>JAPKLW010000381.1:198646-240466 GCA_026898455.1 Plectranthus barbatus | reverse complement strand
GGTTCAGTTTGGTTTTGGTGATTCGGTTCACGGAAAAACCCTACAATATATATATATATATATATATATATATATATATATATATATATTGGGAGCGGATCCAGTGAGAAAACTCTTAACGTGACAAAGTGAGAAAGATGCTTGATTGCATTTACGACATTGCTTGATTGTATTCATGTTGTTGCTTGATTGCAATGTTGCTTAATTATTTTATTGATTGATTGCATTTTAGTTGTTGCTTGATTCAATATCAACCATTAATTTTTTTAGATCTGATGGACACGATTCATTTTTTTTTTCTCACATGGGGATTTTTTTTACATGATCCCTCCTCACTCTCTCTCTCTCTCTCTCTCTCTATATATATATATATATATATATATATATATATATATATATATATAATAAAAACATAAGTATATGCTATAACATAAAAATTACTTATCAAGTTAAAAAAATTAAAATAAAATAAAACTGAGTGATGTGATGATTTACACCCGCGCTATGCACGAATTAAATATATGATGTGTTATTTTATGATATATTAAGATAAAATTAACAAAATTATATATCTTTAACATTTTAAATAATTTTTACTATATCTAATTTTTATTCATTAGTATTTCAAATATTATAATATAAATTAATTTCTATAATATTGTTTGTCTCAATTTATCAGAGTATAAAGTATATGCACAGCGGAAAAATAAGTTGTTTGTTCGGTAAGCTTGCATTTATCAAAGCAGAGGGTGACATTTCAGCTTGACTTGTCAAATCTTGTCCAGGTACATAGCGCCAACTAGGCTTAATGTTAGTATTTAATATATATTACAACACTTGAGTGTTGAGTTTTAAATTAAAGATATGTTGACAAATAAGGAAAGCTATAATTGACAAACAAATTTATAGTGGTTCGGACTAAACCGTCCTACGTCTACTCTTCATACACTTGGTCTGGTAATCCACTAAGCTTAGAACTATTACAGGTGCTCATACGATCTATAACTTGTAGGTGAATTCCTCATCCACCGATCCACAAGCGCACTCGTCTGGTCCTTGCTTGCTTCTTTGTTTCGCAGCTGCTCAGAGTGTGGGCGCACAAATCAGCCTCCTTGTAGTCAGAACGGGTGTTTATAGTTCCCCCGTGAACTATCTCATTTGCGGCAGGTTGCCCGTAAGAGTTAGAGTACAAGACGTACTTGACTGTTGTAGTCTTTCTTGGAGAGAAAGACTACCAAGAAGTAACTCAAGAATACTGAGATTCTGAGTCTCGTGTTCACTTAGGTGACACACGGAATAGCTTAAAGAAGCCTCGAAAGTAAGATTGGATAGCTTTTTCTTACACTATAAGACTTTATCCTTTCGGTGAGAGTTCACAAATAGTATGCATTGAGGATTTGTAACTCATATTTCATGCTCCGTAACCTTCTTCTGTTGATTTCTCAGGTATTTATACCTGTGAGATTGAAGGTTTGAAAATAAATGCCCGTTAGAGACAAATTAGAAGATGCCCAACCGAATGTCTCCATTGGCTGCTGTTCGGCGGGTAAGTGGTGTTTTTTCAGAAGTTCTGCATCTTTTTCGCCTTTTTCTGACTTTGACAGTCACCTTATTGTCAGAACGACAGTATTTACCAGTTTGTGGAATCCTGGACTGTTTGTCCTAGGTAACGAAACGTGTTTTGTGTTTGCAGACTTTAAGGCTTCTCCAATCCTCAAAGTCTGTACTTCTTCAGTATATTCCTCAAGAAATTCTTCTTGTCTTCATGTGCTAGGACCTAGTCTAGAGAGTCTATGTTGGTGTCGTCTACTTGCAACTCCATGCTGATGATGTCATCCTTAGAAGTATGCTTGGTCCTTATTTTGTTAAGTACGGTTTAATTGATTGCACCATACTTGCTGGATTCATACATGGCCAAATCCATACTTTTGCTAGACTCGTGATCATCCAGGCTTGTAGAGTTTACTGCGTTCCTTAGCCTAGTCTTTCACGCATACTAGACTAATTGAACAGTCTAGTCTTCAGATTTGTCTCAACTTACAACTCGATAAAAGAACTTATACATGACTTTACATTTTTCCACTAAGCTGAAACTAACTAAGATAGCTTCTACATACTTTGGCCCACCAAAACATAACACAATAGGAAGGAAATTTCTATCGAATTTCCTAACAATTTCCCCTTTTTTGGTGTGGTCAAAGCCATCTCTAACCTAAGATGATGAGGAGCGAAAAACTTTAGAGTTTTTACAAATGAGAACTATACGTCTATAAACTCAGAAAGATTCCCCCTCAAGTTCAACTATCTCCTACTTAAGATCTTCTCCTTATAATTTGGTAGAGATATTGCTCGATTAATATTCCAAGTAAGTTCAAACCAAGGAAATCTTAAGTACGCAAGAGAGCAAAGAAGACACTTGTTGAATATCACGATAGCACAAACAATAGTACAATAATCAATCAACGTTGTTAACTAATAATAAGGAAGAGTTTAGAAAGATGGTTTTACTTCTTCTTCAGCGCTGGACAAGGCCTCTGGCAAGAGAAGCAATAAGTTTAGAGATTCTGACCACATTTGCATCAAACCTCCTTCGACGCTCCTCGTATGCTATTCTTTCTGTCTCTTCCCCCTATTTGACTACACCAACAAGAGTAGTCACGGTAGAGGTCACCGTCCCAATTCTTTCTTCCATAATTTTTAGGAGTCTTTTCTCAGATGCTTGAACGATTTCGTGAACTTGAGTGATAGAAAGATGTGAGCTATTAGGATCAACCGTAGCAGGAATGGGGGGGTGGTTCTTCATTTGTGACCATGGTCAAAATAGAGAGATCTGTGTGGGGTTTAGGAGGTACTGTAGCTTGAACTCCGGATGATGATGCTCCTGTGTCAGATATAGGATGTCTTTGTTCTTCAGGCATCAACTCTTCAGGAAGAGCAACTCTATTGGTCCCGAGATCAGAGTACATAATATGCAGCGGAAATAAGATTAAGTTGCACTTGTTCTCCTAAACTAACTGGAACTCAGTTTAGGGTTTCCGAAAGGTTAAGCTTAGGTCTAATAGTTCTTAAGTAAGTTTCGCAAGATATACACTTCAATACTTGGATAAGTATTTAAGGTTTAAAAGTCAGTTTCAAAGAACTTAAAGATGTGAAGACTTAAATGAGAGCAGTAAAGAACACATGATATTATAGCGGTTCGAAATAAAAGTCCTACGTCCATTCTTCAGACACTTGGTTTGGAAATTAACTAAGTATGATAAAAGCCTCCTTACGATCTATGCACAGCCCGTCGGCGCTCCGTCCTTCGGTCTGCTGTGGTCTTTCGCCTAGGAACTCCTTGTAGACTCAGTCTTCAAGTCGAAGTGAGGATGCACCCCGCAACCTTCTCCTTTTGGTTGGATGTTTGCAGTTCTTCCCAGAACTCAGTTGGTTAGCAAAAGCTCGTGAGAATCAGTGTTCCAGAGTAGAACACTGACTGCTATGAATATTACTTAGAAAAGTAATATTCACCAAGATGATAGCATAAGCTAAAAGCTTAGCCTCGTGCTTTGAACCACTTAGCACAGATGGACATCTTAAGTCAGGAACTCAAGTCTCGTGTTCGCAAACACGAAAAGTCAGAGAGCTTGAGTAGTAAGTTGAGCAGAGTGTCGGCTTAGTTTTCTGAGAGATTCTTTCTTTGTGTTGTTGTAGTCTGTAAGTCAATAACCTCTTTCTATCGAGGTTGACTCCTATTTCTAGGAGAATATATGGGTGTTTGAAAATTCTCCTGTTAGACACATTAATTTAGTCGTTAGAGACATAGAGAATGACGTCTAATCATAGTTCATACTATAGGTTTGCTCTGCTATGTTGTGGCAGTGTACTTCTCATTTACTTTGTATCAGACTAAGTTTCAGTCCGAGGAATCCAAGTATGGGCATCTTGGTACTGACTTTTACTTAGCGAGCAATTGTCGAAGTCTGACTAAGTTTGGCTCTCTTCGTGTCCACGTGCTTAGAAATTTAGGCCTCCATACTAACTTTCCATTGGTCAGTATAGACCACCCTCATACTTACTTCCCAAGTCAGTATGGCAAATCGTCTCTCTTACTGACTTCTTATAAGTCAGTATGGGTTCCTCTATACTAAGTGCCCCAACTCAATATAGGCCTTGGCCATACTTGGTGAAACCAAGTTTCACGCACGAACACTTCTTTAATTCTCGAGCATTTCCTATGCTCGGTCTTCAGCTCCTAAGTTCTATTACGACTCGATTAATCCTATACAAGTATTACAAAATAGAACTTTAATAAAATAGAACTCTAGGGTCTTAATGTTAAAGTGAGTTTTGACATATTAGAACATTAAATTAAGGAGGGAACTAAAACTTAGTTCTTAACAGTAAGGTTCTTTTTGAAATGACAAGAGTTTTGATTCAATTAACTTTTTATAATTTCTCAGTTTATTGCAAATGTAGCAACAAAAAAAATAAAAAACTAATATGTTAAATATATATATATATATATATATATATATATATATATGTATATTGTTGGTCCCGGATATCAGGGTATACTTTGGCAGCGGAAATTACGTAAGTTCGTTTCTTGCACTCTGCTGGTTACACAGCTGACTGGGACCTTGTCAGCTGGTAAGTCAACTGGCAACTGAGTATTCAGCTGACTGGCAACTGGCTGGTCAGCTGATGACTCAGGACTTAGCTAATTTTAGAGTCGAGTTTGCACAGTTATAAACTGGTTTCAGTTATACTCCAGCACTTGGGTGCTGGGTTTTAAATCAGTAATCAAATGCTGAAAGCAGTAAATAACAAGGATATTTTATAGTGGTTCGATCAACTGATCTACGTCCACTCTCCAGTCGAAGCACTGGAAATTCACTAAAGAGAGTAATCCGGTACAAGATATCCTACGATCTATTTCCAGCTGGTAGATGCCTCGTCTACCAGTCCACTGGATCAACCGCTCCCGGGTCTTGACCTTCTTCAACTCTTGTCAGCTGGATGAAGTGCGAGCACGTCACTTTAACCTCCACCGGTACCACTGACGACGTGGGTGTTGAGTTCTCCCAAGAACTTGACTCTTGCTGGCGGCAAAACTGCCCGTAATAACTCAGGAGCTGGCTGGCTCAAGAGCTGCTATGTTCTTCCTCGGAATGAGAAAGAACACCAAATGAGATCAATAACTCACAAGCTAGAAGCTTGGAGTCTCGTGTTTGAATAAATCAACACACGGATAAGCTTTAAGAAAAGCCTCGAACGATTTGCTTGCTTGCAATAAAGTTTATGACTTTCGGTAGATGAGCGTTCGGAGAAGAGTGGCCAAGAGTAGCTAAGAGTATTGAATGCTGTTGGATCTCACGTATTTATAGACGTGAGATTCAGATTCAAATACTAGCCGTTTGGACACATCCGGAAAAGTCTCTGTCCTCGCATGTCCTTTTGCAGGCGGCAGGTAGGAATTTCCGGAAAGCGCCATATCTTTGACCGCTTTATCTGACACAGATCTCTTTGAGTCAGAACGGCACTATTCGTCAGTACGAGGAATCGGAACTGGTGTCTTTGAACTGATAGACTTTAAGGCATCCTCCTTAAAGTCATACACTGTCAGTTACTTCCTCAGACGAATCTTCTTTTTGTCTCTAAGTCTTCGGGAGAGCGAATCTTCAATTCTGCTGATAACCTCCGACTGGTAGATCATACTGGTGATCTTTGTGCTGGCAGTCTCTGCTGGTGACTTTCCTTAGCACAATCAAGGTCTACCAATTCGTCTGATGTTATCTCTTGGAATCTCCCGTGACTGGTGGCTTCACCGCTGGTGAATAGTGTCAGCCAGAACACATATTCTGCTGGTAGATCTGTCAGCCTCCTGCTGATAAAATCTTCCCACTGGTGAACAGTAGCCAGTCGATAGCTCAACTCTATGCTGATGAACAGTGTCAGCATGAGTCTTCGTCAGCCGCTTGCTGGTGAGACTTCTCTCAACTGGTAAGCACATCTCATGCTGGTGAACAGTAGCCAGCATGAGTCTTGATCAGCTGCGACTTACAACTCAAAATACCTATACAGGACTTTACATTTGAGACTAGAGCTATTCTAGAGACAAACTGACGCTGGTTGGACTTAGGATTTGATCCACCAAAACACCAAACTAGAATCTAAGCAAGTAGCTACTGGGGAAGGGAAACTTAGCCAAATTTCCCAACATATATATATATATATTGTTGAGGTTCAATTTGATTTAATTAATATAGAACTCTGTAGGATCAAAAAAATGAAAAACTAATATTTGAACATTTACTTATAGAGGGATTCATGTGATCCTCGGGGTTAGTCTGGCCGTCATATAGCACATAAGTAGGCAGGGAGAACCACGCAAAAATCTCGGTCTCGACAATATCAGCAGTGAATTGTGAGTCAGCATAGCTATTGCGTGTAGACATGGCCACGGGCCGGTTCCGGGCTAGAACCGCCGGTTCGATGGTTTAAGAAACATGGGCCCTGAACCGGCCCATCTGTAGGGGGCAGTTCCGGTTTTCAGCCCGGAACCGGCGGTTCCAATCTAACCCGGTTCCCGATCAAACCGCCGGTTCCAGACATTTTTTCCTTTATTTATTATTATTTTTAAATGTAATTATAAATATTTTTTTTATTTTGAGTAATATCAATATATATAAATATTGAATTGTACATTGTATATCTTTGTAATTTTTTTTTGTACTTTGTACACAAACTAAATAAAGAGTAAAACAAAGAGAGTATAGTAAATTAATGAATGAATTAATCGTAAACAAATCATACAAATTAAAATTAAAAATTTACAATAGTGAATGCATAATGAATGTACATTTACAATTTATTCAATTACACAAGCTATACAAATTACAAGTTACAACTAAACAAATTACAATTAAGAACTAAGAATGTTACGATAATTGAAATTATAAAATTAATTAATGAATAAAAAGGAATTAGTTAATGGTTAATAACTTAACATTTTAAGTTTCAATCACCTTTTAAAAAATAAAATTACAATAGTAGCTCCGCATTTGATATCAAATTTGTTATATTTTATTGAAACAATTTTTTATAATATAACAAAAATAAAATTTATCTCCATCCTATAAGCCAACTGTTAGGATTTTTGTTAGATAAATCATTCTTTACTTTTTATGTTTTGGTGGGTCAAAGATTGTAAAAGCCATCTTAGTCAGTTTTTCAGTTTCGAGAGTTCTAAACACTGTAATTCTTGTATAGGATCAATCGAGTTGTAATAGCACTTAGGCTGAAGACCGAGCAAAGGAGATGCACGAGAACTGAAGAACTGCACGCCTTGAAACTTGGTTCTACACCAAGTATAGCCTTGACCAAAACTGAGTTTAGGTACTCAGTATAGGGTTTTCCATACTGAATAGAAGAAGTCAGTTTGAGGGCTTTCCCGTACTGACTAGGAGAAGTCAGTACGATGGTTTTTCATACCAACCAAGAGAAGTCAATATGAGGGTATTTTCCATACTGACTGTGGATATTCAGTATGAGGGTCAACCATACGGACTCTGAGAAGTCAGTATGAGGGCTAGCTATGCTGACCTTGAGAAGTCAGTATAAGGCCTCTACCTTTAAAGTTCGAGCTATTCAAAAGATATCGAATCTCGGTCAGACTAAGGCATATCCATGCCCAAGTGGAAGTCAGTACGAGGTTATCCAAAACTTGGGTTCCTCATAGTGAAACTTAGTATGACATAAAGTTAGTGTATAGTACACTGACATAGTAGAGCAGAGCAGAAGCAGACCTACGACATGGCCTGCGATTGGACAACATCTTCCATGAGTCTAACGTCTAAATTTATGTGTCTAACGGGCATAAAGTCAAAATACCGGAGGAAGTCCTCTATAAATAGGACTACATCTCAACCTTAAATGGTTACAAAGTTTTAACGAACTAAAGAAGTCTTCGCACGACATAGAGCATTCTGTTGAGCCATCTCTCTGCAAAAACTCTCTGAGTTTCCGTGTTTCTTAACACGTGTCTCTGACTCAAGTTATTACTCCGTGCTATCTTCTCCTAGCACGAGGCTAAAGCTTTTCTTTGGTGAATATATATTTACAAGATATATTCATAGCAGTCAGTTTCCTACTCTGGGATACTGATTCTCACGGGTGAATGCCAACAAATTGAGTTCTGGGAAGAACAACAAACATCCAACCACCAGGAAAAAGGTTGTGGGGTGTCTTCCTCACTTCAACCTGAAGACTAAGCCTACAAAGAGTTCCTAGGCGAGTGCCACAACTGACCGAAGGACGGAGGTGCCGACGGGCTGTGTATAGATCATAAGGAAGCTTGTACTTAGTAAATTATCCGGACCTTGGGTCTGAAGAGTGGATGTAGGATATTTAGATTCGATCCACTATAAATATCGTGTGTTATTTACTACTTTATTTATATTTCTGCCTTGCTTAGTTTTGCAAACTGAATTTTGAAACCTTCAATACTTATCCAAGTATTGAAGTGTATTATCTATGAAACTGACTTAACAACGGTTGACCTAAGCTTAAGTCTTCTAACACACTAAACTGAGTTATCTTTGTTTTATCTGAACAAGTGCAAGTTTATTTACTTTTGCTCCCGCTGCATATACATACCTTCCGCTGCACATATTTGCACTCTGATTTCTGGACCAACTCCAATATAAAACATTACCATCCCAATTTATTTGGAGAATATTAAAAAGTTTTGATATTCTCAAAATATATTGAGATGACTATGTTTTGTGTTGACTTATGGAATGAAGATAAATTTTATTCAACAATATACCTTATAAAAAACTTCAATAAAATGTAAGAATTTCAATGAGAAATGCAAAGCATAACAACTAATAATTTTATTTTCTAAAATACTTTAGAAATAATTAATTGAAAATTAGAACTCTAAACAAGCTTTACATCTAACACCCAATATGTTACATAAACATTAAAAACTTTGTTATGTTTTACAATGTTATTGAATATTTTATGTTTAAGTTTTTATTTTTAAATGCTTGCTCTCATAAATAGCAAGAAAAAAAGATAAAAATATTTTCATCAATTTTTCTTGCTATGTACAAGAGCAAGCTTTCAAAACAAAAACTTAAAAATTAGAAAGTTTTTGACGATATATAAAAAATTTGACGAGAGAAGTGAAACACGAATATATTTTTAATTTTCAAAAGTTTTATAAAAAGACTTTGATAATATTAAAAAAATTTGAATTACTAATTAAATACTCGGGTGGGGAGGGGTTAATTGAAAGGGCTTGCACTTAATTTTTTACCTTAAAATTAAGTTGACTACGTATCCCTTACTGAAGGGAATCAATGCCCACATAGTTTGCTTACCTTACGTACCTTTAAGGCTCTAATCGGAGTCAAATCTGTATCTCCAAGACCATCACTTGCATTGGTGCTTGCACTAATATCAGAATTGTAGACTTCCTGGTCATCTATGATGTATTTCCAATCATTCTCTTGAGCCTTCATCTCCACTTTTGTCCAATCTTTAAGTAATATTTGGGCCTCAAGGTTTTGAGGAGTCAAGTTCGATCGCCGCTCATCCAAGACGTATCCTCCAACGCTAAATGCCTGCTCCACCGATACCATCGAAGCCAGAATCGCAAAGAACTCCTTCGCCATCATGCACATAATTGGATATTGATATTGTTTCCTCGACCACTAAGTTAACAAATCCACAGTGTCATCCTCCGCAAACAATCATCAATATACCTGTTGGTCCCCGATCAGAGTATTTTTATAAGCAGCGGAAGTATTAATAATATCTTGCACTTATCTTACTAAGGTCTCGACTTAGCAAGTGTTTATCAAATGTGTTTTAGCTCTAATATTCGTTAAATTAATTGCAGATTATACTACAACACTTGGTGTGTTGAGTTTCAAATATGCGCAACCACAAAATAACAAATTAAAGCAGTAAAGGAGACACAAGGATTTATAGTGGTTCGAACAACTGTTCTACATCCACTCTTCAGTCCTCTGACTGAAAATTCACTAATCGATTGAATACAAGGTCAGACCTGATGTCTAACGTTGAGCAGCTTCTCTGTCTGGTCAGCGAGCACCTTCAAGCACCTCGATCTTTAATCTTCACCTCGTCTCTCCGTAGAGTGAGGACAAACCTCTCTTCTCTTTGGACTTCAACTATTGGGATTTTTATAGTTCTTCCCAGAACCTATCCTTGTGTTGGCGATGCCCGTAATAATCATGCTTGCACGACAAGGTGACTGCTAGATTCTTTCTAGGAATAGAAAGAATCCCAATGTCAACCTATAGAAGTTATACTTCAAAGGTCTCGAGCTTCAGGTATGATAGCTTGTGAAAAAGCTTCAATTATGTACTAGCTCAGATGAGTTCGCGTAGTGTACAGAATGTTTGGATCATCTCTTGTTTCTTGTGGATAGAATTTCGCGAACCTCTGAATCATTTTAGGACGACACCTATTTATAGGTGAAGATTCAAATAGACATTTAATTCTTAACCGTTAGACTCAAAGGTATTGCTCGCCAACCTCTGTTCTCCCTTTTTCTGCAGCGTACAAAGACTCTTCAAGTCTCCCTTGCCTCTGATTGGCATAGCTCCTATTTGTAGCCGTCTTTGTCAGAACGGATCTTTCTCTTTGAACTTGAAACCTCCATTGTGTCTGATGATTATTCTATTCTTTGATTTGTCAGGTTTCCTTATGATTTGGATCCTTCTAATTTGCGAGTTGTGTCTTTCTTGATTGTTGTTGAGTGTTTGCTGGCGTTTGGCATTCAGTTGATGTCTCAGCAGATTTGCTAAGATATTTGCAGCATGCTGGCGTTACTTCTTCAGCATTCTCTTGTTCAGCATTCCTCCGTGTTTGCTAGCCTTTACTAGCTTCTTCAGTAATCATCAAGTTTGCCGATTCCTTCAGCATTCTTGATTCTTCTTTTCTAGTTCTATTACAACTCGAGTATACTCGATACTAAGTTGCTAGAAACTAGATCGGCTTGAGCTTTGATGCACCAAAACATAATAAACAAACATTGACAACAAATGGATTTTAATATATCTAACAATATTTCTAACAATACCTTTCCAACAAATATATCTCTAGTTCATTAACTTGTGATGCACTAGTTCTAAAGTGTTTTGTGTCATAATACTTTGTAATTTGGCTAAGAATGGATTAGAACTAGAGGTAGAAGTAGAAGAGCTACCAAAATGTGAACTATGTGATGATTGGGGTCTAAGATTTTACACTAAGTGATTATATGTGTTAGAATAAGAAGCATAAACTTCTTCTAAAGTAATCTTAAGATTACTTTTAATGTCTTCGACGTTAAGGAGCCCTAACTCTACATGATTTAATAGGTGATGCTCTTCATCACCTATATAATTAAGAGATAAAAAATCATAATATGCATCAATTAAATTACATACTCCAACATATTTCATACTAGGATCTAAGCATTTGGCAACCAAAAATACATCATGAATATACTTAAAAAACTAAATTTTTTTTACGAGCACTACAAGCATTTAATTGTGCAGCAATAAAACAAAAATGGTATAAAACACGTGGAGAAGTAGGATAATAAACACCCGATAAATCTTTAGTTGCATTACAAAAAGCTTGTAACAATTCATTCAATTCAAAGCATGCATCCCAATGAGAAGATAAAATATTAATATCATCATCAACTTCATTTCTAAAAAACTCAACTAATTGATATTTATATGCAAATATTTAACATTTCATAAGTAGAATTCCACCCAATACTTACATCGGTAGGGAAACATTTTGGTACTAAATCTCTACTTTTGCAAAATTTGGCCCATTTTTTTGCTACTTTAGGTCTAGAATGTAAATAATAAACACAATTTCTAATATGTTTAATTGCATCATTAATAACTTGCATGCCATCTTGTACACCTAAATTAAGTATATGACATATACATCTACAATGAGAATATTTACCTTGAAGAACCGGATTACATTCGGTAATAAGTTCCCTAACAACAGCAGTAATAGACTAGCATTATCAAATCCCATCGAATTTTTTTAATCATGTATTCTATATTGATGTGCAATTTTTATAATTAATCTAGCAATATTATGTGCAGTATGATCTTTATTATATTTTCTATATGCAATTATTCGCTTATTTGAAGTCCATGCATTATCTATCCAATGACAAGTTATACCCATGTAATAGTTTTTAACAACACAATCCTTCAAAATATCAGAACAAATAGAAAGTCTATGATCAAGTTTGCGTAAATCGGCTCCTAAATTTAGTCTATATTTTCTTATTAAAGTTCTAGTAGTCTTAGTCATAGTTGTACATGCAATTCTTTTAGCAGCAGGTTGATAATACTTCATAACAACTTCAAATGAATGCTATCGGCAAATTGAAATGCTAGAGACTCAACAGATACAAATTTAGTCATTTCATCTTTAGCTTTAGTCTCATTAAAAGTAAAAGTATAATGAGAAGGATGATTGCCACTAATTTGAGAAGAAAACCCGGGACCGAGTTATGTTTGAGTTTGAGGGATACCTTCCTCTCGTGAGTGTTTTTTAAGGATGTGGCGTCGATAGGTACCGTAGCCACCGCCGGTGGTAAATTTATTTTTTTATCACAATAATTGTAAAAAAGGTCGAATTTCTTGAACATATCTCTTTTTTTATTTTTACACTTAACTTTACGAAAATGTTTAGTAAAAATATTAGACTTTAAAACTTTACCTTGCTTACCTTGAGTTGTCGCCTCTTGTACTTCTTCGACTTCTTCATCTTATGTTAGTGGTACTTCTTTGGCATTGTCACGTTCTTCGCCTTCATTGTCATTGGATAGAGACACATGAACATTACTTTGACTTCCGCCTCCTTGTAAGACGCCGGCTAGGATCTCCTCTTGTTGCCTCAATAGATGTGCGTCATATTCCTCAAATTATTCTTGCTGAACAAATGCGTCATCATCAAATATATCATGGATGTCATTTTCATGATGAGAAGAAAGATGATGATGAGTGGGGGTGGGAGTGGGATTAGATGTATCATCATCATCCCTAATATTGATGGAAGATGAACAATGACGAGATGATGAACTACCCATCTTAGTACCCATATCTACATCCTTTCCCTTTTTGGCACGAGATGATGACGAAGACATGTTTATGAATGAAATTGAAGGAAGAATAAGAATATAGGAGACTAAACTATGAAAGAAAAGTACTAATCTATACTAATTAAAACTAATTGAGCTAGAGAATTCAGCACAAGAGTGAATTGAAGAGCAAGAGAAGCTTGAGAGTTGAGAATGAGAGTTGAGAGTGAGAGGTGGTGAAAATGAGTGGTGGAGAGGTGTATTTATAGTAGTAATTTTGGAAGATAAAAATAATAATAATAAAAATTTGAAAAAATAACTGTTGGGAACCGTCGGTTTAAGGGCAGTTCGGCGGTTCCCACGAATCTCGAGGCAAAACCAATCGTTAGATCTGCCAACGGTAATATTGTCAGGCGGTTCGAACCGCCGATTTCGGGCTGAACTGCCGGTTCTGGTTCAAACTGGCACGGAAATCGATAAAATTCAAATTTTCAAAAAAATAAAATAAAAAATTAGCGGAATCGTCGGTTCAGCCAGTTCAGAACCGGCGGTTCTGCGGGCTTGAATATTTTGAACAGGAATTGGCCCGTCTAAATAAAGGTCTGGTTCCGATTTTAAACCGTGGCAGCTGGTTCTGGGCGGTTCCTTGAATCGCCGGGCCAATTCCGGGCTGATTTGGGCATGTCTAATTGCGTGTGATGGTCGTCTCGGGTGCGAAATCCTAATGACTCATGCAATGATTGCCTCGAGTAGATTAATTCTTCACTTAAGTTATCTTCCTCTCTTAGTTACAGTTTGTATGACCGTGTGTGGCATTGTACCTGACAGTGGATTGGGCCGTTTTAGGCCTAATCCCAAGTTCCCAACATATACAATAAAACTGTATATTAATTTATGTTGTATATGTTATTATATATTCCCCTCCGTCCCATGGGAATTGTTCCCATGGGATTCGGCACAATAACCAATGTAGTATAGATAGATAAAATTAATATTTTATTAGTGAGTGTGTATTAATTTTTTATTTTAGGTAAGAGGACAATTCGTGTGGGACGGACGAAAAAAGAAAGATGGACAATTCGTGTGGGATGGAGGGAGTAACTTTTATGTTTTATATATTAAAAATATTTATAGTATTTGTTTATAACTAAATATCAAAATAATATTAATTTAGCCCAAATAATTAAATTTCTTATGTATTATATGAGTGTAATACTTGTTAATTATATACGGACACCTCGAATTACTATATTTTATAGAAAAATTTAATTTTTGGTATGCTCATTTAAGAAAGATGTTAATAAATTAAGCATGCTCAACATTTAACTAAAAACAAAATTAATATAATCAACAATCAATAATAATGAACATAATGCCCTAGACTATAAGTTTTATGTTTCCTTGTAGAAAACAAAATAATACTCCCTCCGTCCCGGCTGAATTGTCCCGGTGACTTTGGACACAATAATCAAGGAGTGTGAGTGTAAAGTAAGTTGTGTGGAATTAATATTTTATTGTTGAGTGTGAAAAAATTGCTTTTTTAAGTAATGTGACAATTGAGGTGGGACGGACGAAAAAGGAAAGTGGGACAATTGAGGTGGGACGGAGGGAGTAATATTCATACTGCGTTTGAGATGGGGTTTACTGAAATTTGTATAGTTTTGTAATTTTGCCCCAATTGTTATCCCTAATCATTTTCACCCAAAAAGATTCAATTTTCTGCTGCTCCGACGCAGAATTTAGCTGTGTGATTATTGTTATCCATGGCTTCCAGCGGTAACAAGAGCATCAACGCCAAACTGGTTTGTGCTTTTCCTTTTCTCTCTCTTAATTTTCAACCAATTTGTATCACATTTCTTTAGGAAATCTTTATCTGGGTTAGTTTGATTCACCGGTACGGGCGAATTATATATATATATATATATATATATATATATATATATATATATATTTTTATTCGTGTGAAATTGGTGATATGCATTGTTAATTTGTTATCGATGATTGATTTCATTTCTTTAGCTTTATGAAATTAGATGACAGGTGCCGATTTTAATTTTTTTTTATTATAATAGTTCGTCATCGGTGTATTAAATGCAGGGTACAATTTGTGGCCATCTTCTGCCAATTATGCTTATTCATCTTCGATGGTTTTGTTGTTGTTGCAGTCCTAACTTTTCTGACGTTTTGGTTTAGTTTTTCTGTGATGCTGTTTTGATGTTTTTCATAGTATTTCCATGTACCTGTCACTTTCTCTGATGCAATTGGAATAGTTGTAAATATGTACTGGAGGAATCAGTCATATAATATAATAACCTATTTGATGCTTATTAATAAAATAATATGGATCAGCATAATCGGATTTCTTTGGTAATGATCATTGTGGAATAGATTGGATACTGAGTATTAACAATTATTGCTTCTGCTGTAATGGTTTGCTTCATCTCTAGGTTGTTTATTTCAAGAATTGACAATTTAAGAGTCATTTTTGTTGTTTCTGTTGGTTTATCTGCTACACCTGTTGCTAACCTGGAGGAGATTGTTTTTGGCTTTAGGTGCTTCTTGGAGATGTAGGTGCTGGCAAATCTAGTTTAGTTTTGCGATTCGTGAAGGGGCAATTTGTTGAGTTTCAGGTAGGTACAAAGCTAGGTGACGATCATTATAGGCATACTACATCAGAATCATTTAGGGGCCAGATGATTGACTGGGTCTGTCTCGTGCTGTAGGAGTCGACCATAGGTGCTGCATTTTTTTCACAAACAGTTGCTGTGAATGATGTAACTGTGAAGTTTGAAATTTGGGACACAGCAGGTCAGGAAAGATACCACAGCTTAGCTCCAATGTATTACAGAGGAGCTGCTGCAGCCATAATTGTTTACGATATAACAAATCAAGTAAGTGCTGATTGCTTAAGAAGCGAGTTATTGAATATTGTATTTAGAGAAACACAATACTTTGAGTTTTGATTGTAAGATATGCTTTGGTTAATTTATTTGGGGGAGGAACTTTAAATTTACCATCAACAAATATTGCTTTGGAAATAGTTTAAAAATAAAGGTGACTTATTTTAAGTCCATTGTACAACATACTTATCCAATCAAGCTCATTGAATCATATTCTTGATTTCAAATCCAACCTTAAATCTTAATACGACCAAATTAATTCTCTTTAGTTCCTGGATAGCAAATTAATATGTTATGTGTTGATCCAGCTGTGAGCCTGTGACTTTGAGTGTGATGGAACATTAGTTCTTCTCCCAATGTCTTTCATCATTGACAATGTAAGGCTCACTGTTAATCAATCTTTAAGGTACAAATGTTGAAAGTTGTATTATGCCTAGTCTACTAGTAATAACGAATTAAATGTTGTTATGTATTGAGTAAATGGGTCATTGGTGCTATATGACTTTAGGTTGTGGATTCCAGTTTCTTAATCTCGTAGTAAGATCTTTTGTTCTGTAGGCATCCTTTGAACGGGCCAAAAAATGGGCTGAGGAGCTGAAAGCACAAGGTAAATACCATTTTTTAGGCAAATTGACTTTTGATATTTTCCTTTTGGTTGTTTGATATTGAAAGTGTGTGATCAGTTTTTGCCCAAGTCCACTTTTTACTGTTCCGCGGTCTATATTTTAATTTTTATGAGTCTAAACTATGACGTTTTATACCTTTTCCTATTTGAATCTCCTGCTCTGAGTTGATACTAAATGGGTAAGTTCATACTTTTCGCTGACAAAAGTAAAAGGAGTCAATGAGGTTAATTTTTTGCTTAAAATCTATAATAGTTGTTGCATGAAAATTGCTGCTTGAGAAGGAATAATATTATAAACATTCCACTCCCAGCAAAAGATCGTCAGAATCCAATTCTTGGAAAGATGGAGAATGAGGGATGAAATTGTTACTCACTGTACAACTTACATTTTAATCCTAGTCAATAACGGAAATTTTTATTTATCTGTCTTGTTGAGATTTAGAAACTTTGAAGAGGAAATTTCTAAGGTGGGAAAGAATATTTTATTGCCACAAACTCTGGAAATTAATGTGATCTAGCTATCTTTCTAATTTTCCTTCGAGGTGCCTTTACTGTTCTCATCATTTCATCACTTGTGTGCTGTTGGATTTCTGCATTTGTTATTCTTTCACGCCCCTTGTCTTTGTGGCATTAGGCAACCTAAATATGGTCATGGCCCTTGCTGGAAACAAATCAGATTTGTTGGATGCAAAAGAAGTGGCAACAGAGGTAAGCATCTCTCTCTCTCAAATATTCATTTCACATCTCATCTCTCTCTTTCTTGAAATTGGATTCTGATTGACTTAGCTATACACCCTTGCATATATTTGTAGAATTCTTGTAAATTTCAGTACATGCCCTTAACTTAGTGTAAACTTCCATCGCTTCCTTGAATCCATTACAACTTCTACCCACGTTTGTCTTTGTCCTTCGGATATTTTACTACTCTTTTGGAATGATGGTGATATTGTTGCAGGATGCTCAAGTTTATGCACAGTCAAATGGTCTTTTCTTCATGGAGACTTCTGCAAAAACAGCTACCAATGTCAATGACCTATTTTACGAGATAGGTAAAGACCATTTACCTGAAACTGTATCTATTTTGCATGGTGGAGGTGCGAGTTGTTGTTTTATTGAATTTGCTTCACTAATAGGATCACGGTTTGATTTGATCGTTACGGACTAGTGCCGAGATTGAGTCCTAGACAAGCGGATCTAATTTTAAACGCTCTATCTAAGAAATATTAGATACCTAAAAGGAGAACAGTCACCAATGATTAATGCATAATCTACGATGATGAATATGTTTTTTGGACCGAACACTACATTGGATAAAATCTAAAAAATCTATTAGCTGGTGCCTGCTTCCATGTTCAGTTTCTAGTTATAGTCAAACGAGTGATCGAATCATCCTCTAGTGGACCTATGCAGTTAGCTCTTTATTTGGTTAGAGGATGATTAAGTTTAGGGATCTTGGAAAAGCATGTTGCCTTCTGTGTTGAAACTGTTTTTCCTGCCATCTACAGCAAAGAGATTGCCTCGTTTGCAGCCAACGCCAAACCCATCAGGCATGGTCCTTGTGGATCGAACAGCGGAAAGGACTGCCAGCGCTTCTTGTTGTTCTTAAGAGCCGAGGCGGATTCCACATTCACAAACATATGGTGTTATCATAAAATTCTTAGTGGGTATCATCCGTTCATTCATTCAGATGTGTACAGGAGTTCAACTTTTTAGGCATCTTAACTCAGGGATTTGCTTTGCATAACTCACAGTTTGAAAGGTGTTGATCCAGATTCCAACTTTTATCATTTACTTTTTGCACTCTATCTCTAATGTTGAGGTCGCTTCTTTTTATGAGAATTTGTGTTATATTTCCATGTTGGAATAGCATTTCTTGAGAATTCCTCAGATTCGAATCTTGTCCCACCACACTCTCACTTATGCTTGGCTGCCACTCAAAATATTTTACTATTTATTTGTTCTTTTTTCTTAAAAGAATTATTTTTTGGTCTTAAATATATTGATATACCTTTTAAAATAACAAGTCCTGAATATATTTGCTTCTTTTTTTAAAAAAAATCCACAAGAACACTATTCGGTCCTCTTTATTTTGGTTTGCACTACTACTTTATATCATAGCAACTAAATTTTGTTGGAACTCTCTCTTTTTGTTTCTTTAATTTAACCCCACCCAAATATCTTTATCAAAGCTCCAAGTTATAATCTATCAAACACAAAATAAAGCACTGGAGTCACTTGCGTCCCGAATGGGGATGGAACTATTTTTTTTATAATAAGTTTACATTAATCTTAAACACACATCCAGATGTCCTCTGAAAGCTCGCTCAGCCACAGGTAATGTGCTTTAATCAATACACTTCGAACGAAGGGACAGGATGGAACTATCTTTTTTTTTTTTTTTAGCAAAGGGACGGGACAGAACTATCTTGCTTTGTGGTGTTGTTGCAACTATAAAATCTTGAATCATTTTATTTTTGAGAATAATTACACCATTCGATCATATAAGCCACCATACATACCGCTATTGTATTCTCTTATTTACTTAATTTGTATGCATATTATTAATTGTATAAATATGACATTTATAGATAAATGTCAATATCATGAAATTGTCACGTAAATGTATATTAATCTAATTAATTTTTGCAGATAAGACTTTACATTTTACCATCAAAGCTCCTCATCCCCTAATTTTGTAAACTCTAGCAAATCAGTTGTGTCTAAATTCAAACTATCTTATAGGGTCAGCCGACACCAACGGTTAATAATAAAATTTTAATAACAGAAATATTTAGTTTATGTGAAAGTTGTAGCAACAAATCTAATAGTTAATCTCTCACGACCCATTGAAATTAATCTTTAATCTTTTCTATAAATTGGGTCCTACATCGAATCAAATCTGATTTTAATACCATGTAAAGATTCTCAATTTCCCCTACAAAACCAACTTGTAAAGAGAATAGAGTTTCACCATTATATAGTGATATATTCCCAGATCCATGAACGATGTGGGATAATTCAACAATTGAGTGCAGTTAAATAGCATTTGGAGAGAGATAAAAGTACTTGATTCTGTAGTATCCATGGAATACTAGGATGTTGGCGTCATCTGGCGGATGCGTGGAATAAAAAATAGTTGCAAGTACAGTTAGTTGATGGGTGTTTGAATAAACAATTTGGTAGCTTTTTCCAAAAATATTATAGTTGTTAATGGTTAATAACTTTTCTTGAAATAGCATGGACCTACATGGCATAAATGAGATGTCAATCTTCTTTCAGCAACAAACATTAAGTTCTGCGCAAGTTGAAGAATTTTGCGTCATCTCCGCATCATGGGTTGGCAACCAGCCAAATATTGTACTATTTATATATTGCAAGGATTGTTTCCAATATATTAATTGATTTATTTAATTTAATTTAATTTTGTTTATTAAATAAGGAAAACTATCAAATTATACCAAACTTTATTGGTCAATTATAAAAAAATACCCTAACATTTCTCCGTCACCGAATTATACCATAATATTTGATACTGTCAATTAAAAATACCCTCTGGCGCTGACGGTGTTAAAATTCTGTTGAACCATATGTAGCTCTTACGTGGCATACACGTGACAAAATCAAAATTTTAATGCATAACTGTTGGTCCCGAAATAAGAGTTGTTTTGTATGCAACGGAAGTTTAATTATGAATTGCACTTCTGAAAACTGGAAGTCAGTTTTCATTTTTTTTTCTTAAAAAAAACTCAGTTGAGCTCAAGTTAAGTTTAAGTTTCAGTTTCAAGTAAACACTTCAATACTTAGAAGTATGAAAACTAAATATGCAAAAACTTAAATAAAGCAATAAATTGACTCAGGATATTTTATAGTGGTTCAGAGCCTTAAGTCCTAAGTCCACTCTTCCGAACTCTATACTAGCCCATCGAAATCCTCCGTCCTTTGGTCTGCTAGGTCACTTGCCCAGAAACTTGTTCTGCTCCTTCTTCAGCTTGAAGTAAGGATGCTCTTCACAGCCTTCAATCTGGATGGTTGGATGTTTGTTGTTCTTCCTAGAACTTCAGTTGGTTGGCTAAGCCCGTAGGAATCAGTATTCTAGAGTAGAATACTGACTGCTGTGT
Source organism: Plectranthus barbatus (assembly GCA_026898455.1). Lineage (NCBI taxonomy): Eukaryota > Viridiplantae > Streptophyta > Magnoliopsida > Lamiales > Lamiaceae > Plectranthus > Plectranthus barbatus. The sequence continues at coordinate 219,703 of JAPKLW010000381.1, read as the reverse complement.
TTATTACTTGAAAAGTAATAAACACCAAGAGAGTAGCTTAAGCTTGGAAGCTTTAGCCTTGTCTACTTAGACAGATACACGGAAAGAATAGCTTGTGCAAATATGCTAAGCCTCGTGTTCAGATAACATGGAATTTCAGAGAGCTTTTAAGAGCTTTTGAGATTTCAGTTCGACAGAGTTTTTGCTAAGCTTTTTGCGAGATTATTGTTTTTTTTTTCAGTCGAGGTTGACTCCTATTTATAGGTAGCTTGGTCGATGATTTGAATTATGTCCGTCAGACATAAAGATTTAGCCGTTAGAGACAAATGGAATGTTTTCCAATTGTCGTCCATTCTTTATCTGATGTAGCAGCCTGCTCTCTGCTCTGCTTTGAACTACTTTTGATTGTGTTAGAGTACTTTTCACCTGCTCTTGTCAGACTCAGTTTCAGTCCAAAGAACTTCAATCTTAAGATACCTCGTACTGAATGATTGTCGATATTTTAAAGAATCTTGAATCACTTCGAGTTCCACTTCAAATTCCTTTTGTCTCCTTGTTTTTCACGTGCTCTCTTTAGCTGTGAAACTGTAAACTGAAACTCTCCAAATTTCAAGTTTTAAGTTTTTGCTTATATAGCTTCGCAGGTGAAACTGAAAACTGAAATCCTCCTGATTTCAAGTTTTAAGTTTCTGCACTTCTTTGGTGAAAACTCAGTTTCCAAAAACCAAGTTTCTGGACATTTCAAGTTTCTTCATATCTTCAAACATAAGTTCTGAAACTTGATTTTCGGACTTCTCGAGCTTTGGCTTCTCTGATTTCCTTCTTTCAGAAACTAAGTTTCTGTCAGCTCGATCTTCAGCTTCAAGTTGTGGAGATAACATGCAATGTTATTTTTGTTGAGTATACTCTAGTGCGCAGGATTATTAGAGAGAAAAAGGATGAAAATCATAAGACTAATGATGTCCATGGTCAATCTATCTTGAATTCTTTCGAAAATATGTAGATTGATCCGACTAAGTCAATGAATGATTGTAATCCAACTCAGGTGCATTCAACAGGTGACCTGAGTTTCTAGTTTCTATTACAACTCAATAAATCCTATACAATGATTTAATGAATAAACATTCTAGAAACTTAAAGTCAATTTTGACACACCAAAACATCAAAATAAAGGGTAAACTGAAACTCATTTTCTAACAATAACCCATTAAACTGAAACTCAGTTTCTAACAATAACCCATTATAATGATGACGAAACATTGGAGTATTTTTATGATATGTGGTATTTTTAATTGAAAGAATCAAACATTAGAGTGTAATTCAATGACAGAAATTTAGTATTTTTTATGAATTAGCCAATAGAATATGGTATAATTAATAATTTTCCTGATTAACTTAGAGGATTCAATCCTCTTGGAGTCTAAAATTCTTACGAAAGTGTCCAAGTGGATCGAGGCCTAGGCACAATTAGAATCGTGACACTTAAGTTATTGGCAAGCAAAACTTAGCACTCTTAACATTATCATTATTTCTCTTATCTTTTTGCTCGACCTTTTGTTTATTTAATCTCTATATATTGTTTACTTAATTGTTGAAGTTAATTTGTTTTTCGCCAAGCCCTCATCGATCATACGGGTTTCATGAATTCTTTGTATGTATAATATATGGTGTTTCTTCATAACTGACTTCATTTATGTGGATTACAAGAGTAACTTGAAGGTTTTTTTTTTTTTTTTTTTAAATCATAGAATTAAAAAAGATTAAACTATTGAAACTTGAAACCGCATCAAGGTAATTAAAGGAAAATTATATATGTTGATCCCTGAAATAAAAAGTGGTGATTAATCTAATTAAGTTGGAGATTTATTTAGAATTAAGATTACTTTGTTTGTGATTAACTGTTGATTCATGATGACACGTAAGAAGTCACTGATTAGGCCAAAAAGTTGGTTTTATTCTTAATATAAGGAAACATGCAGCTACAAACAAATTTCAAAAAAGGGAAAAGACAAATAATGCGACTGCTCACTAATTAACAAGTACATTTATTACTAAACTATATATATATTATTCCACGATCAGAAATTGTGAAAAGCATTGTAAATACCATAAAGAAACAATATACATATTTCTTTCTATATTAAAAATCTTACAAATATAATAATGTATATTGGTGAGAGTGAGTGGTCAAATTCAAATCATCAATCCTATGATCCTACCATCTTCTATAAAAAGAATATTGAATTATATATTTAATCATGGGACAAACTAAACCAGCTTTTTAGACATTATTACTAGAGAACATCACTTCTTTACCAAGCCCAACATTAATCACAAACCTTAAAATAAAAAAATTAAAAAAAAACTGATCTCCTCTCTCCCTCTCTATTTTTTTTTTAGATTCAAATGAATATGTTAATTATAAGCTTAGACAAGACGACCTAATTTCAATAATACATAGTTCGTCATGAGTTGTTATTACGCAAGCATTGCTCGTGGCGAGCACTTATAACTGCACCGTTTAATGCTTTATATATTCTCTAATCTAATTATTTTATTACACATCATTAAACCATAAAATATAAGCATGCGCAGCAGCTGTTGTTTTTTCTCAGTTTGTGTATATAAAATCATAGTTATATCCATTCAGGGATCGCCGCTTGTCTCCCTCTTTTCTATATTAAGTAAACCTCTGCAGACAAAATCAGTTGCCCTTCAATCATTTATTTTCCTTTTAAAAAGTAGTGTGAATTTTATATATACATTCATATAAGAAAATGTATTTATACAATCACATACACGTATTCATCGTCTTCTCCGCGCAACATCTGTTAGTAGAAGGCTCCTGGTTCTTGGCCAATCATCTTGCGACGGTTTAAAATTAAATACAGGTTTTTAGTTTATTGTGAATTGTAAATTCAGCTGTTTTGGGCAGTTTCATTGGTTGATTCTCACTTAATATATAATATCCTCTATACAGGACCGTACAGGAGGTGCGCTGCACCGGGGCTTCAAAAATGTTGAGGGACCATTTTTTTTAGAATTTTTAATATTAATATATTATTATTGAATTAATTTTTTTTTATTAATCCCAGAATAAATAAATTCATCTTTTAACTCAATTAAAATAAAATAGTAGATGACTTAAATTTATATTTTGCCTTATATAAGTTTAAAAATTATATTAGTTATTTATGATTTAAAAATGTGAATAGTAGATATCAAAACTATTCTTCACAATATTATATTACTTATTTTATAATTTGAAAAATGTGATTAGTCTATTTAAAAGAATATGAAAAAATGTTCTTGAATTGAAAAAAATGGTCTAATAGATTGTTTAGCTATTTTATAACAAATAGATTGTGAAATTTTTAGTGGCAAGTTTGGTTAAAAAATAAAAGAGAATTATGAGGTTATCTGTAAATAATAGTTATGCATTTTGCTTGTTTATTTTATTTAAGATTTATTTATTGATGAATATAATCAAAACTTGCATGTTTTCAAAGTAAAAAAACATGAGTTTTTTGCAATTTATAGTCTCTGAACAACTTATAATTAAAGATTATATAAGTCATATTTTATACTTATATTATAATTTATTATTTTTTATAATTTATAATTTTAATAATAATATAGGGGCACTATCTATACTCATCGCACAGGGCACCCGAAATTACAGGGTCGATCCTGCCTCTATAATTGAATCTCATTGGTCAAGAGGTTGACAATGTATAGTATAAGTATCCCTTATAATTGTCTTAAGAATTGATGTAATATGGTCTATCATCTTAGAAAGAAAATGCTCCTCTTGATTGTGGACAGGAGTTAACGTATTGTTGACGATTGATGTGTCAATGTTATACAAATGATATGGTAAACATTGTTTATTTTGAATACATACTTAATCCGGCACTTTCATAGCATAATCTTTTTTTAAAAATAGAATGTATTAATTTAAATCTTTCCCCCCCCAAATATTCCATTAAAGTTCCAACACATGATTTAATGGACACAAGAAAGATGCTTAAACCACTTGTGCCCTGAGTTTGGGACAAACTTTCACATTGTTTTTTTTTCTAATAGAATACGAATATATTAATTTAAATTTCACTCACGATATCTCCATTCTATCATAAACTCATGATCTATTGAACAAAGACAAGATAATTTAATCATTTGCCTCCCGAGTTAAGGACACTTTCTTAGCATAGTTTTTTTTAATAACAATGTATTCCCTCCGTCCTGCTTAAATAGACCATACGATTGCCAATTTTATTATTAACCATAATTAGCTACTAAATACTAGCTCCAAAATTAATGTATCAAAATGAAAAGGGCCTATTTAAGCAGGACGGAGGGAGTATTTATTTAAACTCACACACCCAAATATCCCCATGCAAGCTCGGACCCATGATTAGTCATAGATAAGATGCTTTCACCACTATTCCGGGAGCTAGAATACTTTCTTAGCATAGTTTTTTTAATAGGATTACATGTATTAAACTCACACACCCAGATGTCTCCGAGGAAGCTCGAACCTGTGATCTCTTGGTCCAAGCAAGGTGCTTTCACCACTACACCCCGAGCGATGTGATTTTCATAGCATAGTTTTTTTTTTTTGAATAAGTGTACATAAATCTTAAACTCACACACACACACACTCATACACCCAGATGTCCCTTGGGAGCTCGAACTTGTAACCTCTCAGTCACAGGTCATTAATCACTACACCCGAGCGAAGGAACTTTCTTAGCATAGTTGTGGATTTATGTTGTTCCAACTATCTTTTTACCCTAATGGCTTAGGGTTTTTTAAAAATATAAATGCAATTATTAAATTCACACATACACCCAGATGTCACAAGTACGGTGCTTTCTCGAGCAAGGGACCAACTAATAGCATAGTTGTGGTTGTGGATTTATGTTGTTCCGACTAACTTTTTACCCTATTTTCGACACTGTATATGTTCTTTGTTTTTCTATTCATGCTTTCTTGACTTTTCTTGAAATGACTTATAAAATCTTGGTTAGATAAGCCGAGAAATTGTTTAATAAAACCATCGACATGTCTATAAATACATGCGGTTTCCTTTGCAAGCTGATCACACTTCACCCCAATAATATTAAAGAAGAAGTCGATAATCGATTATGACAACAACCTTCCACTTCCTTCTCCTTGTCGTTGCAACCTCAGTGTTTGCAAACTCCCATGCAAGAGAAATACCTAACCCTAAATCTCTACTCTTGGGCTTAACTCATTCTCGATCAACACTTCCTACGCCAAAATCCTCCAAAAAAGCAGCAGAAATGGTAGATATGAGGGAGGCAGTGAAGGAGGTTAGAGATGGATACATCATATCCCTGAATTTAGGCTCACCCCCTCAAACCATTCAAGTCTACCTAGATACTGGTAGTGATCTCACATGGGTGCCTTGTGGCAACCTTTCTTTCGATTGCCAAGACTGCGATGCCTACAGAAACAGCAAGCTCACCGCCAGTTTCTCTCCTTCTCGCTCCTCCTCCTCATCCCGAGAGTCCTGCTCCACCTCGTTTTGTACGGACATTCATAGCTCCGACAACTCATTCGACACATGCACAATGTCGGGCTGCTCCTTGAGCACCCTACTCCGCTCCACATGTTACAGGCCTTGCCCTTCATTTGCCTACACCTACGGCGACGGCGTTGTGGCCGGAACCCTAACTAGGGACACTCTTAGGGTCCACTCCAGCAACCCTAACTCAACTCGGGAAATCTCAGGATTTTGTTTTGGTTGCGTTGTCGCAACCTATAGAGAGCCCATAGGAATTGCAGGTTTTGGAAGAGGCCCTCTCTCACTCCCATCACAACTAGGGTTTCACCAAAAGGGCTTCTCCCATTGCTTCTTGCCTTTCAAATACGCAAACAATCCTAATTTCTCAAGCCCTTTAGTTGTAGGAGACTTTGCAATAACCTCAAAGGAATACCTTCAATTCACTCCGATGTTGAAAAGCCCTATGTACCCCAACTTCTATTACATAGGACTAGAGGCCGTGACGGTCGGAAACGCCACAGAGATCAGACAAACACCCTCAAGCCTTAGAGAATTCGACTCCTCAGGCAATGGCGGCATGATCATAGACTCAGGGACAACTTACACTCACTTGCCTGAGCCATTCTACTCCCAACTCCTGCAACTCCTCGAGGCGGTCATAACCTACCCTCGGGCGACGCAGATGGAGGAGCGGTCGGGGTTCGACCTTTGCTTCAGCATTCCATGCCAGGGCAACAACATTCTTGATGATGATGATGGACTCCCTCCTATAACCCTCCATTTTCTGGACAACGTGAGCCTCAGCCTCCCACAGGGGAACTCGTTCTACCCGATGAGCGCTCCGAATAACTCGAGGGTGGTGAAGTGTTTGCTGTTCCAGAGCATGGATGAGAGCGAGCATTATGGACCAGCTGGAGTTTTTGGAAGCTTCCAGCAGCAGAATGTGGAGGTTGTTTATGATTTGGAGAAGGAGAGAGTTGGGTTTCAGGTTGCTGAGTGTGCAAATTATAGTTAGTAGATTGTTGTAGTTCCTTTCCTCCAATCTACAGCCTGGAGAGACTGCATGCTTTGCTTTTTCTAATTATCAGTTTGGATCTTGCATTTTTTTTTCCCTTTATGTGTTGTTTTTAACAACCTTAATGCACTCATCATCCTTGTCCTTTTGCAATAATTTTTCTACTTTAATTTGGGCTTGAGATGCTCATGTAAGTCTGATTTTGATAAAGGAATGAAATTGCAGACATATATTATTGTAATTATACCCTCACATTAAGACATACAAATTCAATGATCGTCCAGAATTTGGAAATTACAACAATTAAAACTCCTTGTCTAATCGAACAATCTATTCAACCATTAAAAATACAATCTACTCACCATTTCAAATTGTTAGTATTTAACTTCAAAGTTAAATACTCGCAATATTTTAGGATTTCTGCTGTGCATATATGCATAACAGGAAGTGTTGTGCATGTTTAAATCACAAATTTAAATTTATTTTATATTTTATTAATTTAGGTTTCTAGGTTATTTTTTTATTCATGTGAGTAACAATACTTCTCATTGTGCCTATGTGCACAACAGAGGATCCAAATCCCACAATTTATGACATGATAAGGGGGAAAACATTTCAGTAATAAAATTGTGAGTACTCACAGTATCATGTTAAAAAAAATTCCCCGTAAAAGATTTGAACATGATTTCTTTAGAATATCAATTTAGGACTCGAATGATAATTTTCAATCTAGAATGTGAAATATTCTAATAATTTCAATTAAATCAGCACCTAAAAAATTATAAAATTCTCGATTTAAAATCTCAATATTAAATTATAAATGATAATTAAAATATTTCTTAGGCCCTGAATTAATGATAAATCTCTTTTTTCTTTAGTAGAGGATGTAAAAAATATCATTAACGAAACTTTTTTACTTAAAAAAGTCTTCACACATGAGATTTCGGCCGGATATCTTAGAAAACTAATGTAAGAAATCTTTTATTCATATCCACTTCTTCAAACAAAAAAAAAACAAAAATTCCTTTTTTCATTAAACTCAAAATCGAAAAAGAAAAATGTTAGGAACTAAGTTTTAGTGGCCTCCTTAATTTGATGTTTTGATATGTCAAAACTTACGTTAGCACTAAGTTTCTAGAGTTCTAAAATGTAATCCATGTATAGGATTATAGACCAGGGTTGTGTTGAGTCGCTTAGGACCAGATCTGTTTCCTTGCACCTTGTTTGTTTCTTGTATTCAAGCTCAGGTACACAAAGATGGCTCACATTACAAAGCTTCCCAAGTATACACCAGAAAATTTCAATATATGGAAGAAATGTTCGTTGATCATGTTGAAGAATGTCCATCCTGAGATGATAGAAGTTTTATCCACCGGACCCATCAAGATCACAAAGGTGAACACCCAGCTTGGAGGAGATGCTGGTCCGGAGATCATCGACAAACCTTATGCTGAATGGAAAAACGAAGATAGAATCCATTTTCAGCTGGACTCAGTGACCATGGATCTTATCCTTCAATCCCTACCAGAGCCGCTGGTTGTCGAAGCTCGAGCCAATGACAACGCAAAGCAGATGTGGAATTTCCTTGGTACTCTCTGCTAAGAGACCGATCAAATGAAGCAGAACAAACTTTAAAATTGTGTAGATAAGTACGAGTCTTTTCAAATGCTTCCTGGTGAAAACATAAAATCAATGGAAGCAAGATTTAATACTATTATATGTGAACTAAAGAACTTTGGGAGAGAGTATAATATTGCAGATGTTAATGCAAAGATTCTCTCCAAGATGCCAAAAGAAGATTGGTTCGTCAAGGTCACGAGCTTGAAGGAGAAGGACCTCTCCAAAATGACGATGAATGATGTGTTTGCCCAACTCTAAGCCCACGAATGGGATATCAAGATGTCAAATAGAAATGAAGTCGTGCGGAATGTTAGCACGCAACCTAAAGAAGAGGATGCATTCTTCGTGAAGAAAGATTCAAGAGGAGACCACAGAAACACTATCATACGTATTGACAAATCTTTTAGTCAATCCTCAGGTTCAAAGTCAGCACCAACGCCTTCCTACCAGAAGAAGGAGGAAGAGAGCTTAGTAGCTGAGCTTGAAGAGCTAAGAAAGAAGCTGACTAAGCTTATGGAGAAAGCTAAAGCCAAAACTGAGAGTTCACAAGGAAGTGAACAAAAGTTCAGTGAGAGACCTCCGAAGGCATGCTTTGAATGCAACTCTCCCAACCACCTCAAGTATGAATGCCTGATAACTCTCCTAAAGAGTTATTATTTCATTTCGAACTTAGTCAATTATGTCCTAGAATGGTCTTGTTTTATAGGATAATTAGGAAAATATAGGTAGATTCATGAAGCTATTAAGTTTAGGTTTTATTATGTGTTTTGTGATGTTTATTAAGTTTTTGCGAAGGAATTGTTCAAGTAGTGTCACAGGTCTCATTATGCCGAAGCATAGCAAGAACATGAAGAACATATACAATGTCACAGCATGGCCAGAACGCTATCGAGGAACATTTGGGACCACAGCAGACAGGATATCTGTACTTTTCAGATCCTGTCCCAAAAGCAAGACAGGTGTCAACCAAGAGGATCGCCAGAGTTGGAAGGCAGATGGAGGATCCACGTGTAGAGCTGAGATGAAGCCCAATGGAAAAAGAGGAGATATTTTGGAAAGTAGAGAGGGATAATAGAGATACGGACTGGAGCGAGAGAAGGTGCTGGTGTTTAAGCAAGAATCTGGAGTTCGTGAGAAGTTGATGCCGAGAGAAGCTTGAACAGTTTTAATTTTATTTCCAGTTTTATTTAATACTCTTTGCATAGTGAATGGTTAGAGATATGAACTCAAATATCATTTGCTATTTTCCTTTTGTAAACATGAGCTAAACCTTTTAAGCTCGAGTTGTTAACTGGTTTGTCTACTTGAATATATGCTGAAGTGTTTCTTTATTGACTCTGGTATTTGATCTCGATTTTGATTTGTTTGTCTTCCTAAACACGATAGTGGTAGGTAGAGATATCACCTAGTGAGACCGATAGGAGATCTAAGTTGAGGAAGTTGTGATCAATCTTGATTTGTAATGCAAAAATGCATAGGATCTAAGACTTGTAAGAACCCCTGTTTTGAAATCGTGTGTTGAAAAGTAAAACCTATCATAGAGATATGAAGGTTAGCAAAAAAACATAGATCTAGTGCTGTGAGAGCAGTCTAGACAAAGAAAAGTGTGGTTACAAGAATCAGAGTTGATGTCTGAACAATGCTGCAGCATATAGGAAAGTGGAAGACCAATAGTTGATAACCCGAGTATATTTCACCATCTTTTTAACATCATATTTGAGCAGTTTATGATTATTTTGTGGGAAGAGACATTACTATTAGCCTTAGCACTGTTTGGTTTCATTTTATATGCGTTCTTGTTATTTTAAATTAGAAAAGTCACAAATACATCTTAACTTACAAATAATATGATGTGCACGGCTCACTTTCACTCCCTTGGGTACGATATCTGGACTAAGATCTGTATTACTTGTTAAGACATACGTGCACTTGCGTATATTATCATAGCTACTAGCACAACAACAAACTGATTATTTTGTGGGAAGAGACATTACTATTAGCCTTAGCACTGTTTGGTTTCATTTTATATGCGTTCTTGTTGTTTTAGATTAAAAAAGTCACAAATACATCTTAATTTACAAACAATATGATGTGCACGGCTCACTTTCAGTCCCTTGGGTGCGATAGCTGGACTTAGATCTGTATTACTTGTTAAGACATACGTGCACTTGCATATATTTATCATAGCTACTAGCACAACAACAATGCCCTATGGTATCCAAGCAGGAGAGAGAACGCCTTAAGAGGATATTCAAGAAGAAAGCATCCAGAGCAGTAGCAAAGGCCATGCTCTCCAGAATCGAGGGATTAGACATTCCAGATAATGATGATGGCTATTATACATCTGGAGATGAGGACGAGGAAGAAGCCCTACTGGTCTTCATGGCCAAACTCGGAGATGAATAGGGTTCTGAATTTGAAGAAGAAGGAACCGAAGCTAAGTCGAAAAACTTGGTAAACATCCAAAACTCAGTTTTGATTCCTGTTGCATGCACTGAAGAGGACTCTGAATCTCATTGCTCGGATTCAGAGGGTGTTACTCTTGAAATCTTAAATAAATAATTTTCAAAGTTTTATAAACTTAAAAATATTTTAGCTGGTGAGAATGCCTCACTAAGACCTAAAGTTTCTGATTTGACCAATGAGATCGAAGGATCGAGGTCACTCAGTGAGGAATTGACCAAACTTAATGATGAACATTTCTCTCTACTTACAAATTTTAAAAACCTTTCTGAGGAATGTGAGTCTTTAAAATCTAAAATTGCTCAAGATCAAAAGCTAATTTGCTCTCTCTATTCAAGTTCCAGCAAGGTTGTTGAGGCCTTGAATTGTCAACAAGACCCCTCAGACAAATCAGGCTTAGGTTTTCATGAGGATAGTGTGAGCAACCATGCATCAACTTCTCAAACTAGAAATCTGAATGATCATCATTTTAAGAATGATTCTAGTTTAAAAGTTAGGTTGTTAGGCAAAGGGGTGGTTAATGCTGACAAGGACCCCAAAGTGACCAATCATGAAAAGGAAGAAGTTAGTTTCCAAACTGAGTTTCAACCCGGAGCTTAAAAGGAATTTGGTTTCAAAACCAGATAAACCTGAGATGAAGTCCACTATACCTAAGAATTGGGTGAAACAAAGTGTTCCTAATGTGACAAAGTCCACTTCAACAACCAAGACTGAACTTCGCAAGAAGTAAGTATCATTTTTGGATTCCCGAAATCCGAGGTTCCCTACTCATAATTCTTATGAGAAGAGAACTTATCCATGTAGGAGGGACACCTGCATGAGGTCTGAGCCAACTATTCTTCTATTTCAAGGGCTAGGAAGACTGTACACCCCAAACTTGGTTTTCGAGAACCCAACCAAAACTCAGTTTCAAGAAACTTAGTTTATAGGAAGTTAGTTACAAGAAACTTGGTTCCAAGAAACTCAAATTCAGGCAAGGTTTCACATACACGCATATTTCCTTCACATGTGCATTCGAATAACATGCATTATTATAGAAGGAAGAGAAAAACGGATAAGGTTGCTACACCTAAGCTTAAGGTGAAGCAAGTATGGATCCCAAAGGGATGGATACATAAGACTAACCTAGTTGGACCCGCAGAAGCTCGGGTACCTAGTGTCTAACTTTCTTTGTTTTGCAGGTACAGGATTGCCAAACTCAGCTCATGAAGAAGAGCGAGCGTGGATTTTGGATAGTGGGTGCTCTGCCCACATGACCGGAGAAAATGAACTCCTCTCAAAATTACAAATGGTGAGAGGACCCCCAGTGATTTTTGGAGATGACTCCAAGTGGAGAGTAATTGGCAAAGGATGCTTAGAGTACACTGGGATCACCATCAACAATGTATCCTTAGTCACCAACCTCAACTACAATCTGCTGAGTATCAGTCAGCTTATCCAATCTGGATATGAGGTGACATTATGATTGCTTAATCAAGGATAAAGACTCCAAGAAGACCGTGCTGAAAGGAATTAAGAAAGGGAATCTCTATATTGTTGATTGGGAAAGCGGACAGCCAGACACGTGCCTTGTCTCAACAAGCTCGTCCCAAGAAGGAGTAAACTGGCTATGGCATAAGAGGCTTAGTCACCTAAATTTCCTATCTATCAGGCACCTTGCCAAGTATAAGCTTTTGGAAGGTCTTCCTCAAACTGGATTCAAGAAGAAAGAAGGTGTCTGTAAGGTGTGCAAGATGGGGAAGCAAACAAAGGCATCATTCAAGAACTGCCCCATCACAGCCAGCACAAATAGGATCTTGGAGCTGCTGCACATGGATCTGTTTGGACCGGTCTAACCGCCCACCATTGGAGGAAAAGATTCACACTTGTTGTAGTTGATGACTACTCAAGATATACATTGGTGAGGATGATGAAGACCAAGGATGAAATGAAGCTACAACTACCAGACCTCATCCTTCAAGTGCAGAACAACAAAGGTGTTACAGTGAAGCAGATTTGATCTGACAATGGAACTGAGTTCTGCAATGGTACTCTCATGGATTTTTGTACGAATGCTGGCATTGCTCACGAAAATTCAGCTCCAAGAACTCCACCACAGAATGGTCTTGCCGAGCGAAAAAATAGAACACTCAAAGAGGCAGTAAGGACCATGCTTGCAGAAGCAAGTTTGAAGGAAGACTATTCGGGAGAAGCCCTAATGACGACATATTATACTCAGAATAGAAGTGCCATCAACAGTCATCATCATAGAACCCCATACGAGGTGTACAATGGTCGTAAGCCTTCTATAGCTTATCTACGTGCTTTTGGTTCTCCATGCTACATCCATAATAATAGAAAGTCTAAGTTAAATACATACTTTTAGTCCTAAGGTGGATGAAGGTGTGTTCCTCGGATATGGACACCCTTCATACAATGGATATAGAGTACTTAACAAGACTACAAGGCTTGTGGAAGTAACATGCTCTGTCATTGAAAGACCTAGAGCTTAGTGATCACGAGATCAAGGATGCCTGTGAAATTGAGTTCTAAAAAAAAATATTCTAATACAGCTTCTCAGGCTAGATCTATGAATTATCAATCATGTACTCCAGAAGACCAGGCCGGTGATGCAATTGTCCTTGATGAGGCCATAGATTCACTAGCATTAAATGCAGGTATCAATCAAGGGGGAACTTCAGGCGTTCAAAATGAAACTCGGACTGGTGGCCAAGCTGAAACCGACTTGCCGAGCCATAATGACTTTTCTAAAGAAGAAGATGCTCATCCTGAAGAAGTTCAACCTGAAGTGAATCAAGAAGATCAAAGGATTCAGATCGTAGAAGTCATCACTGGAGAAGAAGGTTCAAATCAAGAAGCTGAAGATCAAGTTCCTTTTCCAGAAGATCTAGCCATGGTGGAATCAACCTTAACTCAAATTCCAGTATCGGGAACAAATGGTACTGACTATCTTGGAGCGTTTGTTCAACCTCTTGAAGTAACTCAGCTCTAGAGACCTAAATGGTTGAGACACCATCCAGAAGAGGTCATGCTTGATAATATTTCCAACCCAGTACGCACGAGGCAAGGAAGTGCCCTACTTACTTGCTCTATCTCTCGAAATCCAGAGCCTACGAAGATAGGAGATGCTCTGAAGTCCACTGATTGGATTAATGGCATGCAAAAGGAGCTTGATGAATTTAAAAGGAATAAAGTATGTACTTGGTGGATCGACCAAGCCATCAATCAGTCATTGGCACGAAGTGGGTCTTCAAGAATAAGAGAGATGAAATCGGAAACATAGTATGGAATAAGGCGAGACTCGTAGCAAAGGGGTATGCTCAGTGTGAATGGATCGACTTCGATGAAACCTTTGCTCCGGTGGCCAGACTTGAAGCCATTAGATTATTCCTTGCTTATGCCGCGCACTACAATTTCACAGTTTTTCAGATGGATGTGAAGAGTGCATTCCTGAATGATGAGCTTAAAGAAGAAGTATATGTTGAACAGCCCCCGGGCTTTGAAGAAGGAAACCAAGTATACAAATTGAGAAAGGCTCTTTATGGGTTGAAACAGACACCCCTAGCTTGGTATGAGACTCTGTCTCAGTTTATTCTCAAGAATGGTTTCCAGAAAGGAAAGGTCGACACAACTCTATTCAGGATTAAGAATGGATCAGACATCCTTTTGGTTCAGACATATGTTGATGATATCATCTTTGGATGCAAGAACTTGAAATTGTGTGAGAAGTTTGCCCAACTTATGCAAAGCAACTTTCAGGTGAGCATGATGGGTAAGCTGACTTACTTTTTGGGCCTTCAAGTTATTCAGTCTGAAGGAGAAATCTTCATCAACCAAAAGCAATACCAAGGACTTGATCAACAAGTTTTGTCCAGAGAAGACCAAGCCCTTGAGGATTCCTATGAGCCCAAGTGCTCAGACCAACCTTGATTAAAAAGGAGAAACATTCAATCCGATGAGTTACAGAGGCATCATTGGATCGTTGTTATATATGACCGCAAGTAGGTCAGATATTTCATACTCAGTTAGAGTATGTGCGAGGTTTCAAGACAATCCCAGAAAATCGCACATGGAGGCTTCTAGAAGGATAGTAAAATACCTCAAAGGGACAGAATCCTTAAGTATTTGGTACCCCAAAACTGACGAGCTTACTCTTAATGCTTTTAGTCAGATTCAGATTTTGGAGGTTGTCACATCGACCGAAAAAGCACAAGCGGAACTTTTTAGTTCCTAGGGCACAAGCTTATTAATTGGTTTAGCAAGAAGTAGCACTTGGTCGCTACATCAACCACCGAAGCTGAGTATGTAGCCGCTGCTAGTTGTTGTGCTCAAGTGTTGTGGATCAAGCAACAATTGCTTGATTATGAGGTCAAGACTGTATGTGTTCCCATCTACTGTGACAATAGCAGTGATATGTGTATCACGAAGAACCCAGTACACCATTCAAGAACCGAGCACATCGACATCATACATCACTTCATCAGGGATCATGTCGAGAAGAAGGATGTATCCGTACTAAAGATCAACTAGCAAACATCTTCACCAAACCACTCCCTGAGACCAGATTCAAGGAATTGTGCATCAAGCTTGGTTTATTAGAATTCGATGAGATTTCCATCGATGAGGAGTAGATGGAGAATAAAACTAAGTCCGAGCTCTTAGTTTTCTGGCTTTATTACTCACTCAATTTCTAAGTATGGTGAAGGTGATACTGACTAAAATTGAGTCCCAACTCTTAGTTTTGCTTAGAAGTTAATTCTTCCGAACTTTTCAAGTGGTGTCACCAGCACGTTCCAAATTTGTATGAAGTTTGAAGACGACTGGTGCGGATTGAAACTGGGCTCAAACTCTCAGTTTTTAGATTTAGCTTACTTCTCAGTATGGAGACTCCATATTTAGCCAAATTTTCGAAGATTATTCTAAGTGGTATCCAAGCAAGACAATGAAACTTACTTGAAAAACTAAGTTTCGGTATGGAGGACATGTACTCAGTATGGTCGTTCAACACTTAGCAAAATTCTTGAACATATTGGTGGACCTTACTGACTCTTCAAGAAAAACCAAGTTTTGGTTCTTATACTTAGAATATTTTGAAGGAAGGTTGAAGAATTAAACTGAGTTCCAACTCTCAGTTTAGAAACTGACTTTTAGTCAATATACGTATAAAGGTGGGGATTCAAATTCAAAAGGATAGCTTATCGTATACGACACATTAAATGCGTAACAGGCGGCGATGAATCAGCGCACGCCACGTGGACAAGCTTCGCTCCCACGTCAGATCAGTCAAAATTAGTCCAAACGACGACATTTCCCAGCCATCGATCTTGTGTCTGTTGACCTATTGAGAACCATCCGATCTATATTGTTTTTACCCTATTTATACAGATGGCAAAATGACGGTTAAAACCTTTATTTATTTTCCATTTTCATCCATTCTCAAACCTTCAAACCTTTATATTTCCATAAATTCACCCAAGCATTCAAGGCGATCGACATTCATTCTTTATCATTTATTGCCAATCATCATTCTTAATCATGGCACCAAAGAAGTCGATCAAAACCACATAAAAACCAGTCGGAGATACCTCGACTTTTGGTCGAGATGAGGAGCCTCCTGTAGAGTATATTGATCGCCCATACTCTCAAATTCTAAAACTATTCCATTCCAATCCGAAGAGGCTCTCACCAGAGCATAGGAGAGTTGCTTAGGTGACAAAGGAGAAGATACTAAATGTGGCTGATGTGAAGCAAGACTGCCCAGACAATCATCTTGCAAAGAGACTGACTGGAGAGATGATTGTATATTACTTAAGGGCACGACCGAAGAGGTTCCATCCGTTCTTAGTTGTTGAGTTCTATGCAAATGCAGTGGTAGACAAAGACAAGAAGTTCTTTCACCACTCAGGTGGTCGGAACTAAAATTGTGCTGACACCCTTGTTACTCAAGCAGGTGTTCAAACTGAGAAATAAAGGAACCAAAATCCAACATTATCGACATGGGCTTGATAATCAGAAGGTCCGGGAGATCATGGAGGGACACTGGACCGACTGGAAGCTTGATGAAGTCACCACAGGCTAGAAAATGAATCATAAGACCAACGAGCTCGACCCATTCTATAAATTCCTTGCTGATATCACCATCAGGATGTTGCAGTGCGAGATGGGCTCATTTTCTGAGATAAGCCGAAAGAAGTATTCAATACTTATAGCCATCAATGATGAAGTTCATAGAGACTGGTCTGAGTTACTTATTGGAGAAATTGTTGCCGGAGGTTGATGATGGAGAGCTACTGATTCCCACTGACTTCATCCCCCCAAGTCTGAGGTGGGTGAGCCAAGAAAAATCAAGGATAATGATGATGATGATGATGATGATGATGATGAAGGTGGTGGTGGAGATAGACCCGCAGATGAAACGAATGCTCAGTAGGAGGAAAGCCTGCAGAAAGTCATGGAGGACCTCCCCCAATTAACCAAGTTTGGGGAGGATCCGACCAAGGAACAGTCAAAGAAGAAGAAGAGAAAGCTGAGAAAGCAGTTTGATGATGAGGAGCCATCTTAGCCAATCCAAGGACCTAGTCCGTTCGAGGGAATGATTACTATCGATATTCCAAGGAGACCTTGAACTGAGATTCCCCGTCCTTTGAAGAGGAAGAAGAGAGAGGAGGAGGTTGCAAGGAAGGGTAAGGAGAAGGTTGAGAAGTCCTCAACCAGGCGTAAACTGATATTTCAGGAGCTAGAGATTGAAATTCCTGAAGATGTCAACATTCTTTTTCTCTCCAAGGCTCCTGAATGAACATCTTTTGAGACACTCTACCAGGAAACTCAGGGTGCTGATCAACACCCTGAATGTCAGTGTCCCCAACCAGAGCAGCTTGAGGAACCTGCGGTAGAGGTGTTGGTGGAAACTGATATTGAAGAAGAGCGGGCGACCGACCCAGAACAACTGGCGGAAGAAGGTGGTGAGAGGATAGCAGAAGAAAGTTCTGCTAGTTCTGAGGAAATGGATGAGGAGATTGAGATGGAGCAACCTCCTCATCAGACTGAATCTCAGCATGTACCCGAGAAGGATATGGTGGTACATGCTGAGGAAATCATCCTTGAGATTGCTCCCGAAGCTGCTGAGCAGGCCATGAAGGGCTAGGAGGAACAAGGAGGTGATGAGCGGGCGACAACCCCGGCAAAATTAGCGGATCGGGAGAAGGAGAAAGATCTAGAGGCTGCTCAAGAGCACGAAATCGAGAAGGAGCCTGAACCAGAGGCTAAACAAGAGTCAGAGCCGGAGCAGGAGAGGGTGGAGGATCAGGAAATGGAGCATGAAGAGGAGCAAGTCAAAGGGAAGGGTCCGAAGGTCGAACAAGGGGATACCTCCACCCGAGCTGAGTCTGCAACTCAACTTCAACCTGAGTATGCTCATGTTGAGGGTTCCCATAGAGGTGAGAATAGAGATGATGCAATGAGCATTTCATCAAATCAGTCTACAGTCTCTATCCACTCCCACGATGATGATGATGATGTGAGTCGTTTCCAACTTGAAGAAGAATTTGACTATGAACGAGACATGCACGGAGTCTGGAGATGCCATTCTTGGGACACTAGAAAGGACAATGAGCTGCAAAAAAAGACAAGTCAGATCCCTGAGTACAGGATTCCATTCATTAGACTACCTCATCACGAGTCTTCCTCTCTACGACTCAGCAGCTGGTGTTCACATATAGAGCCGACTGACACAAGGGATGTCAAGATTATTCCATGGGCTGTCGATATTTCTCAAAGGATAGAGCGACGGGTAACTGAAGAAATTAATTTGCTCTATCCTGATATTTTGCTCGAGAATACCATTCTCTGTGATGTGCTGAGGAGGGAGTTCAAAATATGGAGAAGGTTCGATCTAGCCAGACATAAACTCAATGCTGAAGATCTTTCTTTCATGATGGCTAAGATGGGTCTAACCTTTTGGAGATCTGAGGAGGCGTGGGCAAATGAGTGGAGTGCCCAGAATGAGAGCAAACAGATGACTGACGGAGAAATTAAGGCCGAGGATGTAGGGATTTTTAGGTGAACCGAACCGCCAAATCCAAATAAGTCGGACCGTTCATGGATGTTGAGAACAATAAAACATATGATTAAACCTAGCATGCTCCTATGAATTAAATGCAGTGGATTATCGAGTTTACCTTAACTCCATAGTGTTAAATCCCATCTTTCGCATTTGAATTCCAATCCCTTTGATTCAACCACGCGATTTAATTAAATCTGTGGAAACATAAATTAGACAAATCCAATTTCTAGATTTAATTAAAAATAAATAGAGGAAAAGAATAATCTGTTCTCTAGATTAGGCCTTCAGATCTGTATCCCAATGTTGTTCAATCCTGCTACTGGTGAGGATTCCACAGGACTGTGAATGTGTAGGCCAGAGTCAAAATCCTTCGTCTCTCAAACACACAGGCACCGCCCCTCTCTCTCTGAAACTAGGGTTTCAATTGATTTGAATTGTGATACAAACTGAGAGACAGAACTGTTTATTTATAGACCTAGGGTTTTAACCTTAATGGGCTACTGGGCTCCATTCAACATATTTAATTGGGCCAGACCTCGGACCTAATGCAAATAATAAAGTGGGCCTATGAATTAATTAATTCTCATGTCCACAACCCATGACACTATTAATTAATTAGTATTAATTATTTTTCACCACAGAATTAATACTGACCTACCCCTTTATTACCACGTTGTGAGAACGGGCTGAATTTACTAGAGAATCCCCATATTTAAGGTTACTGGACATTCATTAATTTATTGGAGCTTCTGACAAGCTACCACAATTAATTAATTTCTTATTTCCTGAGCAGTACCACTCAAACCTTATCACTCATGTTTGAACTTAATCAGCCTGCAGGACTTTAGCATGATGAATTTTATTGACCACCTCAGGGAATGCCCCCATCCTATTACTCGGATATGGTTACCTAGCTCCACTCTCAGGCTATAATACACAAACTGCTGTTACCTAAGATGCGGGTATATGAGCATGTTACTCAGGCTCTCCACCATGGCAAGTCAAAGCAACAGTCAACCCGTGCATACCCCTGAACCTTCGTTAGGGTTTAGACTCAATCAAGATCGAGATCTTGTATTCTCTGATGTTAGACAGTAGAATACATCTCACTGTGGTCCAATCAATACGCAACCGCACGTACCAACATATCAAGTAATCAAGACATATTACTTCTTTTCGACTATGCTGCAGCCTATACCGTTAGACTTATCCTCGTACGCTGTCTCGGCTGTGATAATATTTATATCTCACTAGGTCAAGTGATCATACTATCTTCTGCGATCTACAACACGCTGTTTGATTGTCCCTATTGGTGAGATAAGAGGATACCGTTGTCACTCGCATGTAAGTTTGTTTAACAGATAGGAAATACTGTTGAATGTATGCTCCTCGTAATAAATGCTTTCTGTATACAAAACCCAACAAAGGATGCTGGAAATCCGCGCTTACAAAGCTGGAACTTCAAATGTGCTCAACTTTCAATTGGATGCTCACAGATTGCCACCTTCTGATTTTTCAGTTTGTGCCTGAAGGTCCCGTCCCTGCTCGACCACTCACTCAGGTTAGCCCTCCCCGTACTGACTCTACTCTCATACTAACTGGGTCCGAAGCAGAATCAGCTTCATCTTCAACTCCGGAGGATTACCAGAAGATCATTGATGCTAAGAAGGAAAAGCTACTGAAAATTCAAGAGCAACAATGGAGTATTGAAGCTGACATTGCTCGCACATCTGAAGAGCTGACTACTGCAGAAGCAGAAAAACAAGAGTTGGAGCAAGATTCGTCCTTGTCTGCCGAACTTACAATTCAACAAACAGTAGAGCAGACAACCCAAATTATCACTGTCATCAATTCGGGTAGGCAAAGATTGGCCAATGCTACAAGACTGATTCAGAGGAGAAATGAAATTCTTGAGAAAGTCAATGTTGACAAAGAAAAGGCCAGGAAAGAGTTTCAACGAATGCAAGAAGAAGACTATCTTGGCCGAGTGAGAAGGGAAGTGGAGCTCAAGGCAAAGGAGGATGAGGAAAGGAGATTACATGAAGCTGAGCTCAAGCGTAAAGCTGATGAAGAAGCTCGACTACAACAAGAAGCTGAGCATAGGAGAATTGCATAAGAGGAAGAGCTTCAGAGGCGGCAAGTTGAGACTGAGCAGAGACGGCTTGCTGAGGAAGAGCAAATAAGGAGAGAAGAAGAGAGACACAAGGCTGCCGAAGAGCTTGTCAGGCTTGAAGAAGAAAGAGCCCGACTTCCTGTTGTGGCTTCTGTGGTGCCTGAGTCCTCCATCCAAGTTTCTAGTAGTGATGTTGTCCCGTTGCAATGTTGAATCAGATGCAAGCTTGATAGCGCGTTTCGCAACGCGCTAAAGCTGCAAGTGTACAGACC
>JAPKLW010000381.1:176316-198636 GCA_026898455.1 Plectranthus barbatus | reverse complement strand
GTTAGCAGATTCACATCAGCAAAATGCACAAAATGAGTGTTTATCAAAGCTCACTTCCAAGACCAAATCGATGAGCTTAAGGCACGATTCGAGCAGAAGGAGGCTGAAACCGCTGAAACCTTAACATTTGTCAAGTCCACCGTCTCAACCCTTCTTGAAATTGTCACAAAGGGGAAAGAACAGAGGCACAAAGAAAAGGAAGAGCAACGTTTGAGAGCAGAAACAGAGGAGAAGAGGAGGCAAGAACATCACTATATGCTCCTGGAGCTAGTATCGAAGTTGAGTGGATCAAAGCCTTCATCATCTGAGCCTCCTCCTCAAGTTTTCTGGTACCAAGTTTTTGAATTTTTTTTTTGCAGTTCAGTTTTATGCTTTCATTGTACTTGTAATCTTTATCATCTAATGAAAGTTTGGAAATTGTTCTGAGACAATCTCTCATTTTCTATCTCTCTCTCTCTCTCTCTTTCAAAGTTTCAAACCTGGCTGAACTCACTTTTCCTAAGTGTGAGCAGCAAAACTTACATTTCACTCTATTGGTTATTCGAGTAATGTCTCTCCAATTCAGGGGGAAGACCAATTAGAGTAGGACAGAACTAAGGACATGTATACTGAGTAGTGTCGTTGTAAACTCAGTATGTCATGCTTCTTTTTCTTTCTGTCTCTTTGCAAGTGGTTTTAATAATATCAAAAAAGGGGAAATTCTTAAGAACTAAGTTTTAGTTCCCTCTTTAATTTGATGTTTTGATATGTCAAAACTTACTTTAGCACTAAGTTTCTAGAGTTCTAAAATATAATCCATGTATAGGATTATTCGTGTTGTAATAGAACTTAGGTGTTGAAGACCGAGTAAAGGATTTGCTCGAGACTTGAAGAAGTGTTCGTGCGTGAAACTTATTTTCACTAAGTATGGTCAAGACCTATACTGAGTTTGGGAACTCAGTATGGAGGTTGCCATACTGACTTATGAGAAGTCAGTATGAAGTTTGTCCATACTGACTATAAAATATCAGTATGAAGGCCTTACTTCTTAAGCACGTGGAACACGAGGAGAACCAAGCTCACTCAGACCTAAAAGCATATGATTGCTTAGTAAAAGTCAGTACGAGGATGTCCATACTTGGGTTCCTCGGACTTAAGCTGAGTCTGACATGAGCAGGTAGGAAGTACATGAAGTACAACCTTTTTCAGAGCAAAGAAGAGCAGATCAGACCGACCAAAGAATGAGTTTGATTGGACGACATTCTCCATGTCTCTAACGACTGGATTAATGTGTCTAACGGGCAGATTTTCAAATCATCCGAGGAATCGCACCCCGGCATTTCGAATGAAGAAGACACATGAATCCTCTGAAAAGCTAAGCCGTTACTCTGTCATTCTCTCCACTCAAGCTCTGATTACTCTGTGTTCTGAACACGAGACTTGAGTTTCTAACTCAAGTTATCTCTGACGTGTTATCTTTTCTAAGCACGAGGCTGAAGCTTTGTTATTTGTGAATATAGCTTTCTATGTTATGTTCACAGCAATCATTATCCTACTATGGGATTTTGATTCTCACGGGCATCTGCCGACCATACTGAGTTTTGGGAAGAACAACAAACATCCAAACACAAGGAAGAAGGCTGCGAGGTGCGTCCTCACTTCGACCTGAAGACTGAGTCAACTTGCAAGGAGTTTTTAAACGAGTGACGATAGCAGACCGAAGGACAGAGTGCCAACGGGCTATCCATAGATCGAATGAAGACTTGTAATCTCAAACTTAGTGAATTTCCCGATTAAGTTCGGAAGAGTGGAAGTAGGATATTAAGTACGAACCACTATAATATCCTGAGTCATTTACTAGCTTTCTTTTAAGTTTCAGCATACTTAGTTTCTTCCAAACTTACTTTAAAACCTTCAATACTTGACTCAGTATTGGAGTGTATATCCTTGAAACTTACTTAAGTACTTCCTGAGCATAAAACTTACTTTCTTATACCCGAAACTGAGTTTCAATTAGTTTTGGAGAACAAGTGCATTACATACTTTCTTCCGCTGCAAAATATTTTACTTTGATTTCGGGACCAACAAAAAATTATCGTATAGATATTTTGATTATGCATGGGAAGAGTTACACATGATATTTTTATTATTGGATGTTTTTTTAAGAGACTTAGGTAATGGTATATATGCATCATATTTGTTCCGGGGGGTTTATTATTGTAATCTATTATATATATATAAAAGCAAGATGTTTGCAATAATTACAAAAATGCCATTTTTCCTCCAAAATCACCACTCACATTATTATTTTATTATTTTTTCTTTTTCTAACTAATATATCTATATTTTCTCTCTATTTATACATCTTTAAACCACTTGATTCTATAACAAAATTAATAATATAGAAATATTAGCTATATCAAAAGATTTAAATTAATAACCCAAATTTTCTCATCCAAAAAATATTATCATTTATAACCTTTTTTATTTAATATTAACAGAGTATTGCATTGATCTAGAAAAAATACATAGGTATACAAAATATATATATATATATATATATATATTAATAAAAATTTAAAGAAAATTATTTGTGATACTTTATTTCTCAAAAGCATAAGTATCGTTTTTTAAGAGTTATCTTATTTATTGCAGGTTAGAATCTTAAAACAAAATATTTTGAAAACTTGATCATAATTTTGTTATGATGAATTTAGTTTTTTTAAGGAAAAAGTATCAATTATATTACAAACTATTATGGTTTTCTCAAGTATATCATAAAAAATGTATTTTATCAAAATATATTACAAACTATTAGTTTTGTTCCAAATCTATGTCGGGAGCAAATTTTTGATTACGAGAAGTTGACATGACTTGACGGGTGGCATGTCAACATTTAAAATTATATGTCATCGTACAAATATATTATAAATTATTGTCATTTTTACGAATATATTACAAGCTATTGTGATTTTCTCAATTATATTGCAAACTATATATATTTTAAATAAATACTTAAAACAATCAAATTTATTTTAAATTTATGATGAAAATATATTTATTTATATTTAAAATATTTAAATCATATAATTATGCTTAAAATGTTTAAATAAAAATTCTTGACAAATTAAATAAAAAAGGAAAAAAATATATGAAAAGCACTCATTTTAATTTTCTTATACTTTTGCTATGGTCTCACACCTCGCTGAACAAAAGAGTTAATTTTTTGGTTTGGCAAAGTGAGATACGAGAGAAAAATAAATAGGAAATTTAAAATATGCATTTTTTCATTTTTTTTCTTTTTATAAAATTGTCAAATATTTTTATTTAAATATTTCTGAATATAACTATATTTTTATTAACATTTTAAAATACAAACAAATATGTTTTCGTAACAAAAAGAATAAATTTGATAGTATGAGATTTTATTTAGGATATATATAATTTATAATACGATTGACAAAATTATAATAGTTTGTAATATATTTGCACGATGTCGTGTAATTTTAAATGGTGGTATGTCATCCAGTATGCCACGTTAACTTTTCATCGCCGGAAATCGGCTCCTATCATATATCTTTTACAAAACTGGTAGTTTTTAATATATTTTGATAATATGCATATGTTGTAATATATTTGACAAAATAATAATCATTTTAAATAAAATTCATACATTTTTCCCTTTTCTGAAAATGACTTTTTCTTCGTTAGGTTGAATCTTAAATTATATAGTGGAACCGAACATAATTTTAGATCTTGATCCTCATTTATGCACACAGTAAAAGTATCATTCAAATGTACTAATATATATGTGAAAAAATAAAAACACAAACTAATATATATTTCATATAAGAAAATTTAGTCCATTATTTTGTGAGATTTTTTTTTTTTTTGCATTTTGTAAATAAATTTCATGAGGAAAATAGAATAAAACTTTAATTATATTGATCTAAATCTATAAATATATAAATACTAATATTATTGTTGTATCAATACAAAATTACATACGACTTCAAATAATTAATAAAATTATGTAGTAAAGTATATATGATCTTATTGATTATAAAATATAATATCATTTATTTATTTAGTAATGATCGTGCATCGCGCGGGTGTAAATCTAGTTTAACTTTAAAGTTTAAAAGATTTTATAGAATTGGATTGAGATAAGGCCCAGTCACAAAAATGGCCCATCGAAAATTAAGTTACTAAATTGGGCTGTGCCGATAAAATTTCCTAAACTCTTAGGGTTTATGCTTGCCCTAATCAAAATCCAGTCTTGGAGAAGGGATATGGATTTACTCAAATCCTTACGTTTCAAGAAATCCCTGAACTGTAAGTAGCTCAAATACGAGTTTTATTCGTGTGTGTTTTCTGGATTTTATTTTTAATGAGTGAATCACATTTTCGTCTCCGTTCGAGTTTGCTTGTTATATCTTGAGACTATTGCTGTCTGCTCTCTGAATTTCCTATGTTGATTCGAAGACTAAAGAAATCTGTATGCTCGAGAATGATTGTTGGTTTTGATAATCTTGTATTATCCCATAAAAATCCGACTTTTTTGCATAGCCTTCCATTTCAGACATATTCAAGAATCCAGTTCTTGCACAGTTCCAAACCAGCCTTAGCCAATCGGAAGAGTTTTGCGGCTAAATCCGTAGCTCGACCTCCATATCCCTTATCCACGGATGGAATTCGACGTGTTGCGAAAGCTGATGCTCAGGCAGCACTGTTTGACTACCTGCATTCCACTAGGGGTTTGAGTTTTCTTGATGCTGAGCATATCAGCTTGAATTGCCCTCAATTTCTCGAAGACCTGATGGTGAAGGTTGAAACGGAGAAGGATGTGTTGATTGCATTGTCTAGGTTCCTTAGGTACAATCCGATTAATGAGTTTGAGCCATTCTTTGAGAGTATAGGATTGAACCCGGAAGAATTCACGCCTTTTCTCCCTCGAGGATTCTTGTTTCTATGTGATGATCAGTTCTTGCTTGATAATTATCATACCCTTCGCGATTATGGTGTGCCGAGGACTGAAATGGGGAGGCTCTATAAGGAAGGGAATGAAATATTTAAATACGAGTTTGGTGTGTTGAGTAAGAAATTGAGGGCTTATGAGCAATTAGGATTGAGTAGATCATCTGTCATAAAGCTTGTCAGTTGCAGTCCTAAGCTTTTGGTTGGTGAAGTTAACACCGCGTTTGTTGGTGTTGTTGAGATGATGAAAGAACTGGGGTTTCATGCTGACTGGATTGGAGGGTATCTATCTAGCAAGAATACGTATAATTGGAATAGAATACTAGACAGATTGTGTTTTCTTCGTGAAATAGGATTCAGTGATGCTCAGATGGGGACTTTGTTTAGGGAAGATACTGCTCTACTACTTACAGGATGTGGGAAGCAAGTGTATGCAGTGGTCTCTTCGTTGCTTAAATTAGGCCTTGATATGAAAGAGGTTTATTCTCTGGTATTGAAAAACCATAAGATTCTTTCTCCTAAGTGTGCCAAGAACTTCTCGAAAGCACTGCATTTTCTCTTTGAAATAGGAATCGAACCAGAAAACATGACAAAGATTCTGTCCAGCCATATGGAATTCCTGGCTTCGCACTCTGTGAAAGGACCAAAAACGGTGCTAAAGGATTTCAAGGGCGATAGGCATAGCTTACGCCAAGCTTTAGAAAAGGATCCAATGGCATTCTTCAAGTTGGCATTAAAGATGAATAAATGCAATGCAGAGCTTGTAGCCGCCAGGAATCCTAACAATATCGTGGAGAAAACAGATTTCTTGCAGAGACTTGGATACATTGAAAATTCAGAGGAGATGGTGAAGGCACTAAAACGCTTCGGGGGCAGAGGAGATCAGCTGCAGGAGAGATTCGACTGTCTGGTAGATGCTGGCCTGGACTTCAACACAGTGTCAAGTATGGTGAAGCAGGCCCCGACGGTGTTGAATCAGACGAAAGAGATTCTTGAGAGAAAGATGGATTGCTTGAAGAACCACCTGGGATATCCAGTGGATTCAATAGTTGGTTTTCCTTCATATCTTGGGTATGACATGGAAAGGATTAGTCTGAGATTCTCCATGTATGCATGGCTCAGGGAGAAGGGCTCTGCAAAGCCTATGATATCAGTGAGCACACTTCTTGCTTGCTCCGACGCCCGATTTGTTAAATATTTTGTCAATATCGACCCTCAAGGTCCAGCAATGTGGGATAGTTTGAAGAAATCTTTGTCCTCGTCCTGAGATCAATCAATGTATGTATTTATAAGTTATAACAATGCATATTCCATTTCTATCATTCATTGTGACTGTCATTGTGTCTCTTGGAAGAAGAAGAAGACTGCTTGTGATTTAATTGTTCCCGCGAGATTTTGAAAAAAAAATTTCGAATCTATAACCTCTTAATCACTATGTCCCGAAAAGGGACTATGAGTCTAGTAGTTTGTCCCCTTGGCTTATCTTGCTGTATATATGTGGTTGACTTGGCATGCTAACAATATTTGTAATTATTTATTCAAAAAAAACATCCAAATGGTTAATATTTGGATGTAAATGAGCAGAAACAAAACTCCCTTCCAAATCCAATACCATTTTCCTAAAGAAAAATTATGATATGAAGTTGCATGTTTTTTATTGTTTTGTCAGTCAAGAAGAAATAAAATATGTAGTAAACACAGCTCCCAAATCCAATGGATCTACGAACGATAATAAATCATTTCTAGATCTTGCCGGAGTTGGATATTTTTTATTTAAAGAAAAAAATAAATAAAGAAACTATACTTTTAAAACTGAATTGATTAAAATAACATTTATGAATAAGCAAATATAAAAGGTTGTAGAAATATAGACGAGATTAATTTGTGCTAAATCAACGAGTATGGAGATTTTAGTTAGGAAATCCAAATTTGAAAGAATCTATACGCACTTTACTTAATAGTCCATTATTATAATTACTAATTTTTATAAAAATCAAAATCTATGTGACATAATATGCTCCAATTGACATTTATGAATAAATGAAAATCACAAATTCTGATTATGAATTGGTTAATATAATAATTAAATGCTAAATAAATATTAACTGAACATATGAAATATAAATTTAATATGAATTTGGAAAATGAAAGTTAGGGATGTTAATCGGGCCAACATGTCCGGTTTCGGGTCAGCCCTTTCAAGTTACAGGTTAATCGGTCCGCGTCCAATTGTACTGAAATTTTTTTGGGCTACAAAATCTTGACCTTAATCCTAACCCATCGGTTTTTCGGGCTAGCCCGTCGGGCCAGTGAACTTATTAATTATCTTTTATTTTTAATATATTTTTACTATTTTAATATTTTAAATATTGAAAAATAAACAAAACATTATTTTTCTCTTATAAAAATGCAAAACACATCACAAGTTTTTATATAATGATAAACTTAACAATTAAAAATATACTATTTTTATTTTAGAAATATTTGAATATGTTTTAACTTCATAAGTAAATAAACTTTACTATGTATTGATTACTATTTGAACTAAATACAATTAAATAACTTAAAACTTAATTAATGAATATCATCTTAAATATTAGAAGTAGATTTTAGTACTATAATTATGAAAAATATATTAATGAAAATAATAATCGGGTAATCTGCAAACTCGTCAGAATTCGGGCTCAATTCTATCAGGCCTCGGGTTATTCAGTCTCGGGCTATTCATGCTAAATTTTTTTTGAACCAAAATATCTCGACCCTAACTCGTATTTTGACTTGAGCTAATTGGATCAAGCCGCGAAATTCGGGCTAAATTGACATTCCTATTATACACGGTCTATTATGATTGATTTAAGTGGTGAATATCGGTCAAATTAATAAAAAAAATAGTTTTTTTTTAATTAATTGGTTAGAATCATGTTTAAACGACTTAGTTCAACCGACAGGAGTGATTTAAAATATTGAATAAATGAATGATGCAAATATTGAAATTATTATATGAGGTATGACATGTTTGATTATTAATTTTTTTAGGAATTTTAGTTTTTTATAAATATGGCAAACCAATAGTCAGTTGTTTTTTGTATAGTGTTCAGATTTACTCATTTGATCTAAGAAGATTTGGTTTTTAGATAATATTTAATTTGGATAAGAATTTAATTATATTAGTTATATATTATTATATTATAGTTTATCTTATTTTTCTTGATTTTTATCCTAATATTATTATTAAAAATAGAAATAGTAGATTTCACTGTTTAACAAAGAGAGTTAGAAGTTTTCCAGAGAGTTTTATAATAGTTAATTATAAGAAATAAAACTCTAAAATTCTTTCATACTTTTTGTTCATCTTCCTTCATATTTTCCATCGAAAATTGTGATTTAGGGTTAAAGGGCCAACAAGTGGTATCAAGAGCACGGTTGAATGCCTAAAATCATATGTTGGGAAAATGTGACTTTGGTAGCAGCAGAAATGTTGTGGGCACAACAATCAAGATGTACATCCGTGTACCCGTAGTTGACACACACGAACTAACGCCAATTGGGTGATTTGAGTGCATGTCATGATGAAAGATCACGTACTCTAGGAAGCTGTTGAACCAACTAAGGGCGAAGAGCTTGATGCCCGGCTCGACAGCTAGGCAAGATCGCATCTCTTGCAAGTGCTACCAGAAGATCTTCACATGCAAGTTGCTAGAAAGAAGACAGCCAAGGAAATTTCGAATTACCTCAAGACGAGATTCATCGGGACAAATCGAGTGAAGAACGCAAGACTACAGACATTGAAGAGTGAGTTTGATTTGATGCATATGAAGGACAATGAGTCCCCTCGACCAGTATGTTGGTCGACTCACTACAATGTATGTGGCGTACTCGAGTCTTAGAGGAACCCTCAGTGACTCAACTCTCGTGAAGAAGCTATCCGATATAATGCCAAAAAGGTTCATCAGTGTGTTGGTCGGCATCGAATAGTTCTTCGATCTCGAAGAGCTCACCTTTGAAGAGGCTGTCGGGAGGCTCAAAGCTTATGAGGAGCGCATGTACAAAAAGAGTGCAGACATAGGGAGGAAAGAGGATAAAGCTCTTATCATTCAGGCGGAGTGGGAAGCTCGATTTAGAAGAGACGACAAGGAGCCGTCATCTTCCTATATGAGAACGGTTCACGCAGTTGGTGGGAACTACAGATGTGAAGATAAAACTCGAGGCAGAGGTCGAGGGAAAGGTGGTTGAGGAGCTCCTCGAGATAAAAGCCACATTTAGTATAATTACAACGAGATAGGACACTACTCGACTCAATGTAGAAACCACCGTCTTCAAGTCAACTCATTACAAGTTCACGGCTGGCAGATTTTCTTTGTTTGGTCTCTCCAATTTCCTTCTATAAACTTAATTTCTAAACACTTCAGCAATGAAGTTGTTGTTGGTTTTGAGACCCAAACTTATGAGATGTCTTGCTCCTATTATAACTCGATAATCTTATATCCCTCCGTTTCGGTTTATAAGACCCTTTTCTTTTCGGCACGAAAATTAAGAGTTGTGAGTGTAGAATGAGTTAGTGGAATGAATATTTTATTGTTGAGTGTGAAAAGGTTGTCATTTTTTAAAATGAACCAATTTAGTTGGGACGTTCGAATTTGGTAAGAGGGCCTATTCTGTTGGGACGGAGGGAGTACATGAAATTACAAGTTTTTGAGATAAGCTCATATCTAGAGACTTATCAATTCTATATATTTTAAATGATAATTGATTGATTTGACAAATAAAAATATATTAAAAAAGAAAATTATAACTTAATTCTTAACCATTAATAAAGTGCAGAAAATGGTAAAAACTGAGCTAGGCCAGAAGATAGAGAAGGGAGAAGTGACATTAACTAATAGAACATGTCACTTCAAATCTCAATTCTCTATATCAATCAATATGATGACACTTAAACATTCTATTAAATACAATGTTATTAACATCATAAAGTTTTTAATAATAATATTCGTCGGTCATAGTAATATCAATTAATTCACTATTTTCAAATTAATCAATTAAATTACTTTTCTCAAATTAATTAAGTCTATAAAAGTAATTTAATTAGACCAATTTAATCAATTTGGGCTAAACTGTACACATCATTGGTGGTCCAGACCCACATTTGTTATTTTATTATTATTAATTTATTTGTATAGATTATTAGTGAAATGAGAACAGGGGTGAGAGACAGCTGTATGGCCCATGCATTGTTTGTGTTGGAATTAAAAAAAAGTAGAAGATGGTCCCTCAAAATAATTACATAAACACAATATTCCATTGTCATTTGTCGACTCTTTCTCTCTTCTGACATTATTTACATGAATCCCTTTTTTGTCAGTTTCTATGTGGTTTCTCTGCTTCTTCACTGCCCCCATGTCTGCCTGCTCCTGCCACCTCAAGTCAGGCCTCCCTCTCTCATTTCTTTGTCATGAACCATTTCATTACATTGTGATTTTGTGTTCTCTTTTGAATTATAAATTTATCCAAAACCCATTTCTTGACAACATACTACTAAAGTTTTTAATACTTCTTACTAGAGATGTGTACGGTACGATTTAGTTGGTATAAAAGATGAAGTATTAGTCAAATCAATAGTGATTTGAGATTCTTGCAAACCAAATTAATCAAATAATTATTCAAATCCAATTGGTTGAACTATATTAAAACAATTTGGTTAGACCCATTTTTAAGAATTAAAAGATTATTTAACTAATAGTGCAAATAATTAAATTAATATATCATTTTGGTAATTTTGAATACTAATGTAACAGATGATGCAAAAAAGTAACATAGATATATTTTGTTTGTCATTAATTATAAATTGGAAAGAAATGAGAAATAAGTCAGGTTGCAATTTCAAGAACGAAAAATATTTTGATTTATAAGGGTGCAATTCAAACAAAATAAAAATACAAACATCGGACATATATATCAATATAATTAATTGATTTAAAAAGTATTTAATTAATACTACAGCCGGTCCGACCCGAACAAATAGTTTCACCCTTCAAACCGTTGGACCAAATCAATTTTTTTTTAATCAATCAAACTG
Source organism: Plectranthus barbatus (assembly GCA_026898455.1). Taxonomy (NCBI): domain Eukaryota; kingdom Viridiplantae; phylum Streptophyta; class Magnoliopsida; order Lamiales; family Lamiaceae; genus Plectranthus; species Plectranthus barbatus. The sequence goes on along the minus strand of JAPKLW010000381.1, from coordinate 187,604 downwards.
ATTAAATTAATTTGGTTCGACTAATCTAGTCAGTCGACCAAACCATGCACACTCCGATCGTATTATCCACTTACAATGTACTAGTGTAAGGATTGTTCTTAGCAATTCTTTAATATTCATTCTTTTTAAAGGAAATAACTCGAATTATTGTATTACTAAGCAAAACAAGGTTAGACTAGGAATGCATTTAAATATTTCTATAATGTAAGAGGGTGGTAGTGGTTTGCTTTTGTTCTCACGAGAAAAAATCGAACAAACAAAATTAATCTATTTTTTAAAATTAAGTTATACTCCCTCCGTCCCATTGAAGTAGTCTCATTTCCCATTTTTGTTTGTCCCATAAATTAGTCCAATTTTCCTAAAATAACAAATTTTTTCACACTCACCAATAAAATATTAATTCCACTACACTCACAACCCTTAATCTCCGTGCCGAAAAGAAATAGGACTACTCTAATGGGACGGAGGGAGTAATATTTATAAATTATAACTTATTTATTTTTTATGATAAAATACTATATTTTCACATGTATTCCCTCAAGTTTGATCTTACACGTTTGTCAAAAATTATTTAATAATAAACAAACTTTTAACATTACCGCTTATTTAAAGCATTAATTAAACTCCCATCTTCATAATATTATACTCCATCCGTCCCGCTTAAATATGCCATTTTCATTTTGATACATTAATTTCGGAGCTAGTATTTAGTAGCTAATTGTGGTTAATAATAAAATTAAAAATTATAATTAACTTATTTAAGTCTTAAATAAGTTAATTACAATTGCGAATTTTATTATTAACCACAATTAGCTATTAAATACTAGCTCCGAGATTAATATATCAAAATGAAAAGGACCTATTTAAACGGGACGGAGGTAGTATTTAATATTCTTATTTTCCAAAATTATTTAAAAGTATATAAATTATTAAATAAAAACAATACCAAATATAGGAATTAGACCACATAATTGAAACACCTTAAAATAATAATTCGGACTATATAAACGGAAGAGTATATGTTTAGTAATTTTGGTAGTACTTCATTTATAGCTTCAACCAAACAACGCACTTTTCAAACGTGCTCGAGTCGAGTTGCTATTAAATAATCAATTATGAGGAGAGATTAGCATTGAATTGAGCCGATTAATTATTACATTTAATACAAAAAACCCTTTTGTTTTTTTTCTTTTCCAAGTTCCGTGTTGGGAAAATTGCTTTCAACAACTAAATTTTGCTATTTTTATGAGTTGTCTTCGATTGCGATGTACGCGTTTGCTTTCCCACTGGCAGAATCTTCTTGCCTCCCCCTTCATTCCTCCTTTTCTCTTCTCTCTCTGCATGATCACATCATCTAATCTTGGTAGCTTTTTTTTTTTGGGAATTTGCAGAACTTTATTTACAACCTTCAAAAAGAATTTGGGCTATTGCGCTTTGTATCGGAATCACTGTAAAAGAAGGTCAGATTTCAATTGCATTTCTGAATTCTGACTACCCCTTTTACTGTTTCACACACACACCCATTTTCGGAATTGCGCATGTAGTGTTTTATTTTTTTCTTCCGTTGATGATAGGATCGGATTCGGGATTAGTAGAACTCTGGATTTGAGTTGAAGTAGGAAAGAAAAATAAAGCAATCTTTCTCGAATTTCTTAAAATAAAAGTTTGAATATCAAGGCATATTCGGCTCTCTTAAATGACTATCTAGTTTTCAGTGAATCCGTTATCAGTTTGTTTTTCGTTGATTTTTTCCACTTTCTAAGTCTCAACATGATTCTTGATTGTATCGCAGCCAATCTGTAATTTCATTTCCTTATTTCTCTTATTTCTGCCCTGTTACAGGGAAGAAGTGTTGAATTTCGGTTGCTTGGGGCTTAAGTGATTTAAGTGGATGAATTTGAATGGATTGCTAGGGGCTTCTTGAGTTAGATTGATTTGATTGCATAAACATCGAGACCGAGTCTCGAATGGAATTACCTTGTTCTAAGCATTTGAGATTCTTTGGATTGCATATGAATTCTCTGCTATACAAATGTGTTTTCTTCTTTGTCGTTGCTTTGGTTTTTAGAGCATTATGGGTACCCAGATTCTCGGGTTTTCGTGGAATGGAGCAGAGCAATGTGTTTCCTTTCAACAGTAGATTGAGTCTAAGTCCAGAACTTAAGAGTGGGAAATCTAAGTTCTTGGAAGTTCCTCAAATCGTATGGGGTTTGAATAATCAGAAAATTGCATTTGCAAGAGCTTGTTTAACTGCAAGAATGCTGAATCGAACGCTTCTGATGCCTAGTTTGAGTGCTTCCTTATTCTACAAAGAGGTTGATCAGCTGAAGCCCATTTCATTTGATAAAGTCTTCCAATTCGAAGAATTTAATTCTCGTTGTAAGGGGTTTGTCCGATTAGGCCATTATTCCGAAATTTCAAACAGAACGGATGTCTTTGAGCTTCAGAAGGGCAGTGGACGGAGATGGACTGTTGAAAAGGATTTGGAGCAGTTGAAAGAGTTCAGCAAGAATCCCTACGATGAGCATGAAACCATCCGAGTAGTTGGCAAGAATCCCTTTCTGTGGCACGATCATTGGCCAACTAAAGACTATGCAAAGATTTTTGAGTGCTTAGTTTTGGTGGAAGAGATATCTAGAGAAGCTGATAAGATTGTCTCCAAGATTAGAGAGATTGGGTTTAAGGAACAACGTAGAGTTAATCCATTGTATAATGATATCAGTGCAACGTCTCAGACCGCGCCTTATGTAGCTGTTCACATGAGAATAGAGAAAGACTGGATGATACACTGCAAAAAGCTGGAGCAGAGATTGAATGTGAGCGAAATTTGTAGCAGCAAGGAGCAAATTATGCAGAGAGTCGGAAACATTGCTGGATTGCAAACTCCGATTGTTATATACCTTGCAGTTGCTGATGATCTTCTTGAAGATAGCTCCATACTGGCTGGATGGGGCAAGGGTTTTCTCCCTTTGGAGAAGAAGAAATTGGGCGTTTTTAATGACTTCAAGAAGCATCCCTATCTGATTCAATCAGCTATCGACTATGAAGTATGCTTGAGAGCTGATGTGTTTGTTGGGAACAGCTTTTCGACTTTTTCTAGCCTTCTTGTTCTTGACAGAACTCAATCAATGATCAGAATGGGGCTCAAGGACCGGTGTGGATTAGATGTTAGATGGCCTTCTTATGCCTACAATTTAGAAGGGGAATCAAATGGTCCGCGTCCATGGGCGGCCAATATGTCGGATGTCAGCCTCCAAGCCATTAGTTATGGTTCAAATCACATTTCCTGCCGATAATTCTTGATCTTTGTCAATGTGCTACTCTCTTGGATGACTACTCTAAGCCGCGTGGTAGAGAGCATCAGGTACACATTTTTGGTCTTGTACATCTTGAGCATATTAGCCAATTCTTTTATACACTATTAGAATTTGTTTGTTCATCCATGAAGCTACTGTACAGAACTATATTTCTTTTTTTGGAGTGTAAATCATATGGTATATACATTTATTGATCTCCATGGTTAGTCACATACATTTGAGATTGCACATTGATTGGATTCGCGATGGATGGTTGTCTGGGTGTGTGTAGCCTCGTGGATGTTAGGTTGGAATGCTCTGTTTCTTGCATTTAAGGTTGTGTGTGCACAAGCTGGCCCATTGCCACTCATTAAATAGTGCTAATTTTGCTTGTGATTCCTCCTATCATATGAAATATTAATTATTTTTTTAAATAGTAATGCATTTATTTAAATTTACGCACCGAAATGCTTTTTAGAAACTTCGAACCCATGACTTGAGTAAGATATTTTCACCACTACCAGTATGAGTTTTCTATACATAATATGCCCTCTTGTTAAACTTGAATTTCATTTTTTTGATTCCATGGTATAATAGAAGTATGTATTGGTAATGCCATATTGTGAAGTTTAAGTTTGACTAATTTAGAATCTGTATTATGTTCAAATATAAACCTATTCGAACCTGACATGTTCATAGCTCACAAGCTTATTCCGACCGAAACAAATTTTGTAAATATGCATAGTATTATTTGTATTTTCTCAAAATCAAGGGCTAATTTTTTTTTTTCTTTTTTAAAAAAAAGTAGAATACTCTGAATCAAACCAAAATTTGATGATGTTTGGGGACCCCAAAATCCAAATGGGAGTCGTTGTATACCATACATGGGTAGGGTCGGCCCATTTGTAACAAACTTGTTTCTCAAGGGCACAAGCATTAATATTTGGTATCAGTGTGTACAAGTACAATGTTATAAATAATACGACAGCAGATATAAATGTACAAATTTCTGACGCATTTTTATTCATAAATTCCATTTCTCTTCCAATATTTGTAATTTCGCACACTAAATTAGCTGGCTAGCAATTTTTGCTCTTTTGAAAGGCACCAATTCAAATATGAAAAAAAGGGTTCCAGAATCCGGCCAACCAAATAAAAGTACAAATGTAAATCTATATTAAATTAATTGGTAGTCTTTATAGTGATAATAAAGTTTTTCTCTCTTCTCATTTAATATAATTTATATTTTCAATAACTTTATATTCTATCAATAAATATAATTAAATGTTTTTCTATTTTAACTAATAGTATTATCTATCATTATTCTATGTTGTAATTGAAAATAATAAAGGTTATCTAATAAGATATTAATATATATCTTAAAATAGATTATATTTATATGACATTCATTTTATTTGCATAGACATTTGATTAAAATTTTGATGGTAAGCACAACATCAAAACCTTGATATTATATATATTTATTTAATAAAAACGTAAAAGTAAAATTAATAATTATGAATAGTATTGATCATATTTCTAATCAATAATTATGTTATATTTTTAGCTCCATCTTATTTTATAAAACGTATAAATATTTATTGCATATTTATTTATTGTTGTGGGTAAAAATTGAGTAAATTAAATTAAGGCTAAAAGAAAAAATGTAATAATTCTAAAGTTTATCATAAAGTTTAATTAAGTTAACTATGTTTTATGATATAGTTAATTGCATCATTATTTGATTTTTTTTGCGAATCATGATTTAACTTGTGAATTTAATACATGATTATTAAAAAAGTCATGTTATATTTAAATAAGCAAATAAATTTAGTACTACAAATATTGTATTGTATTACAACAAATAGTTCATTTGTAGACTCTGTGCTATACCATGGATATCAAGGAGCGATACACTCGACCCACATGGTCCGTCGAGGTGGCACAAAAGAGAAAATGAGCGAGTCAAAACCTCCAGTAGTTCGAGTCCAGCAACAACCGGGAGCAGAGTAATCAATCAAGAACGGGGTTACCATATAGAGAGTCATCAAATCATAAAGATCAAAGGATTGAAGATTATTAGCATGATAGAGCGCATTTACTTTAAATGCAAAATGTCCCTTGATTGGTCCCATGAATCATGAGGCTTTCCTATAATATAGTTGGAGTTAGTATAAATGAGAGGAAGAGCAACCATTGATGGGGACTCTTCTAGTCTAGAAAACAGTCTACATATAATTTCTCTCAGTACTCTTTCAATTAACGATTTTTCATACACCAACAATTGGCGTCATTTGTGGGAATTGAAAGAAGGAAAAGGGATGGACAGATCTGGATATGGAAGAGAAACTGAATCAGCAAGTGAAGGAAACTCGGAGATGAACAGGAAGATCTTTGAAGAGCACATACAACGAATGCTGGAGGAAACAGAAGAATCGAGGGAGCATAATCGTAGGGCGACCCTGGACGTTGAAAGATTGCGAGAACAACTGGTTGTGTACCAAGAATGGTTTAAACCTGAGGGCACTAACGAGGAACACCACGAGATTCATTCTGAAAACACAAACTACTCCGCGAATAGAGGTTCGAGAGATGGAAAGGAAAGTGAGAGAGTAAAGAATCTCGAGACAAAGCTGGAGGAATTAACTAAAGCTTTAGCAACTGTGCCAGGACTGGTGAATCCGATTGCTAATAGCATCACCGGGGACTATAACAACTCACCCTTCACGAGCCGACTCGCAAATGCACATATTCCAGAAAGATTCATAATTCCATCGATAAAGGCGTATGATGGGACAACCGACCCTGATGAATTTATAAGTCTTTACAAGTTCAAGATGCAGACTACCACGATGCCAGAAGTGGTTCAAGAAGCCTGCATGTGCAGGAGTTTCGGGGCATGTCTCGAGGGGGCAGCAATGCAATGGTTCATGCACTTAAGAGTAGGAAGCGTAGCATCATTTACTGATTTTTACAAACAATTTTGTCTCAGTTTTCTAGCAGTCGCAGGATACCAAAGCGATCCGACGATCTTTACCAGATCATGCAGAAGGAGGGCGAGTTGCTACAACAATACATTAAGCGGTTTAATGAGGTGAAGGTCGCGATCCCAAACTGCTTGGAAGAAACATCAATTTTCGCCTTTAAAAAGGGGCTGGTGTGAGGGTCAAGCTTGTTTTGGTAGCTGGTGAAATACCCTTGTGCAACATATTCAGAAATAAAGGGCGAGCTGCGATTCGACCGGATGTGACAGCAGGGAGATCGAATCGGTTTGTACCATATTCGAATCAAAATGATTGCAAGGCCACGAACATGCAAATCCCCACGGGAATTGCTCTGAAACCCTTCAACTTAAGTGCGAACCCGATGGTGGTGATCCAGGAAATGATGGCCCTAAGAGGACAGGTCAAATGGCCTACAAAAGCGTTGGCGAACATTGGGCAAAAAATTCCAGAGAACTACTGTGCATTCCATCAAGGTTACGGGCACAAGACCATAGAGTGTAGAGATTTTCTAAGGGAGATACAAAGGCTCCTCGATCAGGGGTACCTACAACAACCGAAAGGGGAACAGAGGAACAATACGTGGAGAATGAACAAAGAGAAAGTGGTTCGTGAAAGAGGGGAGACTGCAACGGGCACGAACCGCGTACCATTGCCAAATGAGCCACAAGTAGAGAAGACGATCCACATGATATCAGGGGGCCGCCCGTAGCAGGAACGTCATGAAATGCTTATAAGAGTTATCAAAGAGAAGCGAGAGGTATGAATTCGGTGTGACCGTCTTGGTTATCCAGTGAGAAAATAACGTTTGGACCGTCAGACTCAGAAGGCGTTCGGCACCCACATGATGATGCTTTAGTGATCGAACTCTAATTGCAAACTGTCAAATGAGGAGAATTCTAGTAGACAGTGGGGCTTCATCGAATCTAATATTCCTAAAAGCATTCAAAGGGATGGGAATATCCAAAAAGAACCTGAGTCCAAGCTCAAGCCAACTCGTGGGCTTCAGCGGGGAATAGTTAGACCCGTTGGAGAGCTATACCTACCGGTATATTCCGAAGGTACTAATCTCTCAGTATGATTTCTAGTGGTGGATGCAGAATCTTGCTATAACGCCATCATGGGGCGACCTTGGATGCACGAGTTACAGGCAGTACCATCATCTTTCCACTAGGTGATCAAATTCCCTACCCCTGGGAATTCGTTCAATAAAGGGAGAACAACACACGACAAGGGATTGTTACACTGTGACATTGCGGACGATAGGAGTGGTAGATACACAAGAGAGATTGGAAGAGGTAAGTCTGGATGGTGACGAATCGAGATTCACTCTTATAGGGAAGAATGTCCCAGTCGACTCGCGAGGGACATTGATCAGCTTCCTTCGAGATAGAAGAGATACCTTTGTGTTCAGTCACGCAGAGATGACCGGGATCGACCCAGCAGTAATGTTTCACAGGCTGAAGGTCGACCCAAAAATCAAACCAATCCACCAAAGAAGGTGGCGATTTGCACCAGAGAAAAACACTGCAATCGCCGAAGAAGTGTCAAATTTGTTGAAAGTGGGATTCATAAGGGAGGTTAAGTATCCGAAATGGCTGGCTAATGTGGTCGTAGTGAAAAAGAAAAATAGAAAAAATAGAGTGTGCTGAACAAGGCCTGCCCGAAGGATCCATTTCCTCTTCCACATATCGACAGACTGGTCGACTCAACCGCAGGGCACGCAATGATGTCATTCATGGATGCATTCTCGGTATATAATCAAATCAGGATGTTTCCCCCAGATGAAGAAAAAGTAGTTTTAATGACAAATCAAGGTATATATTGTTATCGTGTGATGCCTTTTGGTTTGAAATGCAGGTTCGACTTATCAATGATTGATGAACAAAATGTTCGAACCGCTGATAGGGAATTCGATGGAAGTCTACGTCCATGACATGATAGTGAAGTCATCTAGCATGGAGGAAAACTTGAATCACTTGGCCGAAGCATTCGATATCTTGAAAAGATTTAACATGAAATTGAACCCATTGAAGTGTCGGTTTGGAGTAACTTCCGGGAAATTTTTGGGCTACATCGTGAGCAGGCAGGGAATCGAAGCAGACCCCACACAGATCAAAGCGATACAAGAGTTGAAGCCACCCACTAATACAAAAGAGTTTCAAAGGATGATCGGGAAGTTAGATGCACTAAGTCGATTCATAGCACGATATTTGGATAAAACTTTGAAATTTTTCGAGCTGCTGAGGAAAGCCAAGCGGTACGAGTGGACCACATAATGCGACGAAGCTCTGACTCAGATGAAAGGGTGTCTATCAAATGCTCCGGTCATGTGAAAGCCACATAATGGGGAAGTTCTACAACTCTACTTAGCAGTATCGGAAAGAACAACAAGTGCAGTATTAATAAGGGAGCAAGAAGGCTCACAGTATCCGATATACTATGTCAGTAGAACATTGGTAGATGCCGAAACATGCTACCCTGCATTAGAAAAACTGGTGCTGGCTCTGTAATGGCATCAAGGAAACTTCGACCATATTTTGAGTCACACGAAGTGGTGGTAGTATCAAGCTTCCCAATAAAGAATATTCTATCAAAGCCAGAACTATCGGGTAGAATGATGAAGTGGGCAGTAGAACTCGGAAGTACGGGTTGCAAATCAAGCCACGTCGAGCAATAAAGTCTCAAATCCTTGCTGACTTCATTGCAGAATACACTCCGGAGATGCATATACAAGCGGAAGTCGAGTCCGTGCCAATGAAGAAACCGATAGAATTCTGGGTACTGCACGTAGACAGTTCTAGTAATTTGAAAGGGGCTGGGGCCGGTGTTTCTCTGATGTCACCGGATCGAGTGATATATCAAAGTGCAATAAAGTTTGAATTCGAGCCACTAATAACGAATCAGAATATGAAGCCTTAATAGCTGGATTGCAGCTGGCCCTAGAGATGAGGGTTAAAAAGCTCCGAGTCAAATCAGACTCTCAACTAATTGTGAATCAACTCTCTCGGTTGTTCCAAACAAGGGATTTTAGGATGTCAGCGTATCATGAAATCGCAAAGAAGCTAGAATCTGACTTCGAGGAAGTGACAGTAGAGCATATTTCAAGGGAGTTCAATATAGAAGTAGACGCTATGGCGAACCTCGCGACATCCATGAATGTGAGCTCATCTCGACTTATCCCACTTGTAATTGCACTGTGGCCATTACATGACCGATGGAGTCGAGAATGAAAACCAGATAAACGCAGCCATGAACTCGAAATGGATGGATCTGATAAAAGCATTCTTGCTTGGGACTAGCAGCGAGCAAGGGGGAGAGCTCGCTAAGACAGCCAGAAGGGCTGCAAGATTCACACTCCTCGAAGGAGAATTATATAAGAAGTCATTCGAGGGACCACTACTCAAATGTATAAATGAGCAGAAAGCTTCCGAGGTATTAATGGAGATACATTCGGGAAGCTGTGGAAATCACGCCGGACCGAGAAGTCTGTCACATCAAAACATTTCAGCGGGATTCTATTGGCCAACTCTAAGGAATGACTCGAAAGAATTCGTCAAGAATTGTGAAAATAGCCAAAGGTTTGCAAATCTGAGTCACAAGAAAGTCGAATTGCTGCACGCGAACATTCCTGTATGGCCCTTTCATAGATGGGGAATTGACATCATTGGAAAAATGTCGAGGGCGAAGGGGAGAAAGGAATACGCAGTGATTGCAATAGACTCATTCACAAAGTAGGTCGAAGCTGAGCCACTCTCGAAAATTTGAGACACTGAGATGATAAAATTTGTATGGCAACATATAGTTTATCATTTCGGACTGCCCCGGGAAATCATAACTGATAATGGACTAGCAGAGTTGACGAATAAGACGATCCTGAACACTTTGAAGAAGAGGTTGGGGGCCTCGAAATAAGCCTGGGTAGAAGAATTACCTGTCATGCTATGGTCGTATCGCACCACTCTGAGAACAAGCACACGAGAAACTTCATTTGCACTCGCATATAGAGCAGAAGTAGTGGCGCCGATAGAGGTAACAATGCGAAGTCCGTGAGTGGAGTGGTTCGATGAAGAACTGAACTAGGAAAAATCATTTGAGTCACTCGAGACGCTGGATGGAAGGAGGGATGAAGCGATCGAGAGGGTTAAAAGAAGGCAAAAATCAGTCGATCGCTATTATAACAAGGCGGTCCAAGTGAGAGCACTAAGTGTTGGAGATTGGGTGTTAAGACAAGTCTTTCAGAACACTCGAGAAATAAATTTTGGAAAATTGGGACCAAGCTGGGAAGGACCTTACATAGTGTTTGAAGTCATAAAGAATGGAGCCTATCGCATCAGAACTCCGAATGGACGATATGTCCCAAATGCTTGGAATATCAAATATTTGAGGAAATTTTACTTCTAATGTAACACAGCATTGAACGAATAATTAAAGTTTCACATTCGAATACTTAGATTTGCATTCTTAAGGCGATAAATTCGATAGCAATTAAAAATAAAAGGGTCACAACCAATAAGTCGAATTACAAAACAAAATTAAACAGTACGAAGTTTGTTTTGGAAACAACATAAATTCATAACTAAGAGTGATCAGGTCGGCAGAGTTCGAGGAGGGGTCATTTCCAGCTCCTTGTTCTTGATGTCTTCACAATTCTTCGACTGGACCTCCTCGTCTCGATCTGACTTGGATTCTTCATCTACTGACTCAGCTGAAAGAAAGCTCAAGTCCAGATCCAGCTTCTTGGCCAAGATGGACCCCCTAATATCGAACACAGCCAACCTCGCCATGTCTGTTGGTCCCTGATCAGAGTCGTTGTTAAAGCAGCGGAAGACTAACTTAACAAATGCAGCGGAATGTTTAAGTATCTTGCACTTAGTTTCTTTTCAAAAGCTTAGCTCGACGTAGGTGTTAAGATTGTTTCAGAGATACTCTAGCAACTTGAGGTTGCTAGGTTTTAAATCAACAAGCAGAAACAATAAAACAGTAACAA
>JAPKLW010000381.1:155023-170182 GCA_026898455.1 Plectranthus barbatus | reverse complement strand
AAACAAGTAGCTACTGGGGAGAGGAAACTTAGCCAAATTTCCCAACACTATGTATTTTTCTTTCTTTGTCTATGAGTTGGAAAATGATAGGGAAATCAACTCTTGTGTATGAGAGTAGGTTGGGAGCTGTTTAAGGAAGGATAAGACATTGTTAGAAGGGTGAAAAACAAAATATAAGGTTGGGCTCTAGAAAAAAAAAAGAAAAAAAGAGTGTTTATTAATCCTTATAAGTTCAAATGTAAAAAAAATTGTTTAGAGCATAAAAGGATATGTGTAAAAGAAAAGAAAAAAAAGAGAGAGAGAGAAAAAAAATAAATAAAAGAGCATTGATTGATGTTGAATATTATAGGAAATGGGTAGATATCAATAGATGGTGGTTTTGATTAGTTGGGAATGATCAGCTCAATTGATTTCAGTCACTTGGCCATATATTTCTCTACCTTTCACTAAAAAGCTTACATTACAACCTTGAATAAAGTCTTTTCTGATCTTAGACTTGTGTACACATATTTACAGTGGAGATTTAGAATATTTGGAAGCCTATGGTAGAACTTGATTTGCATGACTTGTGTGATCTCATAATATCCTAAACACTTGAGTGAATGAGCGAAAACACTTCCCTTGTGAGTCTTCCATGGTTTACTGATTGTCTGATTCTTACAAAGTGGTGATTTTTTTGGATTTACGAGTTTGATTGTGATGAATCTTATGAGGCATTGCACTTCTCTTCTACTTGAACTATTGATTCATTCTTTTGTTGATTGAGGACAATCAAGTGTTTAAGTTTTCGGGGGTTGATAAGCTCGTATTTTGCCTCGCTTATTGCTTTGTTTTCTTTAATGTTTTATGCATTTACATTACTTTTTAGTTAATAATCGAGCATGGACTTTTATAAGGGATATCATGCTTGTTGTGCTAAGTTTTGTAGGGATTTGAGGCTAAAAATGAGCAAAAGGTAGAAAGAGCCGAGTTACACAGAGTTGCTACTTCGATTGATACACAGGAAGTCAACCAAGTTGGAAGATGAGCCAAAATCCTGAAGCATGACCTCTGTGTTGATCGACGTGGTTCATGTCGATCAACACAGAGGTCGGATGTCGATCGAAGGAAGACAGGAAGAAGATGGCTCGACACCACCGGTGTCGATCGACAGGAGGATTTTGAAGACCAGTCGACATTCTTGTGTGTGTGTCGATTGACACAAAATTCCGAGAAGGAAATTTTGCCCAGGTTTGGAGACTTGTGATATTTTAGCCCATTACCTTTTGAAGATCAAATTCCTCCCCTATAAATTGGACTTATTAGGCTCGAAAATAATGTTAAAATTCCTAGTTATTTTTACTTTAATTTTCCAGTACTCTTTATTTTCATTGTTACATTTGGATTCAAGTTATTGAAGATTTCTATTTCAGTTCTCAATATGATTCGAGTAAGTTCATTTATATTTCTTGCAATGTGTGTTCTTAATATGATAGGCTAGAAACCCTAACAGGTTCTAGGGTTTTCACCATCCTCTTTAGCATGTTTTAATTCGATTAATTCAAAACCCTAATTAACTTGGTTCAAATTATATGGTTTTCAATTCAAAATCTATTTTCAGTTGAAGGATCGAGAGATGAAAATTGGAATAGGTTTATAGTTATTAATTTGAGACCGAGAGGAGATTATTAATAACAGGAAAATATAATTTGATACAATTGTTTTATGTCCCAAAAGAAAGAATCAGTTGTAGGGTTTTTAATCTGCATCTTTATCGAGATAGACTAGTTTGTGTTCTTGAGACCGAGAGGTAAAATTCACTTTCTAATAATCTAGGTTTTAGTTGCCTAACCAAGGAATTGATTCCAAAATATCAGATTTCCCACCTATGTAATTATTTTGGGTTGGGATTGATTGTTTATGCATGTTGAATTGGATTGGTTGATTTCCCTGGAATCTATGCTTTTTATTATTGAATTTGATTTCAAAAGTATTTTCTATTTTGAAAACAAAAACCTCTTCTCAAAATTGGATTTGCTAAAACAGCGAATAGGTAAACTATGCCAGTACATGAAATAATTTCGTTGCACTATCCCTGTGGGTTCGACCACCTTAGGATGTAATTACAAATTTATTTGCCTGCTATATTACAGCTTGTCAGGCACACGGTAAGCTATAAAATAGCCTAAAAATGAAAGCTAGAAATTGCGCTCTTGCAGAATTGCTTTCTAGGAATATGTGATATTCAAATTTGGTTTCGGTAACCTCTTTTCTGGGAACACTTTGTCCATTTATAGATAAAGTGTGAGAGGTTTGAAAAATGTAGCCGTTGAGAGACATTTTGGAAGATGTCCAATCGGTGTCTTTCTTCTGCAAAGGACAGGTTGCTTTTGCAGAAAATCTACACATGCTCCTGCTTTTCTGGCACACAATGTTGACTGCATACGGTGTGCCAGAATGGCTCTTCTTAGTCATTTTGAGGAATCGAACTGGTCCAATACCAAGATTTTCAGTCCTTAAGTAATATCAATTCTTGAAGTTTGGATTTAATGAGATTCCTCTTAACTTGTTCTTCTTATCTCTGAGCGCGTTGGTGATAGTCTTGAGTGGAATTGGTCTGGTGATGTCAGCTAGTTTTTATGCGTAACTTTCAAACTTGCATAAGGAATGTAATCAGTTTCTTCTATCACTCTACGAGATCAAACTGAAGGATTTTCAGTTTGTCTTGATCAGTTCTGTTACAACTCAATTGAAATCAAATACAGGACATTACATATTTTGCACAAACTAGAGTCAATCTAGAGACAACCTAAGCTGGTTGTTTCTACATATTGTTTGACACATCAAAACATAATAATAGGTAGGAATACTTCCTAACATCTTTGCTTACCTGGCTTGTTGGTATCTCTTCTAGCTGGTTGGGAAGTGCATTGCTGGTGACACTTGCTTGTAAACTCCTTGCTGGCAATCCACCAGCTGGTGATGACGTGTCAGCCAACTTCCTCCAAAGATGCATTACTGGTTAAAGAAAATTAGCAAGCAATCTCCAAACAAGCTTCTTTGCTTGTGAAAACTTCGCAATCAGATCTCCTAAAGCTTGTGGTCAACACCTATTACAACTTGATAAATCTTATACATGACATTACAAGTTTGAGCGAACCCAGCTGGAGAAATTCTATTTAGTGGTATATTTGACTCATCAAAACATCATTTAACGAAGGAATTTCTAACAAAAACTCATAACAACGGTATGGTTCCACTCAATTAGGATATATAATATTTTCTAGTAATTATTTTTTTAATTTTTAACTAAAAGTTGATTATTAAAATTAATTAATTCAAAATCATAATTTGTGTTCTTATAAATTTTTATTTTTGTTCTTAAAAATCACTTAGAATATATTTTAGTATACTTAATTTCTTTTGTTCATTTAAACACTAATCAAAATTACTAATCGATACTATAAGATATTATTTGAAATAAAGGATTTGATCCGATCATTCAAATACAAGATGTAACACATACTAACTCATAAACATAATAAAATAAGAGATAATACCTTAAATTTAACCTTTTTTGCTATCTCAAAATTTTAAATAATCACTTTTATATTAATATGTAACGAATACTCATATTTACTATATTACCCCACTTTATCAATTATATTAAGAAAAATAAGAAATACTTCAAAATCAAAATAAAAAAAGTAAGATTTGATCCAAATGCAGGAATGAAATCCCAAATGGGAGAACCAAATCAAAAACAACTTTGCGGCTTGGTAATCGCAAACCCGTATACTCAAATTTACCCCCTACCTCTAAAATCATCCATCATGAAATAAATATTTTCATGAAAAATAAACTATATTTAATAAGTATTTTATTAATGACAAACAATAATTCAAATCACAATTATGAAATAAACCCTTTATTTAATCGCAAATCCATAATTGCTAAAATAAGTATTTAATTTTATTGATTTTCATAAAATAAGTTCATTAAACATTATCAAATCTCAAATAATTATATAAATCGTAAATATTTATTCTTTTATTGAAATATTTATTTTTTTAATATATAATTAATATATGTAAACTCAAAAGAAGATTGAATGTGAGAAAATATAGGTAAATATATTTATTAACTACTATTTTTTGTAATAATGTATGATAATTGCAATAATCAAGGGAAATTTTGTAAATCCCAAATAGTATTCCAATTGTAGGGGTTTATTGGGAACTTTACTTAAATTTGGCTAATCTTTCGATGTATAGATAATATTAATGATTCATATATATTTACTTAAATAATAATTAAAAGGCAAAAACTAACTTACACTATATGCTACATTTACTATTTTAATTTTTCCGGGTATAAAGCATCAATATACTAATTATAATCTAAGAATAGAAGAGGTTGAAAATGATTCCTAAGGTACAAAGTCAACCCTGGCATTTCTCGGAATAAGAAATATATTAATACTGGCACTACTTGATGGTTGGATATTAATATGTGTCATTTAATTGGATGATTTACGAATATACATACGTAATCAGAATATATTATTGAGGCCACAAAATTATCTTGATTAATTAAATATACATTAGTACTAGGACTGGGTCTAATTAAGATCAACCTACCAAACAACAATGTAAGAAGAAGCAACATTAAAACTAATTAAGCAATGGAGATATGTCTAATTAATTAATTCTACCGTACCAAATGACAGTTCAAAATAACACCATTAAATTAAGCCACAAATTACAAGTTTATATGTTTATAGAGAGAGGGGTGCATGCTTGAAATTCAAGGTTGAATAAATACTGTATGAATTATGAATTTCATTATAATATATGTGATATTTTATTATAACTTGCATAATATTTTGTACTTTTAATATAATGCTATAATATAATATTTCATTATAAAACTTTATTATAAAATGTATTATACTGAAGTATCATCCACATAATAACAAAAAATTTCATATATTATAATAAAAAGTTCATGGTTCATTCAGAATATTTTGTTCAAATATATATACAATTATATATATATATATTTTGTTGGAATATCCTGTATATTATATATATATATGGCATGCGAGGAATATGTTTTTATCATGATAAAAATGAGTATAATTAATCTCTATTATTATATGTGATAAAAAAAAACAAAAAAAAACTGATGGTAACAAATGTATATATAGCTAGGAGAAATAAAAATTAAATATGGAGAAGCGGCACACTAGTCATCCAGATCTTGTACAGTACGGCCACGTACATGTCATTTGGTGCCACGTCATCGTAAAATCACGCGGTGGCCGCATTCCTCCACACAAATTCCATTTATTATTTCCCAAATTCTTCAATTATCTGATTATCATCACCCCGGCCCCGCCCCTTTTCATGCCATCTCTGCAAATTAATATTTGGCATCACTCCCCCGCCCCCCTCACCCTAACCTCCCAACTCAACTGTCAACTCTCTCTCTCTCCTATAAATCACGCCCTATTTCCATGCAAACCATATACATTCATTCTTTCAACATTTGAATTCCAAGAATTGATGATGAGCTCCAGAAATGCATACTTCGCCTTCGCCGTCTTCTTCATCATTCTGTCCCACTTCTCCCTCCAGGTTCACTCCGTCGTCGAGGACTGCGGCGCCTCCGAAGACGACGGCTGCACCGACAAGAAGAAAGCGCTGCCCCTCAAGATCATCGCCATCGTCTCCATCCTCGTCACAAGCATGATCGGCGTCTGCTTGCCGCTCGTCACGCGCTCCGTCCCGGCGCTCAGCCCGGAGCGCAACCTCTTCGTGGTGGTGAAGGCGTTCGCCGCCGGCATTATTTTAGCCACCGGGTTCATGCACGTCTTGCCGGATTCCTTCGACATGCTGTCGTCGACCTGTTTGAAGGAAAACCCCTGGCATAAGTTCCCCTTCACCGGGTTTGTGGCCATGCTTTCTGCGATCGTGACGCTCATGATCGACTCCATGGCTACCAGCTTTTACTCGAAGAAGCATAAAGGGGGAGTCCGGCCCGAGCAGGAGATGGCGACGGTGGAAGCTGGTCATGCTCACCATCACGGCCACCACCACGGCGGCAAGATGGATGTTGAGGGGGCGCAGCTGCTGCGTTACAGAGTTATTGCTATGGTACCGACGTTCATTATTAGAAAATTAAATTACTTTATCCAAGATGGATCTAGTCAACTAGTTGTTAACTTAAGAATTCATTAGTTTAATTAATAAGTCATCATCTAGCATACTCGATGGGCTCATTCTATAATAATCTAATTTTAATTTAGATAAATCAATGGGATGATGACTTTATTCGAAGTTGGTACATCAACATATTCCAAGTTTATTAAATCGAGACGCGTACAATATTTATTTGCTGATAAACAAATTAAAGATGGGGCGGCTCATATTGATTATTACAATGTACAGGTTCTAGAGTTGGGGATCATCGTTCACTCAATTGTAATAGGGCTGTCGCTTGGGGCATCCAACAACACATGCTCCATCAAAGGACTCATTGCGGCGCTTTGCTTCCACCAAATGTTCGAAGGGATGGGCCTCGGAGGCTGCATACTCCAGGTACGTACGTCTATATATTTAATAATTAACAAATTAAAACGAGACATCGAGTTCATGTTGTGGATATGCAAGGCGGACTACAAGTTTGTGAAGAAGGCGGCGATGGCGTTCTTCTTCTCGGTGACGACGCCATTCGGAATAGCCCTAGGGATAGCGCTCTCCAAATCTTACAAAGAAAACAGCCCTCGATCGTTGATCACGGTGGGGCTGCTCAACGCCTCCTCGGCGGGGCTGCTCATCTACATGGCGTTGGTGGATCTGCTGGCGGCCGACTTCATGGGGCCCAAGCTGCAGGGCAGCGTCAAGCTTCAGATCAAGTCGTACATGGCGGTGCTCTTGGGCGCCGGAGGAATGTCTCTCATGGCTAAATGGGCTTGATCCATGTTTCTGAAAATTAATAAATAAATGACAAAAAGGTCATTGCCTGCATAAGTTTTTTGCTTTGGTTTTCTTCACCTCGTTGTAGTTGTTTTATTGCGTGAAAGTGAAAGTTGAAATCGAAATTGATTCCATGCATGTAATTTGGTTTTGTTACGATTTACAACAAGTCATTTACTTTTTTTTTTTACGAAAATTGCTTATGAATTTTGATATTTCCACCAAAAGGATAATTTTCGTGATAAATATTTCAAATAGCCTTTTTCAAAATATAAAAAGCACGAACCCCATTTATATGATGAAAAGATTTATGATATAGTTAAAATTATGCAATTTATTTTTATTCTTAATAATTAAAGTCACAACCCGTTAACCACGTGCATAACCGACAGCATAACCACCTATGTGCATAACTGGACGCGCGCGGGTGTGTTTATGCCGTGTCTATCTCTCTTCGACCTAATTTTTGTCACATTCAATAATTATAAATATATTAATATTAATTATTTTAATTAATTATAATAATAATTATATAGTTTTCTTTAACAGTTAAATGTGTTTGTAAATGTTGTTATAGTTGGGGCAGACCCTAACACTTTAAGGATGGTTCGATAGGGTATACTGAACTTTTTACCTCAAACTATATATTATACCAAAAATTAAGATATGAGAAAAACTGATTTTATTAACATCTCAAATGTTCGGGATACCAAAAATTTGGTATGATAAAATAATATACCCTTATCATATCATTTTTGGTTATACCATACCATACCCAAAAAAAAAGAGAGAATCTTTTGGGCATTCATGGCAACAATTTGAGAAGATGTTGACGTAGCTAGAGGAGATCCAACAAGCACTAACTCTTGCTGATGATAACGTACCTGGCTCTCTATTAGTTTCTTTTATTTTTGCATGCATCATAGAGGGCCCTGAGTCGTATTATTCCGACTTAAAGGAGATTTTCCTAGACTCAATTACAAAAGGATTTTTTAAATTTTATGAGTTGAAAAATATCTTAGTCGTTGAAAACACTTCGCTAAAAATTCAAGTTTCTATTTTTACTAATGAGATTGAAAATTTGAGGTCTATCAACGAGGAATCGGCAAAACTCATAGAAGAACACTCTACGCTTATTCAAAATTTCAATGTTCTAAAAGATAAGTGTGATTCCTTGAAGAACAAAAACCCTAAGAATCAACCATGCAAATGCTCTTTTTTCAAAAAGCTCAAGAGTTTTAAATGAAGTGCTTTTGACCCAGAGGAATCCTTTAGATAAATTGGGTCTTGGTTTTAGTATAGAATATTTGAGCAATCATGCATCTTCATTTAGCGCTCACACTAGAAAAAAGAAAATTATTTATGCTATAGCCATGTCCAGTAATCAGCAAGGGTTGAAGGATATAGGGGGAACAACAACAAATGCACCAGCATTTGCTGGCAATTCTAAATGTTGAACCGCAGACAACCCCAAGATAGTCAAGCAGCATGCTGCAAGGAAACCAACAAGACCTTGGAAGTTGGTTGATCAACATGTTCCTACTGACAGGATACCAGTTAGCACAACCAGTTTGGCAAAGATGCCTGCAAAGGTCGCACCAGCAAGGCGTGCAATGAAGCCAAACACACCCCCTGGTTTTTTCTCTAACCAGAGATCGTTTTCTCATCCTCAAAATGAGAAAAATGATTCATCCAAGTAGGGGGAAGCCCAAACCCAGTCACATTTCTTTTTCAAGGGCTAGGAAGGCTAACTAAAGTGGTAGATGGTTCTTTACAAGGAAGTCACATGGTTCTCACACATATCCGAACCAGTGTTCCCAGGTCCAACAATGAAGCTTACTTCCAAGCAGACTATACACACCTATGCACAACCCTAATCCTCCCATAAAAATTTTCATGCATTATTTTAGGAAGAAGAGGAAGGTTGTAGGGAAAGGCTCTGAGAAGCTTCGTTCACCTAAGATAAATCGGACTTTGATCCCCAAAGGATTGATCCAACATACTAATCATGCAAGACCCGTTGATGATTAGGGACCTAGAAAATAACCCTTATTTTGCATTAATGGGCATATGTATTTCAGCAAGAAGAGAATCGAACCCTTGCTCTCAATCTTATTTGATGGCAGCGGAATACATTTGAGTCCAAGCCCTCAATGTGGCATTTGGTTTTGATAACTCTCATAAAGAGTTATCTTTTACTCTTTTCTAGCTTGTTTTAGATGTTGTTTTTAATAAGAGTTGTCCTCATTTTAGGTATTTTAAGGTATTATTTGTATCTTTGTGGTTTTTGCACTTTATTTGGATCATTAAAGTTTTTAATAAGTTTTTGCAAGTTTTTATATGGATTTTGACCAGGTTCAGAATGCTAAAACTTCTTAGTCGCATACTAGTCGGGACCTATGCTAGAGCATGGAAGTTGCAAAAAAGTAAAATGAAGAAGATGTTTTCCGGGACCACATGAAGACAAATATCAAACACTTTTCGGATCTTATCGATGGAAAGGACAAGTGTCGAATAACAATCCGGAATGCTGTTAGAAGGGTAAAAATAATGCCGACATGTGGAAGAATCTAAGCCCATGAAAGGTGATCAACAGAGGAAGTAAAAGGAAGGGGATGAAAATATCAAGGGAGTACAACACATTAGCAAGACACACACGAACGGAGGAAGGTACGTGCAGTAGAAGCAAGTGTTCTAGCCATTCGTGGATCATCGCCGAGGAGTTTTTAGAATTTCATTTTTAGTTTTTATAGTTAAGATTGCAAGATGGTGAATGGTCTTAAGTTTTACTTTGTTTTCTATTTGATCATGAGCTAAACTGCATTACACTTGGGTTGTGGAGTCTTTATTTGATCTTGAATATATATTAAATTAATGTTTTGCTTGAATCTGAGTTTGTTTATGGTTTTAGAATGTTTGATTTCTTGAGCACGGAAGTCAGAGGAGATATCTTACCTATTGAGACCGAAAGGAGATATAGGTCGAGGAAACCATAGACATTCATGTATCTTACATAGGCATATGTGAAGGCAAGACTTAATGTGTAACCCAGTCCAGTATTTCCCTCATTCAACTATCATAACAAGCATAGGAGAGTGTAGATATTGTAGAGTGGAAACTTGCTATGCATTTTTTAAAGGTTTTAAGACTCAGAGTAATGCGAGACATAGGCTTTAGCGTATAGGATAGTATTAGTGAAGATTTCCATAACCCGAGTGTGTTTCTTACCCTAGTTGACTATTTACTTGGAGATTGCATGATTATTTTGTGGCAGGAAGAGATATTGATAGCGTATTTTGCAACACGCTATTATGCAAGTGTACAAACCACTGCAGAGGGCAAGTAAGAATTTATCGATCTCAAAGATTGTACGCTCGAAATATAACTAAGCACTAAAACAAAAATACTTTACTACTACCTAGGCACTTTGATAAAAGAGGTGGTTAGTTTAAACTAGACAGTTTTTAAAAGTAAATAATCAAAAAGGAATTAAAAGCTTGATTTAGAAAATATGGAGAAAACATGATTCCAGGACAATCCACTATGATAAATAATTATACAAAACGTTTACTTAATCCAATTCCAATTTAATTTCCAAACACAAGAGTTAATCACGAATATGTTATCAGGCGATTCTCTCGAATTCTAAACCATTACATGGAAATAAAACTCCTAATGACTCCTCTCGGATGCGCAGAAAGAATTTTACTCTTAATTAAAACCTCAGATTTCTAAACCCTTCAATTAATCGAATTCCTCTTAGATATTCAATTAATTGAATCTAATTATCCTACAACATATTGATAAACCTAGACCTCTTAGTTCAAGAAATATCAATCAATTTGCCATCAATGGCCAATATCAAGCAAATAATCAAAACTTAAGATAATTGGAATGCGAATGGAAAAGGAAAATCAAATTAAATATACATTTACATAGAATTCATCAAGTGTCAAAACCCTAGAATACAATATTGATTTAGCCAGACATGCTAAATACCATCAACAGAAAGGAAGAAAGAAACAAAGACATGAAAATATAAACCAAAGAACCGTGGCCTTCAATCTCGAATCTTCAATCTTCGTTCTTCAAATTCTGTTGTGTTCTCTGCCTTTTCCAAACTCCAAAACTCTAAAAATATGGGAAAGTAACATTTTTACACCTTGGGAACCTCTATTTATATCTATCTTCTTCAAACCCAAAAAGATATGGGCTTCACATCAATTTTTGCCATTTTTTTACCAATTCGGCGACCCAGAAAACACGAATGGCGACCACCATTTTTGTGCTTGGGTCGGCATTTTCGTGCCATATGCTACGCGAGAGAAAAGCAAATTCGGCGACCTACTTGCGAAAATGGCGACCGTCGTTTCCGTATTTTGGATTGCCATTTACGTCACGAACGGGAAATTTGATTTTTCTTCGGTATTTTCTCACTCCTTCCTCTTTCTAATACTAACAAGCAACGATTGGCACCATGGCACTCAGTCATATCCTGTAAACGGCTCAATTGTGCGTGAAACCTGCGTTAACAACCCAAAACCAAACCAAACGTATGAATACGACATAGAAATATCACTGAACAATCTAATCCAAGACAAATAGTTAGCAGATTCATAGCAGTAAATGCACAAAATGAGTGTTTATCAACCCCCCAAACTTAAACTATTGTTCGTCCTCGAACAATGAGGAAAACAAATAAAAAAGAAAAGGATGAACACGAGGGGTGCATTTATTAATCAAAAATTGGTTTCAAACACAACGGGGATTGTGATTCCCGCACCAACAATCACAACAATCGTCAATTAAATGCAATCAATTCACAGTTTCAACCTTCACCTCTAGGAATCTGTTTCTCACATGATGGTGTATCACTCACATTTTCACTCGAATTGCAAGAAAGGCTAATGTATACTCTCAAATTGTCAACTGTACAACTTCCTTACCATATGCTTGCTCATTGTCTAAACTCTCCACTGACTTTGGGAATGCTAGAACAAAGATAAAAAAATGTCTTTATTTTAGGTTCTAATGTAGGCACATTAGTGAAAGGTATGAAATATTTGGCTAAGTGACTGAATAAATGCATCCTTATAACTTCATTCACACAATTGACTCCTCATCACATAACCCACTTATTTACTGACTTACTTACTTAAATAATCTAATATCTCTTTTTTATGTATATGTATAATATACTATGACTCAACTGAACATTATGCACCACATATGTTTATTACAATAGGATTCAAGTGCAACACCATGTACACATTGTGCACTTATTAGACTACTCATTGGTATCTCTCTTTTTTATATATATATAAATATGAATATATTGTCCACTACAAGGTTTTTGGACTAAATGCTACTATAAAACTACTTATCTCACCACCTATCATCAGCAGATACCCATACAACTCCATCCACACCTCCTATCATCCGGTTTAGAAAGAAAAGGCATATAAGCTCAACAAGTTTAGCAAAGGATTATGTAATGGGTTAGTGTTTGGGTATTTAATGAGGCTTCTGAAACAATGGCCTAAGATCATTTCTAAGTTCATGACATTCCTCTACAGTCTTGAGACAGAAACCAGAGCAAGTTCTAAAGGTAAAGTTTACAGTGACATACTTTCAATCAAACGAAGACAAGCTCAAATTCTCACAAGCTAAACATATCCTAGAGGCCAAAATCAATTCCATAAACATATGCACCTCATCAACTCATATGTAAATCATCAATGCAGGTTTCATGAGAAAGAAAAATTTGTCATTATTAACTTTGATCAACAATGCAAATACGACCCATACCAACCATTCAATTCCAGTACAGTGTAGTAAAATAACAGGGTTCCCAGTTAAAGACCAACTAAAATAATTAGACGAAAGCAGTAAGAGAAATTAAAAATAGAAACCAACTTAAACAAATACATTCCGGTTTACTGATTCACATTAGTACACATAGTGCAGTCTCAAATCAAAAGTCTCAACTCATAAACCAAAAATACGATTTGAACAGAAACGGTGACCAGTTTACAATTTTGGAGACCGCCAAAATTGTAAATCGATCGCCATTTTTGTCCCGAAAAGAAATTGAAATTTTTACAAAAACGGTGACCGAACCAACAGAATCATCGACCGCAGATCTGTTTTCTAATCGCCGATTTTGTGTTGAACCTGAAAATCTTTTGACGACAAAAATGGCGACCCATCATTCACGTACGTTGACCGCCGTTTCTGCTCATTGGTCGTCGTTTTTGCAATTTTTAGCAAATTCCTGGTGTTTCTAACTCTTTTTCTGCACCAAAAAAACTCAACAACCACAAGTGAACGTAAAATATAAAAATGGGGAGAAAAGACACAAATTTAAACAACTAGAAAGCAATAAAAGTTGGGTAGCCTCCCAACAAGCGCTTTATTTATTGTCTGTAGCTAGTGATAAGCTCATATATATACTCACTTATCTATATTTTCCTCCATTGTTTCAGTGCAATTAGTTTATGTTTTTACTTATTTCTGTGCATGAGACTGTTTTAGAGAAGGTTATGCCCTTCGTGGTGAGTTTTGCAGGTATTTAGGGCTAAAAAGAGGTGAAATGATGAAAGAGTCGAGTTACACAGAGTTGCCGCTTCAATTGACGAACGAGAAGTCGACCAAGTTGGAAGGCAAAGCCAAAAGCCCAAAGCAGGACCTCTGTGTTGATCGACGTGGTGCATGTCGATCAACACAGAGGTCGGATGTCGATCGGAGGCAAGGCAGAAGAAGGAAGCTCGACATGTGCAGGCACGTCGATCGACAGGCTCCCTGTCGATCGACACAAAGGTCATTACAGACATGTCGATCGACACGGAGGACAAGCTCGGGCAGATCGAGATGCTGCATGTGTGTCGATCGATAGGCTCCGTGTCGATCGACACAGAGGCCCGAGAAGGAATTTTTTGCCTATTTTGGCAATTTTTGTTATTTTAGCCCAATACCCAGTTTAGATATGTTGGCTCTTCTATAAATACTCCTTTCAATTATGCACGATTTTAACTTAGATTTTTGGGAGAAGACTGCAACATTGGAGTTTTTCCAAGACATTTAAGGTTCCTATTTCATTTGTAAGTTAATTAATAATATGTTTACTTTATTTTTAATCATGTTTAGTGGCTAGAAACCCTAACATGTAGGGATTTTGATATTCTTTTCTGATGCATGTTTGAATGAAATCAACTTAATAACATGGTTTAATTCCTTGTGCTGAATTAATCGAATCTAGATTTATAGAAGGATCGAGAGATGAATTTGAATCTAGGTTTGTAGTTATTAATTGAAGGACCAAGAGGTGAAAATTGATAATAGAAAAAAGTAACTGAATGCAATTATTTTCTGTCTCAAAAAGAAGAATCCATTTGTAGGAATTAATTAGACAATTATCGAGATTGACTAATTTGTGTTCTTGAGATCGAGAGGAGATAGTTGTAGGGATTTTCAGTGATCCAAATCACAAAAACCCAAATGAACCGGATCGTTTTATGGATATTGCATATAATCATAATTCACAAAAACCAAGCATGCCCCTATGAATTTAATTCAATTTGTGGATTGAGAGATTACCGTAATTCCGTAGAGTCTGATCCGATCTTTCGCGTTTGAATATCCAACTTTAATTCAACCACACGATTCGATTAAATCTGCGGAAACAAAAATTAGAAATCTAATCTTTAGATAAAATCAAAAATAAAGAAAGGAAGAAAAAGAAATCTCTGTTCTCCAGATCAGATCTTCAGGGCTGTATCCCAATGCTGTTAAGATCTGCTACTGGTGAGAGGACTCCACAGATCTGTAGTTGTGCAAGGCCAGAATCGAAATTCTCCTCCCTCTGCACTAACGTCGTCGCCCACTCTCTCTCTCAACCTAGGGTTTCAACTGATTTAAATGTTATGAAGTGGCTAGGGTTTTGAGAGAGAATGTTGTCTATTTATAGACCTAGGGTTTTAACCCTAATGGGCTATTGGGCTCAATTCAGCATATTTAATTGGGCCAGTCCTGGGACCTAATGCAAATAATAAAGTGGGCCTATAAATTAATTAATTCCCATGTCCACAACCCAGAACACAATTAATTAATTAATATTAATTCTTTTTCACCACAGAATTAATACTGACCTACCCTGTTGGTCCCGGATATCAGGGTATACTTTGGCAGCGGAAAATACGTA
>JAPKLW010000381.1:105276-135886 GCA_026898455.1 Plectranthus barbatus | reverse complement strand
AAAAAAAAAAAAAAAACTGTATAATCTCAATCATTTATAGTGTCTGAATCCCTTTCATTCTAATATCTATGTTACTTTTTACAAATAATAACTCCCTATTTCATACAAAACCCATATAATTAATTCAATATTTATTATGTAAGTGCAAGGTTGTTTCTATTTAAAGTGAAACCATAATTTTAGCAAAGAATTTATCTACATCCACCACAAAACTAGTAAACGAATGAAACACGTGTATAAAATGGAGGGGTAAATTTTTCGAAATTCACGAGAAATTGCACAACAGTTATTTACTTGTCGTGGGTGTGAGAGTGAGATGGATTACATTTAAAAAAAAAAAAAAAAAAAGCTTAAATAATTAATAAATTTTTTTTGAAAAAGAAATAAATATAGATGATTGATAAGTTGAATAGAGGAAAAGGTTAAAGCGGCAGTGAGGATGATGATGAGGAAAATGACTCCTGCAGATCCACTTCTCCATAAACAACATTCCATGTGCTTTCAATAATTTTAAATAAAATATAAACTGATTTTTTGCTGGACGAAATTCCTAGAAAGAAGGCTAGTTTTGTCCCTTTTCATTATTACGCAACATATACAACAAACCAACCCCAACAAAATTAAATCACCAATAATGACTAATGAGAGAGAGAGAGAGAGAGACACAACTCACCAGAATTGAAGAAGTGAATTTAAACTTTTTTGAGAGGCGAATTTGTCCTGATTTGCACTGCACACATCATCCAAAAACTCCGACAACAATCCCCAATCAATTGATGTCGATGGCTCTTAATGTCCACTTTATTCAACTACTACATTTCAATTATTATTTACACTGCAAATCCCCAATCCTTTGCCTTTAAGACTTTTTTTTTTTCTTTCTTTCTTTGTAATATGGTGAAAAAATGAAGAGAATTTTTTTTTTGTAGGTGCAACAACAAATTGAAGTCCAATCTTGGAAGAATTGAATTGCTTACGGTGTGGGGTAAGTGTCCCTCTAAAAGGGGTGGAGGGGACAAGGTTGGTTTGGTACTTTGATTCTTTCATTTAATTGCTTTCACATCCTCATTAATTGCCGGGAAAAATAGATGCCTCCAATCCATCACTTTTCATTGCTTCCCATTAATTATCCCCACTCTAAATATATTTTACTCTTTGTGGCAATACAAATGCAATAATGATTATAAATCAATCTATATCCAAAAAGGCTTTCGGTATTTCAATTTATATCATGTAGTTTTATAGTCTTATTTAGGGATGTGAATTGAACCAATCCGTCAGATTTTGAGCCAGTTAAATTGGATTGCGGGTTAATTGGTCCAGCTTAAATTGGGCTGAAATTTTTTCAAAGTAAATTTTTTTTACCCTAACCCTAACTTATCGATTTTTGGATTAACCCGTCGAGTTAATTAATTTATTAATTATTTTTTATTTTTAATATGTCTGTTCTTTTAATTTTTTAAATGTTGAAAAACTAACAAAATATAATTTCTCTCTTATAAAAATGCAAAATACATCACAAGTTTTTATATAATGATAAACTTAACTATTAAAGATATATTATTTTTTTATTTTAACAATATTTAAATATGTTTTAACATCATAAATAAATAAACTTAACTATATATTGAATACTATTTGAACTAAATACAATTATATAACTTAAAAATTAATTATTAAATACCATCTTAAATATTAGAAGTAGATTTAGTAGTATAATTTTGAAAAATATATTAATAAAAATAATAATCGGGTTAATCGGGCACACCCATCAGGTTTTGGGCTTAACTCTATCGGACCTCAAATTATTCGGTTCCGGACTATTCAGGCTAAATTTTTTTGGACGAAAATATCTCGACCCTAACTCACATTTTGACTCGGATTAATCGGGTCAACCCACAAATTTTGAGTTAAATCGACATCCCTATTGGATATAATAAAAATAATATGGTAAATCTCAACTTTCATTCTTCTAATATTAAGTTGAGTTTTAAGTTTTATAAATAAGTATTTCAAAGTTAGTAAACTTAACTTAATCTAAAGAAAATTTGTAAATTTAAATTTACTTTTAAATACTAGTAATTGTTTTAATACTCAATTTTACTTATTTAAATAACTAATTATATTTATTACTTATTAAAAGTAATAACTAAATAATTCACTCAATAAAATACTATAAAATTAAAATTTATACTTTGGCGTGGGGATGCACTAATGAGACTAATGAAAACACTCAGCTATCTATGATCAATAAATTATGTGTTTGAATTTTTATAATGGAAGACATGTGTTTAAATTAATATAAAATAAACCTAATATTTAGCTTATTTAACTAACGAATTTTACTATAAAAAATTTCGTTTATCAAATAATGATCTAAATAATTTGGATTTAAAAAATTACTATCTTCCCAAATAAATGAGATTTTGGCATCAAAGTGAGCAAAACTTGTTGCAAATATTAATGAGCAGAGACACACACAGTGATGCGGTGGCGGACCACAAAAGGATTCATCTATACCAAAAAGTTGGAGACTATTTTTTACAATTTCTCTAATCCTACGTACTCTTCGGTCGAGGTCGTCGTTTCACGCCATGTTTACATGCAGCGTGGCGGTCATTCCGGCATCGCAGACGGGGCACGTCTGGAGTTGCTGGCTGCCGCTCCCGCACGAGCTGCACAGGCAGAGGTGGCGGCACGGCAGCACCAGCACGCTGCACTGCCCCTCGCCGCATCTGCTGCATCGTCTCTCACCTCCGCAGAGTGACCCCTGATCGCTGCACGACTCCACCTCCTCCTCCGCCTCTGCAGCCGCTTGCGCCACGGCTAGTTCGAATTCCCCGCGGAGATAATTGGCCGTCGCCTCTTTTGTCTGCGCCAACTCTCTCCATAACTGATTCTCCGTCATCAGGCTCTTCACTTTTTCTTGAAGCATTAGATTTAATCTCGCCATTTTCTGAATCTGGTCGTCTTTTTCTTTCAGTGTTTTCATCATTGATTCGCCGATTGTGGCCACCAACTGCTTCGCCTGTTGCATCTGCCGTTGTTGCAATTCCAGTCGAATTATCTTTGTCTGCAAATTCATCAGAGAAAATGAAAAAAATCCACATCAGAAATAATTATAATACATAATTTTTTTATATAAAAAAAAGGCTTCGGGAATTCTTATTCAGGCATTTTCACAAACATTACATGTTCGGCAACGATGGCGTCGATCTCCAACTGGTATTGACGGATATGAGGCAAGATATCTTCACCGACAAAAGAGACGCCGGTATTCTTCTGGGTCGCCGGGAAATTTGCTCTGGCGTATAATTCATTGTCGGAGTCTCTTGATCGCTTTCTCGAAGCCGTAACATTGCAGGTGAGGCCGCTCTCACTGTTGATCGATGTTTTCGGCTCGTAAACCTGTTGCGGACAAAACAGCTGACAATTTCCCGGCAATGACGCAGGTAAAGGGATCGTCGGATAACGCATCTGCTGTTGGTTGTACGCATGATCTCCGTATTCCTGATGACAAGGATTCATCAAATCTTCTCTGAAAAATCATCAAAGACAAATCGGTAAGAAAAAAAAAATTGAAACAAATAAAGGGAGGTCGCAAAATCAAGACAAGAAGCACCTGTTCCGAACAATCTGCGGAGGAAAAAGATTGAGATGCCTTGCTTCAACTGCCATTGGAAACGTAGATCTTTAATTTCAATTGACAAACATGCAATAAAATGAAGTGGGAAGAGAGAGAATATATTTGGGAGGTTTTAATTCTTTATTGGGTTTCGGATATATATACATATAAAGGGAGAGGGAGAGGGAGAGGGGGGGACATTGAATCTTGCAACAAAAAGCATGGCAGATTACGTAGTAAAGTAAACTCCCGAGGTAAAAAAGAAAAGGTTATAAAAACAAAAAGAGTGAGACCTACGCATTAAATATTTGTCCCAAATTCCAACTCGTGTATCCGAAAAAAAGCCATCACAGGCTCCCATAAAAAAAGGTGGATGATGGGGGGCGAGGGGCAATTGGGGGAAGAATAATGGAGTAACTGACACGGTGGGTCTGCGCCACGTTGCACATAGTGACAGGTCGGCAGGGTGGGTCAAGTCGTAAAGAGATCTTTATGCCTACGGTGGGCCCCCACGGACAGCACGTGCGAAGGGGGCTTCACCAGCTGCCCTAATTAGTAATTCCCCATTAGTGTTTTGGACTTGGAGTGTAGTAGCCATGCGGTGGGGGGGGGGCTTATGGACCCCTGTTCCGTTTTGCCCTTTTCTCAGGGTCGCGGAGTTTCTTTCCTTTGTTGGAGAGAGTCGGTGTACGGAAAACCGTTGCGTAATTCGAGAAATCTGTTGTGAGATTCATTTTTTAGGAGAAATTAATTAATATATTCTTACAATTATTTAAAATTGTGGGTATCATTTTATTTTAACTAGTCTCACAGTCGGTGGTGCTTCGAGACCATGCGTGATGCGACTGGTGCGCTATTGCTATACTAAACCCCAAAAATATGAGAGTATTCTTTTCCATAATGTAGTGTAATATGATAATATTTTATAACATATGTTAATAATAGTATGTTATCATTTTATTATAACATAAATTTTAATAGAGTTGTGCTAATTAAAGATAAATAATTGATATTTTAACTCGACTAAAATAAATTAGTATAGAATTCACATTTATAGTAAATTTTATGTAAATTAAAACTTTATACAATTAAATAGAACATACAATAAGATTTGTTCATAGTATTTCGTTATTTGATTGTTGTCAAGTAATGTGATAAATAATGATATGTTTCTTTTTTAAGATTTTGATAAAAAAAAAAATTTATTTCTAACAAAAAAATTTCGGGAGAGTTTATAAGTGAAATAAGGCCTTAATAATTTAAAGTTATTTATTTTATTTAAGGATTTAAAATTTTTTCTTTTTTGAGGAATAAGATTGTGTAAATCTATTTTTGAAATAGGAAAATTACCTTCAAATGATAATTGTGACTTCTGATTTCAATGATATTATTTAAAGTTATTTCTTTTATTTAAGATAAAATGTAATGAAAATTCTCACAAATAAAAGAATAAGAGTTTTTTGTGATTCAAAACTTTTTAACAAATTTTAAATAATAAAAATAATATAGTTTACATTTATATTAGATTTTATTAGTATTATAGTATATTTAGTTATTTATATTGTTAAGAGTTAAGACATGGACGCTACTTATGTTGTTCGAAGAAAGCTCCAAAATTACAGGGTCATCCATGCTGAGAGTAAATTATTTATATAAATTTATTATTATAATAGAGTTGATTTTGATATTATTTTAAGATGCAATCACCCTTAAAAGCCTACCATTAGAAAATGAACTTTGCAAGTTACTTTGATCAATTAATATATATATGATAGTATGATACTTAATAATTGGTCCATCTGTTGGAATCCGGACAAGTTCGAGTTAATTACTCGTGTGGAAATATTTAATTTTGTTGTAATTAAATATTACAAGATCGAATTACGTTGCGAGTAGATAATCGTGGTATATTTATTTTCTCAAATCCGTATTCCGGTGAGTGAGAAATTAATCTGCGAATGTGACACGTGGCGTCATTATTACATGATTAATTAAAATAAGTATTAATTAAAGACATGTAATAATTAAGACATCCCACATTGGGAATCTAACATTGTCTTAACAGGTTTAAATACATTTACACTGATATGGTGTAATAACTGAGTGTGCTAGGGACGTTGTATAACGTGTCCACCATGTGCCCAAGCGCGCCGCCGCCTCGGGCTTCGGCCTCTGCAAGGCTGCAGGCCGAGCCCGTGCCCCGAGACAGAATATCTTGTATTGTTTTTACCATTTCCTGTAAAATCTCAGATACTGCACTACTTAATTAACAATCGCAAGAAAAAATATCTATTTCTGAGATGGCTACTTCCGGGAATGATGGTGGTGGAAACAACAACAACGCCGTGCCTGGCTATGATCCGAGTGCACCGCGACTCCCTCCCAACGCGCAAGCGGTGAAGCCCTCCAAGTTCACCGGTGTTGATTTCAAGACCTGGAGGCAGAAGATGTTGTTCTATATCACCACTTTGGGGCTGACCAACTACTTGAAGGAAGACAAGCCCGAGTGCGCTGATGATGAGCCGGACCGCAACAAGCGCATCGCCTTCGACAATTGGTGCCATGGGGACTTCCTCTGCCAGAATTTTATTCTTAATGCTCTAGTAGATCCCCTGTATGCTGTGTACGCTAATGTAACAACAACAAAAGAACTGTGGGAAATGCTAGAAAAGAAATACCAAACCGAGGACGCGGGTACTAAAAAGTACGATGTGGCCAAGTATTTGTCGTACCAGATGGTAGACAATAGGTCGGTTGTAGAACAAGTACAAGAATTTTAATTAATCTTGCACAATGTTCAAGCCGAAGGGCTGATGCTTCCCGATGCTTTTAACGTGGTTGCGGTCATAGAAAAGCTACCCCCTTCTTGGAAGGACTTCAAGAGTTACCTTAAGCATAAGCATAATGCAATGAGTCTTGAAGATTTGATTGTCAAACTTCGAATTGAAGAAGACAATCTAAGGCCTGATCCAAGGCCTAGGGCTATGGAGGCTAAGGTCAATTTGATGGAACGTGGTGGTCCATCAAAGAAACGTAAGAGGCCTACCCAATCGAACAAGGGCATTGTGATAAAAGAGCCTAAGTTCAAGGGTGATTGCTACAATTGTGGCAAGTCTGGCCACATGGCTAGACAGTGCAAAAAGCCAAAAGCTAAAGGCAAGGGCAAAGAAAAGATGTACAACTATAATGTCGAACCCGATAATGATTGGGAAGATGACTTGTGCGCAGTTGTGTCTGAAGTCAATCACGTGGACAACCCTAGGGAGTGGTTCGTTGATACGGGTGCAACCTGTCATGTAGCATCCGAGAGGAATGTCTTCTCTTCCTACAAAGCTGTTGAAGGAAGACAGCTTCACATGGGCAACCAAGCCTCGTCTGATGTGGCTGGTGTCGGCACTGTGGTGTTGAAGCTAACAAGTGGGAAAGATCTCACTTTGAAGGATGTGCTGCATGTCCCGGACATCCACAGGAACTTGGTCTCTGGCTCCCTTCTTGTTAATCATGGTTTCAAGCTTGTATTTGAAAGTGAGAAGTTTATTTTATCTAAGTTTCGAAAGTTCCTTGGCCGGGGTTACCTTGCCAACGGACTTTTCAAAATGAATGTAATGGCACGGCGCCAAGCCGAAAAAGTTATGAATAAAGTTGATTCTTCTTCTGCTTACTTGATTGAGTGCTCTGATTTATGGCATATAAGATTAGGACATGTAAATCTAAATTCTATAAAAAGATTAATGAATCTAAACTTGTTGAAAGTGACTGATTTTAAACAAACAAAATGTGAAGTTTGTGTTGAAGCAAAAATGGCAAAGTTACCATTTCAATCAGTCGAGAGGAGCACTAAACCTCTAGAATTAGTTCACACCGATTTGTGTGATCTAAAGTTTGTGCAAACTAGAGGTGGAAAGAAATTTTTCATAACCTTCATTGATAATTGCACAAGATACTGCTATCTTTACTTACTTCGAAGTAAAGACGAAGCAATAGAAGCTTTCAAAAATTATAAAATGGAAGCTGAAAATCAATTGAGCACTCGAATCAAAATAATTCGGAGTGATCGAGGTGGAGAATATGTTGCTCTGTTTGAAGAACTTTGTGCTGCTTCAGGCATAATTCATCAAACGACTGCTCCATACTCACCTCAATCAAATGGTGTTGTCGAGAGAAAGAATCGGACTTAAAAAAAATGATGAATGCTCTATTGATTAGTTCGGGACTACCCGAAAATATGTGGGGGAAGCTGTCTTAACAACCAACTACATCTTGAACAAAATTCATCTCAAAGGAAAAGATGTTACCCCATATGAGATGTGGAAAGGTAGAAAACATTCCTACAAATATCTCAAGGTCTGGGGCTGTTTAGCGAAGGTTGAAGTGCCTCCACCCAAACAAGTTGCAATCAGTCCCAAAACAATTGATTACATCTTTATTGGCTATGCACTTAACAACGCAGCCTATAATTTCCTAGTGCACAAGTCGGAGAATCCGAATGTGACTGTAGGAACGATGATAAAATCAAGGAATGCAATATTCTTTGAAGATGTCTATCCAAATAAGAAAAAGGAGGATGAACCTCAAGCTTCTCGAAAGACGACGATAGAATCTAGGACTGCTAAAAGTTTTGGTCCCGACTTCATTACCTATATGTTGGATGATGAACCAAAAACTATTAAGGAAGCTCTAGCTCGACCGGATGCTTCTCTTTGGCAAGAAGCGATCAACAGTGAAATTGAATCCATAATGCATAATCATACATGGATTCTGACTGATCTCCCGAAAGGTTGCAAGCCCTTAAGATGTAAGTGGATCCTAAAAAGAAAGTACAAAGTTGATGGCTCTGTTGACAAGTATAAAGCTCGCCTTGTGGCAAAAGGCTTTCGACAAAAAGAGGGAGATGATTTCTTTGACACCTATTCACATGTAACTCAAATCACGTATATTAGAGTGCTTCTCGCGATTGCTGCATTATACAATCTAGAGATTCACCAAATGGATGTGAAAACTGCTTTCTTAAATGGTGAGTTAGAGGAATAAATCTACATGGATCAACCCGAAGGGTTCGTAGTACCTGGTCAAGAAAAGAAGGTCTGTAAATTGGTTAGATCCTTGTAGGGTCTAAAACAAGAACCTAAGCAGTGGCATATAAGGTTTGATAACGCAATGTTGGCAAACGTGTTTAAGTACAACGAGTGTGACAAGTGTGTCTACTATAAAGGTGCCTCTAACTCCTTTGTATTGTATGCCTTTATGTAGATGACATGTTGATTATGGGAAACAATTAACAAGTAATCGTTGATACTAAAAGAATGTTGAAGCGAAACTTCAACATGAAAGACATGAGTGTAGCTGATGTGATCATCGGGATCAAAATCATAAGAAGAACTGATGGAATTATCCTATCACAGTCTCACTATGTCGAGAAAGTGCTCAAGAAATTCAATGCTTATGATAGTTCACCAGCTAAAACACCTCTGGAGCTCAATGTTCATCTGAGTAAGAACCGAGGCGACCCTGTAGCTCAAGAGGAGTATGCAAGGGTCATTGGTAGTCTAATGTATCTGACTAACTGTACTCGACCTAATCTTGCTTACTCGGTAAATAAACTGAGCAGATACAAGAGCAATCCAAGTAAAGAACATTGGAAAGCTCTTGTGAGAGTTTTGAGATACTTAAAGTATAATCTTAACTTAGGGCTACACTACACTAGATTTCCGCCTGTACTTGAAGGGTACAGTGATGCCAATTGGATCTCCGACACCAATGATTCACATTCCACGAGTGGATACGTGTTTACCATTGGTGGGGGGGAGTCTCGTGGAAGTCAACAAAGCAGACGTGTATCGCCCGCTCCACAATGGAATCCAAGTTTATAGCTTTAGATAAAGCTGGTGAAGAAGCAGAATGGCTTCGTCACTTCCTTGAAGATATTTCTTGTTGGAGCAAACCAGTGCCCTCGGTGATGACTCAGTGCGACAGCCAAGCTGCTATTGGTCGAGCACTGAACAACATGTATAAAGGTAAATCGAGACATATTCGTCATCGACATAACACCGTTAGACAGTTGATCTCAAATGGGGTTATCTCTATTGAATATGTGAAATCAATAGATAACCTTGCGGATCCGCTAACCAAAGGGTTAAACCGAGATCAATATGGGACTAAAATCCACAAGTCAGGACGAGTATAGTGGACACCCAACCTAGGTGATTGGAGATCTCAAGAACTAGGTTCAATGGAAAAACTAAGCTATATAAGTTCGAGTGATAACACCTAATTCTGCCCTTCCCTAGGTGAGCAAACCTAGGTGTTTTAAGCTTGCATGTGGTATAGGTTAAGTCAGTCGAATTTTAATGACTCCTGAAAACCTCGTAGTGGTTGAGTACGACAGGATACTCTTAAATAGGAAGTCACCTATATAAGTGAAAGTGAGGGCCGCTTCAAACGAACACTTATGAATCCAAAGGGGTTTTCCACGGCCCGTAATGGAAACAAACGTGAGAACGGATGGAGTTTTGAAACATTATTGTTTCAATGTCGTTGTCTAGGTACACACGACGGAGGGTTAGTTCAAGGTTTTACCACTAAGCCACCAGTGTACCCGATGGTATTGAGGATGAAAGGTTCAAAGCCACAAGCTACCTATTCGTGTGCATTAACGTTTATCGGGGACGGAGTTAGCTCTGCATTTCATGCATTGGGCATTTCCACTCATGGGGGGATTGTTGGAATCTGGACAAGTTCGAATTAATTACTCGTGTGGAAATATTTAATTTTGTTGTAATTAAATATTACGAGGTCGAACTACGTTGTGAGTAGATAATCTTGGTATATTTATTTTCTCAGATCCGTATTTCGGTGAGTGAGAAATTAATCCGCGAAGGTGACACGTGGCGTCATTATTACATGATTAATTAAGATAAGTATTAATTAAAGACATGTAATAATTAAAACATCCCACATCGGGAATCTAACCTTGTCTTAACAGGTTTAAATACATTTACACTAATATGGTGTAATAATTGAGTGTGCTAGGGACGTTGTATAACGTGCCCACCATGTGCCCACGCGCGTCGCCGCCTCGCCTCGCCTCGCCTCGGCCTTCGGCCTCTGCGAGGCCGCAGGCCGAGCCCGCGCTCGTGACCTGAGCCCCGACCCCGGTTCCCGGTTCTTGGTTCTTGGCAATTGGTCTTTGGGCCTTGGGCCTTGGCTCGTTACGACCCTTATCTTTTTGGTCAACAGAAATGAGCTCGATGGGCTTATCGGAGTAGGTCAGTTGACTGGGTCAGGTCCAGTCAATACGTATGCACACGTGGCTTGCGACGTGGCTGATTGAGTCAGCACACGTGCGCATTGAGGTGTCGGGACCGTTACGCTCGTTTGAATTCAAACAAGCCTTCAGACTCCGTGATTGTCGCCCGTAACGAATGCTCGAGCCCGTGTCTCCCGCCGTAACCATCAGCGCCATCATGTGCGCAGGTGTAACCGTTGTCGGACCTTAATTGTCCGACACGCTCCCTCAGGTGTGGAATGCCTATAAATAGCCATTCAGGTGGCATGCATTAAAGGTTCCAAATATAGCTCTTAGCTGCACCTTTCTGCATTCTTAGCTGCATTTCTCCTGCCAACTCTGTTCCTGCTCCTTCCTGTTCGCCAGAGCTCTGTCAACTGCGGTGCTGCCTCGACCGAGACGAAGCCGTTTTACCTTTGGGGACAGATCGCCTGTTTCCGAGCACTACGGAGGCGTATTCTGTCTTGCGGGAAGAGTTCGCTTGACTCGGCTACAGATTTTCTCTACTGTTCATTTAGTTGTTTCCTCTTCAATTTCCACTTCAAATACTTATATTGTTTTTACCATTTCTTCTAAAATCTCAGATACTACACTACTTAATTAACACTATCTGCTTGTATGCTTATTAATTATTAAAACTACTGAATATTAAGTTTGTGTTCGAATTTTACTGATTATGTTTTTTATAAATTGAATGTGTTGTAAATTTATTAATTTAAGACCTACAAAGAATGATACTTACTTTTGTGGACACGAAGCATCATCAACAATTTTATAGA
The DNA here is from genome assembly GCA_026898455.1 of Plectranthus barbatus. Taxonomy (NCBI): domain Eukaryota; kingdom Viridiplantae; phylum Streptophyta; class Magnoliopsida; order Lamiales; family Lamiaceae; genus Plectranthus; species Plectranthus barbatus. Next base: position 124,197 of record JAPKLW010000381.1, on the reverse strand, counting down.
GTATGAGTTAATTTGTTTGCGTATTTTATAATATTAAGTTAAAAGATATATGCGAGACAGCCTCTTGTGAAAAAATACTAAACTTAAATGCTCAAATTATTGAGCAGATCCCACAATCTATTTTTCATAACTAATTACACTATGCAAAGGACCAAAGGTATCGATGGAGGTAGTCGTATTTTTTTGAGTAAAAGTTGGTAATAAATGTAACAAACATTTAAGTCATTAAATTTAGAAAATCAATTAATTTTCTCTCCCCTTGATTGCGGCTTTAACATGTTTCATCTATCTTTTGGAGGTCATCATTCAAAGAAGTTGAATTGTTGAAGCCTCAAGATTGAGATTTTTTTAAACATAAAATATATTAATTTAAATCTTGTATTTCGAATCTGTGATAAATTATAAACAAGCAAGGTGCTTATCAATTACCAAGAAATTTGTTTTTAACATGCGATAAGAGTATAATTAACTATTCAAATCTTAAAAAAATTTGCAATATTATCGAAAAGAAATGATTTACAATATGCGAAGGTTGCTTGATTGATAATGTGAGTAAGCCAAAACACAAGAATGAAATTATCATTATAATTTATTAAATTATAGAATTGTTGTCGGAATCATGATAGTGATGGCGGCTAATTTTGAATTCAATGCGATCATTGTGGTGGGATATAATTATTGGAAGCACTTTCTTGTAATAGTATTGTGTCAAAAACTATGAAATAAAAAAATATATATAATTGTGATATGATACCCAACGTGTGGAATGAAATTACAAAAAAGGTAAAAAGAAAAGTACCCATTGTTATAATAAATAACTCCTCCTAAATAAAGAGTGGATTCCTACAAATAAAAAAGGTTTTCTAATTATAACATATATATTTTCTTATAAAATAATATTGTTGTATGTATGACATGTAAAATATTTAAAAGGCCTTTATATTTATTAAGTTTCTTTTTCTTCGCTTTAAACAACTTTTAAAATCTGTGTTCCATTTTTTTAATCCGTCCTTGTTTTTAATCGTTCTGATGCATGGTTTTAAGTGTAAATTATTTGTGTAAGTTGTTAAAAAGTTGAATTTCATTTAGATTCTTAAATAAATGGCATATAAAATTAAACAATACCACAAAACCAAATATTTTTAAATACACAATTTAAATAAGGAGGAGGTGTCGGTTTTGTCTTTAAATTTACTAGTATAGCACTCGCGCGCGATGCGTGATAATTATATTTTATTAGAATTATTTTATTATTTTACTTTATAATTTTTTTGTAGTTTTATATTTATATAAGAAATATATTAAATAAATAGAAAAATATATAAAAAATATAGTTGTTGGAAGCAAGAAAATGTAATAAATTTAAAATATATACTCAAATACTTTCGAGTACATTTCAGTAATTAGTATGATATCTTTTTTGTATAATTTGATAATTTACTTTGTGAATAATTTTATACCAAAATAATATGAAAAATATCGATTGCCAAAATAAAAAATTATCTTGTAGTATGGTAAAATAAATTAAGTTAAAATAAAAAATTTATATTTTTATTATATTTTTAATATTTAATTTTGAAATACATGAACTTTAGATAGAAAGACATATAATAAAGTAATGTAAAATAAATTCATTCACAAGTTTAAAAAATAATCGTTTATTCTTATTAAGCTTTAGATGCATGTCATTGATAATCAAGCTTCCGATTTTTGTTTTGCTTAAAATAATCATTAAATTAATTTAATTGTATCAGATGAAAAGTTGCATAAAATAATTAAACAAAAAAACAAAAGAAAAGTACTAAAATGTAAAGGAATTTATATAACATATTAGAGTAGATATGCATGAAGATATACAAACAAATAATATATCCATATCTTCTTAGATTGATTCATATAATTGTATATTGTGTATATCTTTATATAGTTATCCATATCTTGTAAACTCTATATATATAAATGCTCAGTAATACATTATTTTCTGAGGCAAATATTGTTGGTCTATCATGGTATCAGCCTAAACTCGATCCTGCCCTAATCCTCTCCCTCTCTCTCTCTCGCCATTTTTCTCCTATCTCTCTTTCGTCCCCTTTCTCCCCTCTCTATCATAACAAAACTCTTCTTTGTAATAACAAAATGAAATGTGATGAATTATGCATTGCAAATTACTATTGGTGTGTTAATCTTGCATTGAAACGTGAAACTTCGAGCAAGTATGCATTCCTTTATTTTTGTTTTCTTCCTTACAAAATGCTCGATTCATTATCTTAATTGTAATTTGAAGCTAAATAATATTAAACTGCAATAACAACAAAAGAAAAACTTAAACAATAAAGCATAATTATATTTTATATTTGAGAGAAAATATAAGGGTGATGATATTGTAAATATGAGTGTCATATTTATAGTGTGAATGTAGTCATAAAAGGATCAAAACTTGACCATATTTTGCCATGATTTAAGGATTGTATTTAATTTGATTACTAATTATAAAAATATGATGAAATCACTTCCTTAATTAATAAAATCATGTATTCAATTTATATTTATATAAAATCAACTAAATTTGGAATATTTTAACCAAATCAATTATAATCTCCTAATTATTATTTTGAGTTGGAAAATTAAATTGATTAACTAAAACTTATAAATTTTCAAAAATTAAATACAAATGAGTTTTATTTAAAATAAATAAATTTGTAATAGATTTATCTAATTTAATTCTATGTTCTCATAAACTTGCGTTATTTTCTACACGAATTAGTGACTTTAAATTAAATTTTTATTAATAAATTTCAACAAACTTTATAATTATTTTTTAGTATATTATTAAATAAATAACAAGATAATAATTTATGTTGATCATAATAAATATTAAGTAAGTCATACGAAAATAATTAAGACTTTAATATATGATTGATAAATCCAATCATATATATTAAATATTTTCAAATGAAAATTAAAAAAAATCAATTCATTAGTGCTCCAACTAATGTACTATCATAAAATTACGCAATTCTTTTTCTCTAAGTTTTTAATTGGTTGAATTGATTTTTCTAAATATTAAATTTTCAATAAACTATATTTATTTATTAATAAAATCTTAAATAAATTATTAATTAATGATTGAAGTATTTGCATATATGGAAGTAATCCAATTAAGCAATCAAATCTTAATATATTATCTACATATAGATTTATTCACACCAAAATTAATTAACTCAATAGTTCATTAATGACCAACTAATCTAACTCAAATTTACCACAAATTGCCTCCGAGTTTACTTTAATATATATATAGATAGATTGGTTACTTTAAATACATTAATATATTTTTGTAAACTATATAATTAATTTTATAAGAAAAAAGGAAATAATTTTATGCATCTTTAATTATAAATTGATATTTTGAATTTCTCACTATAACTTGATTTTGTGTTCTCTAAATATGCAACGGAAATTTCAAAATAAATGTGTAATTTAAATATTTCACTACAAGAAATTATTAAATTTGCGACCGGTTTTGCGACGGAACGAAAATGGGTCGCTATTTAGCGACGGATTAACGACGGAATAAATTTTTAAAATTTGTGACCGAATTTTCAATCGCTAAAATTTGCGACCAAAAATTCGGTCGCAAATCCGACTCATTTTTTTTCTTTTTTAATATGTATATTTTTTAAAACGCATAAAGATTAATAGTAACATTTGGTTTAGTGGTAGTGCGCCCAGCATGCGCGCAAGAAGTCTCGAGTTCGAATCCCCACCGGCGCAGGGTCACAAAATTTGTTGGTTGGACCGGGTTCAAGATGTTTGAACCTCAAATTTAATTTTTTGAAGGAAATAAATTCGCAACGGAATTTTTGGTCGCAAACTTTCGCGACGGAAAATTCGGTCGCAAAATTTAGCGATCGAATTCAATTTTTCGTCGCCAATTTTTTAGCAACCAACGTTTTTGCGATGGCCAAAATCCGTCGCAAAACAACAATTTGTAACGAATTTGCGACCGATTTTTTGGTTGCAAATCGGAAATTTTTTTGTAGTTTATGGTCAATTCAATGCATTATTTAAGAAAATACAATTTAAATATTTATGGTTAAGGATATGCATTTGTTGTATTTCCAAAATTATCAACTATAAATCCGGATTTATAATATCAATTATAAAAACATGGTTAATGGCAATAGAGATTATATTTAAGAAAAAATCAATCTAATTAAATTATACATATTTTCGTAAAATATATAAATTAATTATAAGATTTAATTTGTATATCCCTAACATCAAATTATCAATATATTGAATGGATTGTAATTATGATTATTTATATTATAGTAATTAGAAAAGCAATTTTTCATATAAAATAATAATTCCCACATACATTTTTGTACTGCTAGTTCTATAATTCAATTAGAATAATAATTATTTTAATATATATAAAGTTTTAATATGATTAATTGTGTATGTATACATTCACCAGCTCATAGTCATATGTATATAAACATGCTACAACATGATTATAATTTCATATACACGTGTCATATACTCACTATAAAAATTTATAACTAATATATAATCATGCCATATATAAATTATTAGTATCAATTAAAATCCAACTATAAAAATAACAATTATAAATCAATTACAATTTAATTATTTATGATCAATTCAATACATGATTGAAGAAAATACAATTTAGATATTTATGATTAAAGATATGCATGCGTATGTGTTTCCCAAATATCAAGTATTTGTAAATAAAGAAGTACATAATTGATACTTATTATTATAGAATATTACACCTATTCATTAATGAACTAAACAGTTAATTAGTGAACAATTAATGCAACTAAACTTACCATTTTATGTATCCGGCCTTACTTTAATATATACTAGTATTGCATCCCACGCGATGCGTGGGAGTTTTAATTATTTATATTAAAATTGTTTGATGTTTTTTTATAAATAAATTTATATATGTTTTTCAACATATAAATCATAAAGTTGTATTATAACACATACAACAAAATTAACATATTATTTATGTAGTACATATATGTTATTATATTAATATTCATTTAGTTTATTTGTTAAATTTAATTATGTTTTGTAAGTATCATGTAAGTTTCTAATTCAAAACAACGTTTATATATTATCTTCTTGAAAATTCAAAATATATATACATATATTATATTTGGTCATAGTTTATAATTTCTCAATGCTAATGCAATTTTTCTATTTATTATTATGTAATACCTTTTAATATTGTATTGCTAATAAATCTTGAACTTCGTACTTTTCACTTCTCTTTCTTTCTCCATTTTTCTTAGAACCAAAATAAATTTTTATGATTGATATACTAATGCAAATCACTTTTTACATTATTGGATAAATATTTTACCGTATACATTCATGCATACTTTATACATATCAAACTTAGACCTCAAACTCCTTCACATGAAATTTGATTGCTACTCTCAAACGTGCTCAATATTTATATATATCTCATTCTCTCATCAACTCTTAAACATTTTCAGTTATAATTTTATAACTTGGTGATAATTTTAACACTTCATGCAAAAAATATATATATATATATATATATATATATATATATATATGAGAGGGATTATGTAAAAAAAAAATCCCCCTGTAAGAAAAAAGAATGAATCATGTCCATCAGATCTAAAAAAATCAATGGCTGATATGCAAACAAGCAATGACTAAAACGCAATCAAGCAACAAAATAATCAAGCAACATTGTAATCAAGCAACGATCTGAAGACAATCAAGCAACATCATAAACACAATCAAGCATCTTTCTCACTTTCTCACGTTAAGAATTTTCTCATTGGATCCGCTCCATATATATATATATATATATATATATATAGGGGTGCATTCATGGTTGAACCCATATATGTGACTGAACTAAGACTTATTTTAGATCGTAGATCTTGCAAACAGACGGTCAAGATTTTCTTTCACGACGTATCATTGTTTTTGTTTTTTCGTGTCATTGAAAGGGTAATAAAGTCCAATAATGGTTCAATTTCAGATTGTGGGGATTTCATTACAGATTTTTCGGCGTTTGTTGGCGCATTAATTGCCCACTATCTAATATCTTCTAAAATAATTAACCTACCAAAATAATCACATTTAATTCTTCTTTTTACTTTTACCTTGCTCATTAAAGGCAAATGGGTGAAAATTAGGACGGTTTTTCCCTTCTTCCATCTACGGCGACGACTGGGTTTCTTTAGAGACTAGTATTCCGGCGACAACGAACATAGCGAGAGACTAAATACAAGCTTTCCAGCGGCGGAACAAAGTGTATAAGGTGTCTTCGTACAATGGTTATTGGGTAAGTTGCAGTAATTTTTTTTTCTTGTTATTCTTTCGCATGTTGTATTTTTTTAAAAAAATTTTTGAAATTGTTGTAGGTTGTTTACTAAAAAAAACCAATGGGTTCGAAGAAGAATACGGTAGACAAGGCGACGACTTCAGGTTTTTTATCTCGAATCCTTTGTTTTTTTTGTGGTTTTTTGCGGTATTTCTTTTTAAATTTAATACTTCATTGTTTTTGTTTGATGCGATCATTTTTTTTATTGCATTATTGTTTTTGATCGATTGTTTGTTATGTATTTTTTCGTAATATTATGATCTATTTTGCTGTTACATTTGTCAAAGTGACTGAATTTTAATATTACCTCTATGATATTAGATCTACAGTGTTGTTTGTACTTGTCATTGTTTTATTGCTGAAAAAATGTAGTTTTGTAGTTGGAATAGTGCCACAGTTTTTTGAGTGCTTAATAAGAATAGTGGTTTTTATTTCTGTATGGTTCTATACAAATTTTGTTTAATCTATAAAGCATTGTTCAAAATAATATGTATCATTGATAGTAGTTTTAATTTAGATTGGTTTCGGTTTTTATAAAAATACATGGTTTATATTCTGTAATGTAAATATTATTAAATAGTAAAATAGTATAAATAAAATGTTGGAAATAGTATCATCTATTATTGTTAGTATGATCATTGTTTATTATTTTACATGTCATTGTTACTGTCGAACTTGTACTACATTGTATGGATTTTGAGTATCCGGTTGAATTTGAATTGTTATTTTGAAAGATTTGTTTTGGACATTAATTGAAATGTTTTATTCTAATGTGACAGATTTACTTCCCCATATTTGAAAATTAAAGCTACTATCTCAAACTGTCAACGGAATACCAAGCAAAGCTAAAGGGTTTGAAAAGCTGAAGATTAGAAGAATGCTACTGACTTGCCCCAGCAAAATGAATAAGCAAGAAAATACTATTCTTTTGATGGGACACATGCAAATATTCAATGGGAAAAGCTGAAGATTAGAAGAATGCTACTGACTTGCCCCAGCAAAATGAATAAGCAAGAAAATACTATTCTTTTGATGGGACACATGCAAATATTCAATGGGGAGAAAGAAGTTGATTGGAGTGCAAGAATACCGCAAAGAAACAAAAAGGTTTTTCGTTATCTGCGTGCAAAATACTGCACAACAATGTTGTTGTCGGATAATAATGTCAGTGCATTGGGTAACATGAAAGAAAGCATGGACTATCTAAAGGTTGAGCGCGAAATCACTAACGTGAATGTGGAGCAATTTTTTGAAGATTATCTGAATAGTGAAGCATAGTTTGTGACTTTTGAAGACGTTTACTATGATATGGTTCTGAACATTTGTTTTTTTTTTTTGTTTCTGCAATGATGTAAATAGACTAAGTATTATCTAGAATCGAATATTGTGTTCGTTTTGATATTAATTAATTAGTGCAATATTTTCTATGATAACATATTTTTAAAAATATTTGTATATAATATGATTAATTTATTAACCTTATTTACATATGTTTAATTGTAAAGATGTTGTAAAATCAAAATAGATTGTTCGAATTTATATTTATTGTTAGACATGTTTTGTTATATTAATCAAGTACAATCTCACATATAGAAAATTTATAAAATCCTTTGTATAGAATGATATTATTCGTATAGAACAATGATCATTTATAAACAAAAAAATATGATACACAACAAATCAAAAAGGCATACCAAAAAAATGTTTGTTGTTGTATGTTGCATAATATCAAACGAATTTTAAGATATATTTTATTAATGTCCATTTCGTAATTAAACAATGATCAAATCTAAGCTTATACAATGATAATATTGTAACACAACAATGATCGTATATGTAAAAAGAAAATATTATTTTTATGAAAAATATGATTATTATGTGTGTACGAAATTTTGAAAATATATTATATGAATGATTTAAAATTAATTAAACAATGATACAATTTAAAATGTTTGATGGTAAATAAAAAACGCTTAAAAATTTTAATCAGTAGATTGATGAAATTTAAAATGAGATATGTTGCATAGTAAAAAATAATTTTTATTATAAAAACAGAACGAAATGAAAATGGTAAAACGGAATTAAAAATATCCATAAACTCTATTGATTATTAAAAAAACAAAAACAAAAGTTAACCAATGTTCTAATCCAATTCCTTTTGTTGGTCACAATTCCTCAAATCGTGATTGCACATTTTGTGACAAGTTCTGCACTTTCTTAAAGTTTTTCCTTGCAAACCCAAAATGTGTTGCATACTCTTCGTAAAATTTCATTGCATTTTCTAAGTTGTTGAAACATTTACCAACAAATGGCTTCATAGCATCATCGCATATAGGAGCATACAAAACTGAAAAAAAAGTAATATAAATGATCAATATAAAAAAAACAATGATAAGTTATAGGTTATTCAATGATAAGTCTATCTACGAAAATTCTTTAAATAATACAAAGTCATTAAAACAGACTTTTTAAAAAAAGCGTATTACAAAATATTCCAAAGTTCGAATAACTTAATCATATTTACCATAACATATACCTAACCAAAAAAGATGATAGTATTATAAACTTAATCAGATTTACCATAAACCAGTCGACTATACAAAAAAAATTAATTTTTTCATGATGAATAATACATGAAAAAATAATAAATTGAATATAATGATTAATAAAATAACATTAATATAACACAAAAAAATTAGAAGACAACAAACCCTTACGGCGAAAAAACCAAAACGCTGATATGTAATCTAATTAATAAAAACCACAAAACATATATTTTCCAAAAAAAAAAAAAAAAAAAACCTGGAAATGATTGTTAATGAACGAGACTTACAAGGCAAACCAATAAAAAAGATATGATATCTTTAATAGATTGCATGAAAATAGGATATTACCAAACTAAAAATACATACTATATATTCTAATTTCAATTCTACCTAAAAAGCCCTTTTGCTAATTAAAAATAATTAATTAAAAGCCACATGTCACAATTACAGCCATTTGATTCAAAATATGGACGGTTAAATATATGGTCACTGTTCATTCACAGTATATGGTTCAGATTTGAACGCTACTCTATATATATATATATATATATATCATCGACAATGCATATACCTCATAAGTTATAGTACCTCATTTTAGAAAGGTACTTATTTCATATGTTGTGAGTTCATGTCCTCTGACCAAGATAACTTCACTATTTAGATTCATTGTTACTAAACTCATGTCCTCGTTGACTATTATAGCATCAACACTTAAGTTTCAATTCTCATTCACTCATTTCATTTATTTATTCTTTCCACTTTATTTTTATATACATGGGATCCTATATATTCCACATTTCATGTTTCACTCTCAATCCCATTGCTAAAATTATTAGTTTTTATTTAATATTTTTTATAATCTTAATTTATTATAGTTTAGATTAATTTTATAAATTCAATCAGAGAGGGTTCATCTCACCCAATTAAGGTATATACTATATTTTTAGTATTTAATTTTCAGTTTTTAACTAAAATGGAATAAGTCATTACTATATTTGTGTTCTTAAAAAATATTTTTGTTTTAAAAAACCAATTAAAATATATTGTATCATTGTTAATTCTTGGTTTCATAAAAATAATTATCAAGATTAGTAATCACACAATAATACCATTTTGAAATAGATTATTTGATCTGTGTTTATGTGGATGTCATTATTTTTTTCCACATTGTCCCCCATTAAGTGTACACTTTTGATTTAATATTCCTTCATAAATTATCCTTTTTTAAAGATTTATTCATAAGTTATCATAAATACAGAATGTGAACTAATTATATATCCAATTTGATACTAATATTATTAGCAATCGATTCGTGAATTCTTTTGATATTTTTTATTTTTTAAATTTATCAACTAAAATCATGCACTCAATGTAATTTTTGGAAAATATTCTATAGTCATCAAAATCATGTAAGGAAATAAATTAATTATTTAAATATTAATATACTAAAAATATAAAATTAAACTCAAAATTTAGATGCAAAGAATTTTTAAAAACTTGTTTTTAAGAAAAATCTTAATAGACATTTTCTATTTAAAAAGTAAAATCATAATAATAATTGATCTTATATGACCAATTACTATTTCGTTGGGCTATCATTTAAATTTTTAGTTATTATTTTATATAATAATAACTCTATCAATTTTATCTCAAATGATCAATCATTAAATATTTAAAATTTAATTATAGTTATGTTTTGCGCCTACTTTGCAGTTTCATTTATTTTTTATTAATAATTTTATTTAACAATAGTTTAAATTTGTTTTTTTTTTTAAATTTCATTGGAAGCTATTCACTTCACTTTATTTATGGAAAAATTATGATTTGATATAATATTATATCGTAAATTATTTTTATTGTTTTTATTTATTGAAATACGTTTTTTATAATGATTTCAATGTCATTATATGTCAAACTGATATTTGCTTTTCTAAAAGAATCACTAAATTAGTTTAACTATATTATATGGATTAGAAAATTACATAAGATTCAAAAACAAAAGAAAATGACTAAAATGTGGAAAATTTATACAACAAAACTTCTTCGTAGGAAAAAAAATGATAAATCATAAAAATTATAATTGATGTTGATCTTACATATAAATGTGAAATTTCGAGCAAATATATATTCTTGTTTTTTGTCTTCCTCCTTACAAAATACTCAACTCATTACATCAATCCAACTAATATGATCTAAAATAATCAAAAGAAATTCTTACAATGTACTCAACACATTACATCAATCCAAATAGTATGATCTACAATAATCAAAGAAAAAAAAGACTAAACTAAACAAAGAAGTATAATTAATTTTTTAATTTGAGATGATATAGATTTATTAGATTGTGAATAAGAGACTCATACTTATAGAGTGAGTAAAGGGTTCAAATTTTAAATATATTTATCATGATTTAAGGACTCATAAAAATAAAAGAATCATAATTGATTTGTTCCGATTCTTGTCACGTTTTAATCATTACCATAAAATGGTGATTTATACATATGTCCTTTAATATATCATCAATTATAGGGAAACAAAAATTAAGGAAAAATTTATTTAATTGATTTGAACATAATTTCCTAAATTATATAAATTGATTCTATGATTTAATTTTTGTGCACTCCTAATTTCCTTGTAATATGGGATTATAATTATATTTATTTGTATTAAAGGGAAATGATAATTAAAGTAAAAATAATCTAATTAATTTATACGCATTTCCCTAAAATAAAGAGATTAATTCATGGGAAATGATAATTAAGGAACAATCAATTTAATTGATTTATACATATTTCCCCAAAATATATTGATTAATTCTATGATCTAATTTTTGTATTCCTAATTTCCTTAAAAATAAATTATACTATATTAAGATTAAAATACTTTTTGAGATTGTACACAACAAAAATCCTAAAATATGAAACTGAAATAATTTTTATTAAATTCTCTGATAATGAAGCTAAACAAAAATTGTGCTATTTCTATAAACCTATTTTTTATGCAATAAATTATTCAAAATTTTAACAAACTTTAAAATTGATATTATCTGAGAATATATTAACTTAATTTTCATTAATATACTTATTTTGTTTGTTGTGTCAAGTATATTTAGGTATTTTTCCAATTATTGCGAAAATTATGAGGATATGTCAACAAATAAATTCATTCAATACAAAATTAATTATGTAATGTATTACACAATATTTCCCTTAAATATATATTAGTTATATTGAATTAATAATTAAAAAGATTTATTTAATTGATTTATATTTAATTTCCAAACATATATAGATTAAAACCTTACATATTTCATTTCTTGAAAAATTGATGAAAATTCAAATCATAGTAAAATAATTATAGAATATTTTACACAATAATTAATGAACTTAATAGATAGATTAATGAACAATTAATGTAACTGAAATTTCCATATTTTGCATCCGGCCTTACTTTAATATATATATATATAGACTAGTATTGCACCCCACGCGATGCGTGGGAATTTCAATTATATATATTAAAATAATATTAAATTTGATATTTTATTTGTAAGTAAATAATATGAATTTTTTAAATGTGTAAATGTAAAATTGTAAGAAGCATTTATAGCATGAATAATTCTCTCAACTATATTAACAGGTATACGAATGATACGATATTTTTTGGTTATTGATACTCAAAGTACATAACTATTAGCCCATTTGGTTATCTAGTATATATGTATACGAATGATATGATATTGTTTGGTTACAAATTAATATTATAAAATAATATTAAATTATGATATTTTATTATCCTCACTCAAAAATGTTATTTGTGCTTTCCAAAGTTATCATATTTGTATATTTGTGATGCCAAATAAATAAAATAAAATATGTAATATTTAATAAGAGGAAAATAGGAAATATATTCAAATTTTTAACAAATTAGGTAATTATATCCCCAAATTTTTTTGTTATAAAATTATATCCATTAATTTAATTATATTATGAAATTTTGTCCTCCGTTGTTGCTAACGGTATTTTTTTTAGAAAACTAACAGTGTTAATTAAGTGATGATTAAGATGTTAAATGACACATATCTCACACGTAAAACACACATGACAATGACATTGTATTAGTTATTATATCCACCTCATAAAAACTTTAATTTTTGGACTCGTTTCTTTATCCACAAACATAATTTCTTTATCTGTAAATCCGATCACCTCCATTCACTTCACCACCATTTCTTTATCTCACATCAAAACAATAATTTGATCTTGAGGCCAATTAAAAACTTGGATTGTTTACCTAAGCTTCATATTTGCATTCAACAAAAATAATCATCATCCTCATCTCAAATTACCCTTCAAGATTTCACCTAATATAATGTCAAGAGAGAACAAAATCGATAACAAAATTGTAGTAGGGAATATATTTCCCTAACATAAACACTTTGAGATATAATTATCAAATTTATTAAAGATTATTTATTTTTTATCCGCCCTTTAATAATAAAATAAGAATTATTTTGAAAACTGAAATTGGAATTTACATCAATAATTTTCCTTATTCATTATGCAATTCAATTCAATATTTTATTTTATTAAGTTAATCATACAATTATAATTGATCACTCTATTTAATAATTTAAACCAATAAGACAATAAAAGAAATATCTAATTGCAATAATTAATCATTTTAAATGATTAACTTAATATACTTATATATTCCATAATATGGCATCATTGTTTTGGATAATAATAAATTGGAATTGAATAATTTTGTTTTTATTATGCATACCGTATGTCACTTGTCATTAACTAAACTATCAACATTTTTTTTCTTTCAATTACATTATATTATATAACATAATAAAATTATTTAATTTTTAAAAGCAACAAAATAATCTTACACATAGCACATAAACTTAAATGCAAAATACAATGAGACAAATTTCACCTATAGTTATAGGAAGATAATTAACAATAAGAGATTACAAAATGAAAATATGATAAATCATGAAGTAGCTATATCATATTAAATTGTCAAAAGATTACAAATTTAATAATGATATTTTGAAAAAAAAAATCATGTAAAATCAATATACAATGATTGGTGAAAAAGATTCTTGCGAAAAATCAAAATTAATGAAAGAAAACTGAATATACATTGATGATGAAATCAATAAAAACTATGAAATTATCACTGTTGACGGTAGACGATATATCATAGAAGAAGCATTGTAGGCTGATAAATCATGTAGGAAGAAACATAGTTCATTCTTGCTCAAAGACTGCAAAATAAAAGTATCTCTTAGATAGAACAAAACTATTGAAATATATCAATTCAACTCATCTATTTTTACAACTATTTAGCAGTTTTAATATTGAAAACTAACATAAAACCAGTCATTAAAAAATATAATTATAGAAATTAGTTAAATGCCAATCACTTTAAAATTATGTCAATTCACGTTTCTTGTCATTTTCATTTATTTTTTCAATATACCCATTTGTTTCCATAATTATTTTCTATATTTTTCTTGTGATTATTTTTTCATGCCTAAAAAAGATATAAATTTGTATGAAAAGGAAATAATAATTAAATTAAACTCAAACTAATTGATTTATAAATATTTTTCAAAAATATATAGATTAATTCTAATGAAATGATAAATAAGGAAAAATCAATCTAATTGATTTATACATATTTCCTAAAATATATAAATTATTTTTAGATATAATTTGTGTACCCCTAATTTCCTTATAAATATATTAAATTAAATTAAACTATACAATTAAAACACTTTAACATGATTTTCAATACAAATTGAAAATTTGAAATCGAAATAATTCTAATTAAATTCCACCAATAACAATGACTAATACATCAAGATAGATCTCAACAAAATTTTGTGCTATTATTTACTGATACCAACCCATTTTTATGCGACAATTTAATAAAATCTTAACAAATTTTAAAATTGATACTAATTTGAAAGCATATTAAAATATTTTTTAAAATATATTTGTATACTGTTTGTTATTTCTCTTGAGCAAATATATTAATATATTTTTCAATTACTGCAGAAATCATGAGCATATGATAAATAATTAATTCATTCATGTAAAATTAATTATATAATGTTTTGTATAATATTTTTCTAAAATATATCGATAATTTGGTAGAATTAATAATTAAGGAAAAATCAATCTAATTAATTTATACACATTCCCAAAAATATATAATCAAAATCTTATATCTTTCCTTTTTTTGAAAAATTGATAAAAATTCAAATTATATATGTTTCTTTTATTACATTGAAAATTTGAAACATGTGTGAGTTTGAGAATATTTATTTTAATATTGAACATATTATTCCAAAAATATGCAATCAATGAAGGGATAATAAGGTGCATAAAAAAATAAATTTACGGTCACAAAAAATAAAGTGAAGAGAATAGAAAATGAATTATGTCGAATGTATATGAACAAGAAACATAATGTTTATCTTATAAGAGCAAGAAACATAACGTTTATGTTATAATAGTCAAGATGAAAAATGATTCGTACTAAGAATAACGATGAAGTTATTTTGACTATAAAATTTGAACTCACGAACACAAAATAATATGATGCTGATATGAATTAGAATGAGGTATGTAATATCGATGACCAAACAATACCATATAAAGTCCAATATCGTTGAGAGAACTATTTGAATATCAACATTACTATCAATAGAGCACAATAGTCATTAGGATAGTGTGATATCACAATTTGATTGAAGTTATTAAATAGCTGACGAGAGAGGTTGAGTGTATAAATTTTTGTCATTGTGAGAATAATAAATCAAATTGCATGTCAAACAATTGAGGTCTAAATTTAATATGTATAAAGCATGCAATAATGCATGTAGTTAAATCTAATGATTTAACAAATACTTATGATACATCAATTATGAAGACGGAGAAAAAAAGAAATAATTGGTTGAAAACTTAAAATTTTTCAATAATAACATATTGACAGTTTTCCACTTGAATAAAAAATAATGAAAATTGTTTAACATTAAAAATTATATAAATTATGAAGTGAAACTTATCACATCAATAAATTAATATATAAGTCACGGTATATGAGTGTAAGTGGTTAATTGTTTTGTCTATGATTAACCAGTCATATTTTGTAGTTGCGTTGAAACATCCGCTCCCCTTTTACATAATATATCTAATTAAAAAATTAATATTGTATGAACATTGTTCAAATCAAAAACTAACATTTAGGCTTATAGAATAAAATTCACAAATTAGTTAAAATTATATGTTAAATTAATTGTTATAATATAAATAATTAAAATCCCCACGCAACGCGTTGGTGCAATACTAGTAATTATAGAATGATTTACATAATAATTAATGAATCAAACAGTTAAATTAATAAACAATTAATACAACTGAATATTACCATATATTACATCCGGTATTGTTTTAATATATATATAGATATAGATTACCAATTACTTGTAAGCAAAACATTTTAACTACTGTGCTCCCAAATGAACGCAAATTCATTTTAACATGTAAAAAAATAATTAGAAACTATTGTGGGTGAAATAGTGTCAAAATATGACGTGTAATACGGAATAATCCCCGCTAACCCGACGACCAATATGATTAACCGTAGGAGTAACTTGGGAAGGATGTGATCAAGGATCAAAAGTTTAATTTTGTATTCATTTCGGTTGAGTAACACAATAATGAGTACTAGAAGGAGTATTTGTTGCTTGTTCCTATTTCTTGAGTAGTTCCATTCATCTGTCTATCTCATTTGCAGTCTCAAGAGTTGGTAATGGAGTTGGTGGTGTACGAGTTACCGCAACGTGGTGTCAAGGAGTGGTGTATTGTGTTCTTTCGATGTCGTGCTTGGAAACGATAAGCGAAGTAATCAATTTGGACTCTATCACGATCAAAACCCTTGTTGAGACATTGAGTTTCCTCAAGTGCGCTTGGCATGTGCAAAACGCTAAATCAGTTATTGCTTGTGTTAGTGTTAGAAAAGAGAATCAGAATAAGAAGGAAAGATGGATCAGAATAGTTCAAGGGATTGATTTAGTCTTTATTTCCTTGTTTAAACTTTGATTGTATTTTCCTTTTTATAGTTCATTGATTCCCTTTAAAGGATGAATACCTTGTATCAGAAATAAATCAATTAAGCCTCATACCATCGATCTCTATCTATGTCTCAATACCACGTGTTTAACATGGTATCAGAGCATCGATACATAAGGATCAAAATTAACAAAACAGAATTATCATCATTGTTCTACCTCTCTTCGGCCCTTCAGACATCAACCAAGGCAAAACTCGAATCTTACCGGCTCAAACCTGAAAAGAGCTTGGATCAGAATCATGACTGTTGTGTGCAAATGTGCACTAGTGCAAGAGTACATTATCACACGTAATATAAAACGGAGTATTCTCCGAGTATCGATTCACAGGGAAGGGTTAAGGTGCACAAACACTCAAACTTGATTTAATTGACAAGAACAAATAAGTTGGTTTGGTTTAATCTAGGCATGATTTAATTGGAAAAGTAACAACAATCATATAAATACGGGATGTAGAAAACAGAGGAAAGGTGATATGAACAAACTTAAAAAATTCTTAATCAATGGATAGAAACGACATAGGCTATGAAATCAACTTGCTTCAGTGGATTATGCTACAGCATCGCAACAACACAGAGTTAAAGTTGCAACCAAAATTAATGTTCTCAACTAGATTTTCCAAAATAGGTGAGATGGCTTTTCCTAATTTAAATTTACATATTCCTATGCCCAAATTCAAATTAGATCCAGCACCAATTGTAACTCTCCTAGGCATTTTAGCAAACACAAATTCACATATTCCTATTTATATATTGTGTAGTATTCAAGGTTTTACTCTTAGTATTAATTTTCCCAAATCTCGACTAAGCATGAATTGACAACCACAAGTTCCCACAAGAGCTGAGATGTATAAAACTAAACCTCCAAATACTCAAAAAATCCATACTAACAGCAAATGCTTTACATATAGTTTCAGCACAAGCAAACATCATCCATGGACCAAGTCAAGGTGGGATTAGTTCATAACTGAAAATAAACGAATTAAAAACAGAGGCTGAACATATAAATTCATGGTTTGATCCTAGAAATCACAAGATAGAAGAGGATGTGTGGGAATCTCCCTAGATAGGTTGATGCTGGAACATGATTCCTCTCTGTTGCAGCTCCTAGCCCTCCAAGGTTCACCTGAAGCTTTAACCTCTGTCTTCTTCTTCCTTGAGCTCCTACTTCAACAATGGTGATTTTTCAGAAAATAAATGACGAGCCCCCCTATCTGAAATTACAAAATAGAGGATAATAGATGGAGATTCTTGATAAGCTTATATTTATACTCACTTATTTATATTTTTCTCCATTGTTTCGGTACAATTAGTTAGGTTTTTACTTATTTATGTGCATGAGATTGTGTTAGAGGATATTATGCCCTTCGTGGTGAGTTTTGCAGGCATTTAGGGCTAAAAAGAGGTGTAATGATGAAAGAGCCGAGTTACACAGAGTTGCCGCTTCTATTGATGCACGAGAAGTCGACCAAGTTGGAAGACGAAGCCAAAAACCCGAAGCTGAGCCTCTGTGTCAATCGACGAGGTGAATATCGATCGACACGGAGGTCGAATGTCGATTGGAGGCAAGGAAGAAGAAGGAAGCTCGACATGCGTAGACATATCGATTGACAGACTCCCTCTTGATCGACACGGAAGACATTGCAGGCATGTCAATTGACAGGCTCCCTATTGTAGGGTTTGAGTCTACTATGGACAACATGAATTGCCATTAATTAAATTCTTGCCAAGGATCATTCTTAGGATATCAGGAATAAATTTCAATTAAATAAACTGTTGGTCCCGGATTATCAGGGTATAACTTAGCAGCGGAAAATGTGG
>JAPKLW010000381.1:52125-83231 GCA_026898455.1 Plectranthus barbatus | reverse complement strand
CTCTCTGTTTCGACCGAAACGAGCCATCTCGGTCGAGATGTCTGTCTCGACCGAGACAGAACTCATTTCGACCGATATGGGCATATCGACCGGGATGAGCCCATCTCGGTCGATATACACTTTTCGACCGAATTCTTCCATTTTGCCCGTTATCCAACAATTTTGGGGTTTTCCTGTCTCGACCGAGCTCTACCCCATCTCGACCGAAATGCTTGTATCGACCGAGACGAGCTTCATCTCGACCGATACGGGTCGTCTTCTCCGACTCTCTGCTCGGCGGACCTGCAACTCACGATTTTGGCCACTCCGGCCGCCCGATCATACTTGCAATTACATATTCTTGCTCCTAAGACTCTCTAAAATACGAATATCACAACAAAACTCGATTTAAACGCGAATATGGAAGGATGAACGGAGCTCACCGGAAAACTCCTAGTCACGGTGGTGGGTGTCGATTCCGGCATCCAAACTTGCGTCTCTCAGTGTCCGAACACTCCCTAGAAGGTAAAGAATACAACTACATCAACCACAGCTCGAGATATACTCGATTTAACGAGTTCTAAAATCTGGAGAATTAACTCACCCAAATTCCGGTGGATCAACTTCTCACTTCGATAACTTCCTCGTTACTCGTCCTCTCGTCGCCCACGAGTACTCAAATCGAAGCCCGAAGAGTGTGCTACACGACGGTTGTGGTGGTTGGCTCGATGGTGGTCGGAGGTGACCGGAAACTGGCCGGAAAGTGAGGCTGACGGGTTTGGGTGGAAGGGAAGGATTTTTCAGCTTTTTCTCTCTCTAGAATTATAAAATATGGTGGAAGATGATATATTATGAACTTATATAATTATGTATATTTTACAAAATTTTCCACCTTATACATATATACATATATATGTATTGCATATATCTAATTATGTAATTAAACATAATTTCCAATAATTTCCCTGAATTCCAACATAATACTTCCAAATTTCTTACAAAAGTCCAAAAATACATGCATAAACTTCCAAAAATTTCATTCCCCAAAACATAATATTTCCCTCAATTTCTTGATAATTCCCAAAATATTATTACCAAACTCCATAATATTTCTCTAAACAAGATTAATGATTCCAATTACCTCTAAATTGGAAATTCTTTCATTCATTAATTCCAGAAAATTCGTACAAAGCCAAATTAATACACGGGGTATTACATGACGCCAAGGATCGAACCAAGTTTTTCACGTCGATCGACGGGAGTCCACGTCGATCGACGTCGATGTTGAATTGGAGAATTTTCCCAAGATTTAAGATATATCTGTATCTTATTTCCTAGGCCTGATAGGATACATCAAAGATTATTATAAATAACCCTCTTTAGGTCGAATTTTGGAGAGTTAGGTTTTATTTTTTATTCTAGAGAGAGACAACAACAATAATTTAGTATTTAGCTTATTTTCTGCATTTGGAGTTACATCCGGAACTGTGGCAACAACTCAATCCTGTTCGGAGTTCAGTTTATTTATGCAAAGACTATTTTTCAGGTTTGATCTTTTTATGTTAATTCCTATTTTTTCTATGTGTAACTAAATTCTCTATAGATTCTAGGGTTTCGAATATTATGCCTATGTGTATGTTGAACTAGGATTAATTACGATCTTGATTTACTGGCCATAAGTTAGGATTAATTTAGTTGGAATTTAGAGACTCAAAAGGTAATAGATTTCAATGGAATATGGTTTTCATAATATAAATTATTTTTCTTGTCTGAAAAGAGGGAATGAATTTGTAGGAATAAATCTGTAGAATAACTGGAGTTAATTATATTTTCTCGAGACTGAAAAGGTAGAGATAATTAATTAATCAACTTTGTGAATTATCCTCAACAAAAATTCATGATACTTTTCTAATGTTCCACTACAATAAGAATTAAATTTGGTGATTAATTGATTCTTAAGTATATATTTGGCATAATGGTAGAAAACCCTAAGATCTATGTTCTCATATTCAATTTCAAAACCTTTCACAATTTACTACTTTATTTCAATTTTTCAGATTTCACCACAATATTGGTTTTCTATTTTCCTAAACAATGTTCCAAAAACTTTTGATTTAGTAGTTAGGGTTTCTTCGTTATTTCACTCCTCTGGGATTCGATAATTTGTTTCATCACTATATTATTAGCTTAGCTAAATCGCTAGTAAAATAATTTAGCGATCAGGATGCAAAACGTTAAGTTGCCCTCCCCTGTTATTGAAGAAGAAGAAAGAAGGGAGAATGCACCCACCACATCAGCTCATGCTAATCAACCATCCACTTCCTCTCAAGGATTGGCTATCGTTGTTCCCATGTCTAATACCGAGAATCAGATAGTGCAATCTGAGGAACCCCAATTCATGGCAATTGAGCCCTTAAACTCCAGCACTTATCAGAAGGACCTCCAGCAATTCCTTCATACAATGGTAGGACGGAATATAGGAGAGCAAATGGTACCGATCGTGCACAATGAAGTTACCAACCAGATGTCTGAAGCTAAAGACGAAATACTTGCTGCTCAACAAGACAACTTTGAAACCTTCTCCACCGGAATTTTTGCTGCGATCAAAGAGGGGGAAGAGAAGAGGTTAGCAGAAGAAGCATAAAGAAGAAAGGAGCAAGAATATAGATTTCGTCGCTTTGAAGCTAGAAGACAACAAGAAGAAGATCTGAGGAGACAAAGCGAGGAGGAGAGAGAAGAACAAAGAAGAATTGAAGAGAAGGAGAGAATCAGAAGACAAGAAAGAGAAGTTGTCTTGGACAACTTCATGAGGATGACAATGGAAGCACTCAAGAATGTGAAGAAGCCCACTGTCGGTTCCTCAAGTGCCAGACATGCTGCTGATTTAGGTTCCTCAACAACTAAAAAGTAATATCTCTATTAACTCTATGAGTCTCCTGGTTGAAAAACTTGAAATTTTTCTTTTCGATTTGGGTGTGTATTCCTTGTACAACTGAGCATGATATTTTGAATGGAAACTAACCCAGGTTGAAGACAACATCTCATTGTCCAACGCTGATCTAATTGAATTAGCTGAAGTTACACATTTAGTGTAATCAGCAAGCTGCGTGGATGTGATGTGTGTGAAATGTTCCTGTTATTGCTTGATGAAATTGTGTGTGAATGTGCTATGTACTGATCTGATAAAAGATATTGAAGCCATTTACTGGATGAAAATTGTTGAATAATCAAGCAATACCATTGATACTTTAAGGGGGAGCATTTAGGAACCATACTGATTCTACGGGAGTTGAAATGCTGAGAATAAACTTGATAGGAAAATATTTATAATCTCAGTAATCAGCTTTTCCACGATCACTTAGAATTAAAGCTTAAAATTGAGGCTTTGATCGCACCAAAAAGGGGAAATTGTTAGGAATATTGTTAGATATCATAAAAATCCCTTCTGATTGTAATTGATTCATCGTCTTAGTTAGATATGTTTTGGTGCATCAAAGCTCTACCAACTCATTATCGAGTCATTTGTAAAAGTCCTGTATAGGAATTAAAACTTGAGCTGCAATAGAATTAGAAAGAAAAAGAATCAAGGATGCTGAAGGAGTCAACAGACTTGACAAGTTGCTGAAGATTGCTAAAAGAAGAGAAAGGCCAGCAATGCAGAGGAACGTGAAAAGAATGATGAAGAAGTAACTCCAGCAAACTACTGAGATACCCGACGCACATCAATGGCCAGCAAACGACAATCAGCAATCAAGAAAAGTTACGAAGTCGTGAATCAGATGGATCACAAGGAAACCCGACGAATCAGAGGATGGAACAATCATCATACACAAAAGAGGGTTCAGACCTACGAAGGATCCGTTCTAACAAAGACAACTACAGATAGATGCTACGCCAATCAGAGATGAAGAGACTTGAAGAGTCTCTGTCCACTGCAGAAAAAAGAAGAACGCGGATAGGCGAGCATTGCCTTTGAGTCTAACGGATAAAATTCAAACAGCCGTTTGAATCTTCACCTATAAATAGGTGTCATCCTTATTTGATTCAAAAGTTCACGATTTTCTACATACAAAGATAACAAAAAGAGAACAAATACACTCTCTACATTACGCGAACACATCCGAGCTAAGTTATTAATTGAAGCTTTTCACAAGCTTTCATATCAGAAGCTCGTGACTTGCGAAGTTAATCTTCCAAGGTAATTTTGGAATTCTTTCTACTCTGGAAAGAATCTAGCAGTCACTATTGCGGTGCAACAAGTGATTCATACGGGCAATGCCAACACAAGGATAGGTTCTGGGAAGAACTATAAAACTCCCAGCAGTCGAGGTCCAAGGAGTAGGGAGGTTTGTCCTCACTCTACGGAGCGACACCGGTTGAAGATTGGAGATCGAAGTGCTTGAAGGTGCGCGCTGACTAGACAGAGGAGCTGCTCAACGTTAGAGATCAGGCCTGACCTTGTACTCATTCTTCTAGTGAATTTTCAGTCGGAGGACTGAAGAGTGGACGTAGAACAGTTGTTCAAACCACTATAAAATCCTTATGTCCTTACTGCTTTATTTCGTTATTTTCTACGCATACATATTTGAAACTCGACACATCAAGTGTTGTAGTATAAATTGCAATTTAGATTAACGAATATTTGAGCTAAAACACATTTGATAAACACTTGCTAAGTCGAGACCTGAACAAGATACGTGCAAGATTAACTTAATACTTCCGCTGCATACAAATCACTCTGATCGGGGACCAACATAAATTATAATAATTAAATAATAATACTTCATTTATTTCTCGATTAGAATAATGAATATTCATCAAGTTAATTATGAAATGATTATTTTAATTTCAGTTTTAAAAAAATAAATTTTTATTAATATTTGTTTTATTATAACTAAAATAATTATTTTAGGATTTAGATTTTTATAAATATTTATTTTTAATTCATCATATTGATTGAGGAATGAGTTAATATTATTTATTGAATCATTATAAGTAGTGGGGATTATCATATATTTAGTTTTTATAATATTTTAAATTTTAACTAATAATAAAATAAAGTAAAAAAAGAAAAAAATTAATACATGGCAATATGTGGTTGGGTGGGGGTGCACCTGCTGTGTTCACCCCACTAAAGAGGATCTTCTCCCCCAACTGCAATTCCCAACTTCATTTCTCCTTTGACTCAGGTCAGATATATTAGCTTCTTCACTATTTTCAGTAAGGATAATTTTATTTGGCCATACCTGACCATACAAGATTTTATAAGTAATTTTATTGATTGAGAAATTAATAAACTATTAAAGTATATTTAATGTCTTTGCTTTCTTACTTATTTACCCTTCATGTTTATTTATTTACTTCATTTTACATCTTTAATTACTAATGAAAATATAGATAATTTTCTTTCTAACTATTGTACTTTTTTTTATTCGTAGCATCTTATACCAAATGTTTATGATATTTAGAATGACTGTTTTTGTAATTTATGATACTATGAATATAAATTCTTTTATTTAAAAACAATTACTTTACATCGGATAATATAAATTCAGATGTGATAATTTTTTATGTACCAGAAAGAGTCAAATTCGAGAGGGGAACAAAAACGTTAGTTTTTATTTTATCAAATTTAAATAGAAAGTTCCATTAAGTCAGCACATTAAGATATAAAATAAAACAATTAATACATACAATGCAAATAAACTACATTTTAAAAAGATTATTATGACATTTGAATATGACATGTTAATGTTATGTCGGATTATACTTCAAAATGAAATAATAACTCAAAATAATCAAAAAGTAAAAGTCATTAATAAATTATGGAACTAAAATCTTATTATAATATTTTATTAGCTCAATTATATATTATAAATAAATAACTTAAAATATAGTGTAACACCCCCATTTAGCCTTCTCAACTACGAGGCACATTACAGTCATGGATTATCAAATTCCAAACACTTTTAAATGAACAACGGAAAATTTAACGATTTAAAACCACCTTTATATAAATTCAAAAAAGAGAAACTTAAACAAGTAAAACAATTAAACTAGGTTTTTCATCAAAAGCTTTAAACATGTGAAGGAAAAGTATTTCAGAGTGTGGTGCAACAGTGTATGCAGCGTGATGGTGATATGCATATGACGATGCATATCACAGGATCTTCAAAATCTGTACAAATCCAGTTGCATCCTTTATACCACCACTTCTCCATCCTCGCTGATCAACCTGCGCGTTTTAGAAATAACACGAGGGGCTGAGTACAATTGTACCCAATGGAAACATGCCCAAAAATACAGTTTATATATGAATGCTATGCAACGCACACAGATAAACACGGGGTTTTATTGAAGCAACCGTGTTATCCAAAACATTTTCATTTGCTCGAGCTAACTAAAATGTTAACATATCTATTTTATCATTGTGTAACTGGAAGCTGGCCCACTTCCAAGTTACGATGAACAGCTGGGAATGGACGAACCACTCTACCCACTATCATCATTTTGTGCACATGGTCTCAGTTACCACACAGCATTGAGACACGATCGATTTAGTTAAATAAATTCACACAGATCCTTATCTCTCCAAGGTTTCAGTACGTCCACTGAACAACCTAATTCCACATTTTATCATAAGGTTTGCTAACCTTAGATATTAGGTTTGCTAACCTTTATCATCATGGATTAATAAGATTAGCTCAAGCACCTTATAGGGCTTGGTTCTCATCTCATAATCAATCTCTCTGTTGATAGGAATCAAACAGAGGAACAGATATGCAACACAAAATATTTTATGCATAGCAATCGTTTTAAAATAAAACATTTTACACATGCTTTAGAAAACAAAACGCATTTTGATTTTATATCGAAAATAGTTCCCACCTGATGTTAAGCTTCACTGTCTAGATGCTTTCCCGTTAATTGTGTAGTTCGAGCTCGATCTCCTTATCTCTTATCTTCCTTCAATAATTATAATACACAATATATACGAATTAGGACAGTTATCTAGGTAGTTCTAATCAAGACCTAGAATTAAATCAACAACTCCATCTAAGTCGCACTTAAACTTCAACTGGTTAAATCATGTACGTAATTCAAATAAACCATTCTTGATATTCGATTTCATAATCGAGATAACAAAACTAAGTAATAAATATAAAAATAAAAACATTATATATATATATATATAATGTATCAACATGTATGATAAAGAGAGAAATAAATTATTATTATTTTTTTTTTTTTACAAACATAACACAAGAGAGAGTGTGTGAAAAATAATTTATATATACACATAACATATATATAAATATATATAGTAGAGAGAGAAAGAGAATTTCTATCTTCTCTCTTTTTTTTTTACAAACGCAGCAGCACAAACATATATATATATATATATATATCTATATATACTTATATTTACATATACACACAGTAGAGAAGAAAAATAATGAGCAGCAAAAAGAAAAGCCCTCGCCGGCGACCGTCGCCGGACACTCGACCCACGCCTGAACGCCGACTGGCGCCAGCAGCTCCAGGTCGACGGCACAGACCCAGAAAACCAAGAAAATTCTCCCTCCTGCCTTACGCCTGCAACTCCAATCTCTCACTCCCCCAAACACAACCAACAACCAAACAACCTTCCAACAAGTTTCTATAACATCTAAGAACACGATTCATGCTTTGAAATCAAGAAAACCACACCAAATGAAGAATTTGATCGAAGCTAACCAACCTTCTTCTTCACCGACGAACGGTCGTATTTCTTGACCAAAACCACCGTACAAACGACCTATAGACTCCCTACAAGACAAGGATCGTGAATCCTTTGATTAAAAACCAATTCAAACAAGATTTGAACAAGTTTCCATAATAAAAACCGAAACGGTCCGAAACCGACGGGGTACCTTTCAACGCTCGAAACATCCTCGTCGCTTCTACTCTTGAGATGTGGGTGTGCTTTCCGTGATCCTTGAAGAACAAGGAACGAGATGGTGGTGGTAGTTTCTCCGGTGGCGGCTCGTGGCGGCCAAAAAATGTGTAGTTTCAGGCGGTGGTTGTCTCTGCGGGATGAGGGTTTTTCCTTTCTATCCCTGTTGCTTTCTTTCTCGCCTGCTCTCTATCTCTCGACTCTCTTGCGGTTTGGATAACTGAAAGACAAGGATAAATGAAGATATTAGCTGCTAAATTCCTTGTACCAGTGCAGGATCGAAGAAAACAAGAGCTTCCGCCTCCACCCACCTCTCTCGCTGCTCTCTCTCTGATGCTGTGCTCGATGAAGACAAATGGATGATGAATGGGAATGGCAGCGTTGGTTTTGTTCATCCCAATCCAAACACACCGCCTCACCACCATCCTCCCATTGCCACGCCTCCCTCACCGCTCCTTCCATTCACAAACACACACGTATGGAAAGTAGATGGGAGGCATACACACCATCCACGTCTTTTTCTTCATGGGGAAATAATTTTCTCCCTTCTCAATTTGAGTACAATTTCCTCCGATAATTCGTCTTACCGAGTTCGAAATAAATAATAAACTATATGAAAATGCTCCTCTCGACGAGCTTGTCTCGTTCGTAAAATTTCATAATTTTCGGAGATAAAAATTATTCCGTTTTTCATTTAATTCAACATTTAATTAAAAATTATACGGACCTCGGAAAAATATTCCGATCATTTCGTATGCTTCCATATAATATTTTCAAGCATTCCCTAGCTCGGTTTTAGAATCAGACTCCTCGAGTGCAAGTTGTGAATTTTATCACAATTATTAATGTTCCAATTAATTACTCTATGCACTCGTCCATCTTTTATCAATTTGTGACTCCACGGTCTCTCTCGTTTTCTCGAAACGATTCCAATGATATATTAATATCAAAATTTGGATTCTTAAATCTCGACGGGCGTTTAATTGTTTCAAAAAAAACGAATAAATAAAATATTCGCAAAACAAAAATAATCCTTTATTAAATAAATTAAGCTTTAATTCGCTTAATTAAAACACCGGATATTACATATAGAGTGATTCATCTAACCCTGACAATATGATTACATAATAGACTTTGGATTCTAACGATATCACAATTTTTTATAAAATTAAAAATAATTAATAGACAATGAAATTAAGGTAAAAGTACTGATGCGGTAAAAGTTCAATCACAATAAACTCTCAACCACACTCAAGAATAAAATATCAATCCAAGTTCTTCTCGATTCGCCTACTAGAATACCGAGCTACTCAAGTGAAGTCTTATAGCTAAGCATGATTCAATCGTTGAGTAGTTTCTAATCATCTAATCATGCAATTCAAATCTATGCTAACAATATTGAATAACACGAATTTAACCAACAAAGATTAATAGAACAATCCTTCTCAATATGGTAAACCAAGACAATCACAATTCTCAAGCTAGGAAGATAGGATGTTGAGTTGAGTAGAGATGCAATCAAATTTGGTTAATCATTGTTGCAAACATTATTTAATTCCTAGGAGATTGAGCAATCGACCCTACACTCGATAACCCCTTGTCACGGTGAGCTACCGGTTGATGATTTAGAACTAGCAAATAGTCACGTTATTTAGCCCTAGACCACTCCAAATAGTTCGTCAATTATTGCCCTACGACCTAGCACCGCACAGGGATTGGAACAAAAATTGTATGAATTAACACTATTCACGACGATTCCGCCCGCGTGTTGGCTGCAGCGTTCACGTCAACTACCTCCTAAGTTGGCTATTACCTACACGTAAGAGGTAAGGAACAAGCTCTAGTGAAATCCAAGCTCTCAAAGGAAAGTAAACAAACAATTCTCATACCAAATTCTCATGCATCCTTCCTCAAATCAACATCCAAAATGGTTTAGAACTTCATACCTTTCAATTGTGCAAATACAATTTGGAATTCAATGAACTTCATTACAATTTGAAAGTAGAAATAAGATTCTTCCCCAATTTGGATTTGGTTGACTTGATCCACCGCCTTCAATCTTCAATCTCTTCCATGTATTGATGAATTAATCTCCTAGATGCTCTAGGACTAAGATGAATTGGAATGGAAAAATGGAATCTAGGGAAAAATCTAACTATCGTACGTGAAAAGTGACAAAAAGCTCCTCAAATAACCGCTCTTTCCCCTTTTATAGGCAAGCAATCAGGCCCTCGGATCGACCGGTCGAAGTTTGGCTCGCCCGGGCCATCAATAACTGCCAACAACCGCCAAGAACCGACTTGGCTCGGCCGAGCGAGGCATGGCTCGACCGAGCCAAGTCTCTGTCCGCACTCGCTCGACCGGTCCTGCACTTGCTCGACCGGTCGAGCTCTCTAAACCCAATTCTGCAGCTTCGCTCGGCCGGTCCTGCCTTTGCTCGGTCGGTCGAGCCCTCTGAAGCCCCGCTCGGCCGGTCGAGCTCTCCAAACTCCAAAACCTTGCGATTTTCCTCCAAAACTCCACCAAATATGCTTGTTTATGCCAAAAACC
Source organism: Plectranthus barbatus (assembly GCA_026898455.1). Classification (NCBI taxonomy): domain Eukaryota; kingdom Viridiplantae; phylum Streptophyta; class Magnoliopsida; order Lamiales; family Lamiaceae; genus Plectranthus; species Plectranthus barbatus. The sequence goes on along the minus strand of JAPKLW010000381.1, from coordinate 72,766 downwards.
TATCCTACACAAGTCAAACACACAAAACACGAAAACACAACCAAAATACGACAGAAACATATGATACGGGAGTAAAATAGCCACAAACAAACATGTTCACATATCAAAATACGGGTCATTTTACGCACGTATCAAGTACTATAGTAGTATATTCTATAATATTATACTATGTATCACTTCTCAATATTACTAATTATTATTTTATTTGTATATTATAGTTGGATAAGATGTATCTTATTTATAAAATTATTATTTATTACATAGTATATTACGGTACCAAATGTAACTTTCAATGCTACAAATATTTTTATCATGTATCACATGACTAACAATCATATATTATATTTATAATTGAAATATTAAATCCTTATCTCGAGTTTCTATAGAACACTATAATATATAATGTAATTATACTTTTTTATTTTGATCAATAATTAGAGGATAAAAATGAAATATTGTTAATTTGTTATGTAATACTAATAGGATTTTCTACTAATAAAATCATGACATTATGTTGTAGATTTAGTATTTCATAATTATATATAATATTTAATTATATGCAATGATGCAATTTTCATATTTATTTTACATTTATATCCTTTTATAAGTTCTATTAATCAACAAAATAAATTATAGTTTTTAAAAAATATTACTACAATGAAATATGATACTATAGATTGTTTTGAAATTGTGTAGAGGTGAAATCATATCTATTTACTTTTTTTAAATTGTTTATATTTATCAATTGCTATTAAAAAACTTTCTTTTGGGCGTGTTAAGGTGTGGTGGTAGGTCAAGGGATTTTTTTTAATTATATTAAGGGTAATATAGTATTTTTGTATTTGATTTATCATTAATTATATCAATTAATAATTATGGTTAATTTATGGCTAAGAGAATTATGGCCATTTAACACCCACATAACATGAATCAGAGATCCGCAATTCGATAATTAAGTTTACCTAAATTGAATTGAATGCATAATTGTAAAAATTAATAGGTGCTAATTGAGGCACTAAGTCCCATTGCCTCGATTAGCGCCTAGGGTCTAGGCAGAACTTAGGGATCGGTAAGAAGATTTTTTATATTTAATATGTATAATGTATGTTTATTAATAAATTAACATTAAGCTTATATAAATTTAATTGTTTTTCTTTTAAGAAAAGATAAAATTATTAGCCATCAAGATTGATATATTAGGCGGGCTAGCGCTTAGATTGATGCCTAGGCATCGATTATTCGACAAACCGTATAGACACAAAAATTTAAGAGTTTTTGATTCAGCTAATTAAGAGCTACCTAATGCCTAACCAACCTTAAATGAGAATTTTTATAACATTGAATAAATATAGACTCTCATCTTCATCCAAAGACAGGGTCTCTTCTACCTTTTTCCTCTTTTGGCCGTGCCCCCAAATGCAAAGGAGTCAGAAAAAATATCTACTAATTATACCCATCTCACAAAAATAATTATGAGACTTTTTCGTATAAGTTTTTGTTATATATATATATATATATATATATTTTTTTTTTTTTTCTCAAAAGCAATCTTATCCTACTAACATATGAATTTGACTAATCAATCATCTCCCCATGGTCATGCAAAGCCAAAAGTTGTCTTCAAAGATTGTCAAAAGCAAGAAAACACGAGTATGAAATGTGGAATGAAGTAACCCAAACGTTTTGAATAAAATTCATCATATAATATTTGATTTAGATAGACTACCAAACTTGATTGTGATATGAAGGATTTATATATAATAACAAAGTGGTTTATCTATTTGGGGCTGCTAGGCTAATATAATGTTTCTACATTTTCTTGACCAAATTAAAGTGGTGTCACAGTGAAATTACTGTTTTTGTATGAAATCTTAGGTTTCTGGACGTTGATGTTTGGTTCACTTTCTAGCTTGCTCAAAGCTAAAATAGACTAAATTATTGATATGCAGGCAACCCAACATTATGTGTTTTAGTGGTTTCGGTCGGTAAGCATATTTATGCCGTTTATTTTGTGAAAGAGAATAGTAGGTATTAAAAGTAAAAATTATTCTACTTTTATTAAATATTCTATACAGATGACTTTCATTGTTTTTATGACGAACTCAAAATTAAATATTATATGAAGTTATGCATACATTATTGTGAAATTCGTTAAAACGTTCGTTAACTAGGCGTATGGGTTGAATTTAGTGTTTAATCGGTTTAGACGGGAGCTTATGCGGTAATTAATTGATATATATATATATATATATTTATATTTATTATTATTTTATATAAATATTAATAAATAAAAATAAAAATCTATACATTATAATTATTTTCAAAAACAAAATTAAAAATCAGACACTTAGGACCACTTGGTGGCGTCTAAGCATTGAACAACCCAAAAGCACATAACAAAGATAGTTTTACGATTATTGAATTGGTACAAATTGTCTAGAGCCTAATTAGGTCCTAGTTTTAGGACAATGTATGTATATACATTCATACATATACGCACATGTTTTTGTTGGGATATATGTGTGTTGATTGAGATAAGGATTTGGGGAATTATTAGTATTTGATAGGTCCTATCAAATTAACTTTTGGTGCCCTAAATTTCAAAAATAAGTTCAGTTGAACCCCTCCTCCGGCAGGTCCTTATTAACAACAGCTGTTTGTTAAACGTTTAAGAGTCACTTTTATTACCTAAAAAAGAAATTAATAAATAAATAAAGACTCACTTCAATAAAAATAATTTTGCATTATTTAATTAAAATTTTTTAAAATTTATGAATAAAAACTTTCTATCTCTCGTAAATAATAACAACTCAAAGTTCAATCCAAGAAAATTCTCAAATCTAAATCTAATTCGAGAAACAAGAACTATGAATTTCATCGCACTAAAATTAGGTTGGGAAAATATATCGAAATACAATATGTATTGTAATAAAAAACATTAAAATTATCTAATTTTTGGTATATTATAATTTTTTATGTTCTAATATACCGTACAATTTTTTTTTTAGTATGGTAATTGTTAATATCAGTGTTAGACTTTTTCAAATTTTAACATTACACTTTGACACCTTAGCATTAAACTTACCATTCATGCTGTAACACGACAGTTACAACAAATCCCTATTTTCTAGGGACGAGTTTTTAAACCCTTAATTCGGTTTCTTTAAGATTAGGGGCCGTGTATCTATCATATTTTACCTTATATTATTATTATTATTATTTCTTGTAGAAAAACAAATGAGAGTGCCTCCACAACTTATAAACCACCCACGTGAGTTTGTGGAGCTTCTAGTTTGTGCGAAGGAGCAAGTGGACATGGGAGGAGAGCAAACCCAAGACTACAAGGACGTGAGATTGACAATCATGCACTCAAAGGCTGAAGAAATAGGAAGACCGAAGATTGAAGAAAGAGAGCGACCAAGATTATCAAATATTCTACAAAGAGTTCTTCGAGCTTTTGGTTTCTCAACCTCACTAATTTTTCAGCACAAGTTCAACAAGATTAAGGTGGAATCTATCTTTGGAGAGTGAATCAATTCGTGAAGCTGTGTAAATCAAACTGGATTTTCTTAAGATACTTTCATATCAATCCTTGAATTGCCAAGATTATCAAATATTCTACAAAGAGTTCTTCGAGCTTTTGGTTTCTCAACCTCACGAATTATTCAACACAAGTTTAACAAAATTAAGGTGAAATTTATCTCTGGAGAGTAAATCAATTCGTGAAGCTGTGCAAATCTGGCAAGATTTTCTTAAGATACTTTCATATCAATCCTTGAATTACTAAGAATTAAAGATATAAAGCATTCAAGATATATCTTTGGCAGATATATTTAAGTTAGGATATTTGGATTGAGATTGACATCAAATTTAAATCCTATTCCTTGTAGAATTCGGCCATGCAAAACACAATAAACACTATAAATATCCCTCTTGTTTAGATCCTTCAGTACCCCTTAATCAATTCTCCACCTCAATTTCTGTAGTGTTTTTAGTCTTTAGTTTTGTTTTACTATTTTAATTTTTGTACTTTAGAATTTATATTTTATTTTATTTATGCAATTTACTTTTTTTTTTTATCATGTTTTCTCTTTTAATTATGTCTAGTTAATTTTTCGAGCAGATTCTAGGGTTTGTACAACTATTTTGGTTGTATGCTTAGATTGATTAATTCATTGCTGATAGTTCATGATTTCTATTTTTTTATATAATTCTAAATTAAATGAAGGATCGAGAGGTGAAATTTGATTTAGATGTCTAGCTATTGATAGAAGGACCGAGAGGTGAATATTGATAGTGTGATTAGGAATGCATGATGCGATCTATACTGTCCGACCGAGAAGTATCAGATTGTAGGGATTACAATCTGTTGATCTTATGAGATTGATTAATAGGTGTTCTTGAGATCTAGAGGAGATAGTCACTTATTAGTAATCTAGTTATTATTTTCCTGAAAAAGGGAAATAGTAATACTTATCTGATATCTCACTTGTCGCATGAATATAATTGACTAATTATTTGCATGTTATCTTGAATATAAGTTCGACCCTAGGATCTGTATTTTCCTTTATTTGTTTTACATCCAAATTTATTTTATCTGCTTTAATTTTAAAAAAACCCAAAATCTATTTTTCGATTGCTCAAAAAATTTATCCAAGAACTATATGTTAGTACATGAGTTTATGTCCTACATGGGTTAGTCATTCGAGTTATAAATTTATTTGTCACTGTTTTACTACAATTTATCTAGTAATTTTCCAATGATCATTGATGCAAAGAAATTTAATCTAAAGCACTTTCCAGCAAGTTTATTCAACACGAGCAGTGTTCAAGCAACATCCTGTTCATAGTACTGCACATGTAGAAAAGAGATCAGATCAAAACATCTGTGTATTATAACCAAATGACCTCACTCTTGTGCCTTAGGTTTTATAACATGAAACAAAGCAGACGACAATTCTCCCAAATGGCCTCACTCTTGTGCCTTTGGTTTGATCCATCTCCCTCGATGCAGCGGGAAGTGTCGGATTTATATGTCTATCAACACTTGAAATTCTCTCATTAGAAACTGTGTTAGTGTCAAACTGTAAAAACCAGTTAGTAACATTTTCAATGGGTAGAACAAATGAGTTAAATCTATCAACAAGGTCTTCTTCTTTAGGTTGCTCCTCCTCTTCATCATCAGTTTCTTCAATATCCATTGGCTCATCATAATCTTCAATAGTCACATACAACTGAGGGTGGTGTTGAAGTTTAGTTCCTGCCTTCGTTGCACAATTGGATACTCTTTTGCATAGTGCCCTATTCCTGAACAACCATGACATTACTTTCTAAAAGTCAGATGATTCAGAAAAAAGGATTAATACCACTTTTTGAAGAAAAAATTGCTTCCTCTTTTAGACGAACTTGAAGAACTGTTGGAGTAGTTGGATGGTGTTGAAGAAGTAGAGCTCCCCAATCTGAAATTTGTATTCCCTTTCTTCATGGTTTTCATAAACTTGTTGAATCATTTTGTAAGTAGTGCCAAACTTGGATTGTCCTCATCAACCAAATCATCATCCAACTTCTCTTGTATACTGGACCCAACATGCAGTGCGAAGTTTTTAATTTGTACTTCTATCTTTGATTAGTCAAGCTCATTTCGAATGTTGTGAGGATACTCACAAGTTTAACTAATTCAAAGGCCTCCACATCTTTTCTTTTTTAATAGCAGAAACTTTGATGTTGAACCTTTCCGGAAGTGACCGCAACATCTTGCTCAATTTTCTCTTATTGTAAATTGGTTCTCCCAATGCTTGAGCATCATCTTCCACATACGACACTCTTTCATAATATGTGGAAATTGTTTCATCCTCAGCCATTTGAAGATTATTGAATTTTGTTGTTAAAATCCTCATCTTGGTCTTTCTAACACTTGATGTTCCTTCAAATTTTCCTTGTAAGATAAGGCAAGCCTCCCTGGAGTTCGACACCAGTCGTTCTTTAACCGTCCATTGCCCCTCGGGCTTCGCCACTGTAATTATTTGCATTGAATTTTCAGATCTAGAATCTCAATTTTTTGGTGACGTCTAGCTTATAAGAACAACAACCCACAGTCTCTCATGAATCGATTTTATGTACATTCTCATGCGAGACTTCTATAATGCGTAGTTATTTCCACAACTCAAGAATTGGAGGACGACGCACTGCACTCGAGCTACCCATTATGGTAAACTGCACTTAGTCAAGTAAAGGCTCTTGATGCCGATTGAAAGAATTTAGTGTCCAATTTACCAAAATTATTCAAGTGGTATAGTTAAAGTTTAGAAGAGTTTGACATAGCGGAATAAAATTTTAACGGGTTTATTTCTAAACCCATGAGTCCCTACCCTACATTATTATTACCCTTATTTTCGTTCTTTCTAATTATTCTTGCACCCTTATGAGCATTCTTGGGTACTTTTATAACAATGGGGACAATGTTGGATTTTAAGTTAGGGGTGGGGTGCCAAAATAATTGTGATTTTTTGCAAAAAAAAAAAAAAAAAAAGAACGAAACATCTAGTTATGATGCTCCAATAAAGATAGAATTACATGTTGAAAGATGTTGTAGCATGTAGCCAACACATGTTGTGTTCAGAGCACTGTAAAAAAAGGGCAATAGAGGGCTAGAAATGAAATTGTGATGCATTACCGTATGTGAGATCTGTAGATGGAAAATAGGTGTAGAAGTCCTTGGAATGCTCTTAATTTAGTCACTTCATCCATATTATCCAACCATGACCCTAGCCTATCATTACAAGCTTAAAAGTCCTTTTGATCATTTGGATTTGAGAATACCATTAGTGGAGAGGTTTGCATGCATTCTAGTGTAGATAAAAGAAAAGTAGGATTGATGAGCATGATGACTTGTGCATTGAGATGTGTACAATTCTTGTAATGTTTGTTTCATGCGAACTTTTGAATAAGTCTCGTGAGGATTGGATTAAATGAGCTGGAGGGATTTAATTGTTATTATGAGATGATGTGTTTTTATACTTATGAGTGTGGTCATAGCTAATTTCTTCCATTATGATGGAGTGAATGAGTTCCGTGCTGAAAGCACAAAGTTACTCTTTAGGTATGTTTTGTTGTGTCTGTGATTTTTTTACTCGAGAACGAGTAAAGCTTTAAGTTTGGGGTGTGATCTATATGCATCCTTTTGTTCAATAACTTCGAGTAGTTTTGTTATGTTTAAGTCTAATTAGGTCTTAATAAGAGTGTTTGTGCATGAGTAGCTTGATGTGAGTAGTGTCTTTGAATTAACTCCTTTCTGAGCCTAGATGTTCATGAAATATTGCAGGTGAGTATCAAGTACAAATCACAAAAGTAATGAAAAATGCTGAAAGAGGATGCTGAAGAATGTTGTTGCAAGTTGTTTGGCCAAAGAAAGTCAGGGAGAGAAAAAACCACATTTCACATGGGCAAACTGTACATTGCTGACATGGGTGACAAAATGCTGAGCTGAGCTGGGAAAATTAACGTGTCTAGGACTGAAGCCACATCAATAAGGACAATTAAGGAAATATAGAGATAATTGATGAAACCTAGACAAATACTTTTGGGGTTGAGAGCCGCATATAAATGAAAGGAAAAAACACATTTTCATATGAGAGCATTCGGTGGAACTCTATAAGGAGAAATTGAGAGTGAGAGTAAGGTAGAACTGGAAGGATCTTGAGTGAGTTGAGTATTGGCCAAAGGAGGAATCCTGAGGACAATCACTTTGGGACTGAAGGAATCCACCTCTGTTGCAAACTTAATTGAAGTCTTAACAACTTATCTTATATTTATCATGTTTTTCTATAAACTGATCCTAGTTATTTGTTTATCAGACTTAGCCATGAGCTAAATATTGTTGACTTGGGTTGTTGACCTCTATGCTTGAGTTTATTGAAGTGGGTTATTGATTTGTTGCTATTCTGTTAAATTTGACTTGGATCTACACATAAGCACTACTTGTGGGATTCAACTCTGGAACACTTCTGGATATTTTAAGTTGATAGTGTACACGTGCACTTAGCTGTGATCACACACCAATCACATCGCCTTTCCACTAACCCGTGTCTCGAGGAGCCCCTATTCCTCCTCTCTTTTTGTGTCACTGTTGCAGGAATTATTCACCTTAAAAAAACACCACCATGGTCGATGGATCTGAAGACTCGTTCGGTGTCTTCCTTTGCAAATCTCTCAAATCTCGCTAGAGCATTCAAAAACTGAAAGTCTCTCTTTCTCCATCCATTCTTTAGTTACTCATGGCGGTGGAAACTTCTTCAACACTCTCAAACTCCGCCCGAAATCCCTTCGACCTCTTCTCAAAAACCCAAAAGCCATATTGAGAAAGAACCCAACAAATCCTTAAATCATCAAACAACCACCGAACCCATTCCACCGAACCATACTTTGTCAGAAACTGAACTCGCTCTGCTTGATAATCAACCATCCCTAGAGTCTGACACCGCAAATATTAGAGATAAATAAATGAGAAGATGTACTATTTGACAAAGAGACGGAAGAGAATTTGAAGGAGCCACCCGTAAATCAAATCTTTCTTGGAGAACTAGATAACCCATAAATCCCAATTACCCTGGAGATATCAAGTCAACTGGGGCAAGTTTAAAGAAAGAATCTTTGAAGGAATCGGGTGTTGTTCAAATGCCACAAGATCCGAAAGAATCTTTGAAGAAACCGTTAAGAAAATGAGGAGAAAGACTGCTGCAAAACAAAAGAGGAAGCACAAGACCCGTGTTTTTAAGACGAGCCTCAAGAACTCACCAGACCGAGTTGTAGAAGGGGAAAAAGAAGTTGAGGTTGAATCTGAACCACAGTTTGATAAGGGTGTATCAGACTATAGATCCATTGATGAATCTGCCTCAGATGAAGATTACATAGTGAACCCCCAAGAGAGATAGAAGAATGCTATGAGGAGTCCTTTGAGTTGAAGAAGAAGAAGAAACATGATGGCTTTGATTCTGAATGTTCCTCCAAAGGAACAAGAACGAGGAATAAGAAGGCATCAACACCTCATCCTGCAAGCAACGATATCTAATGTTGTTGCTGGTCTCACAAAACTCAAGAAGGTGACAAAGGCAAAAACTGAACACTCTAACTCTACGGGCACACAAAGTGTGAGTGGTACACCTATTTTTTATGAATATGATAGTGATTATGATGCGAAGAAGGCATATAATGATAGGTTGTACAACTATGGGGATAAGAGTATGCTTAATTGTTGGGAAATTTGGCTAAGTTTCCTCTCCCCAGTAGCTACTTGTTTAGATTCTAGTTTGGTGTTTTGGTGGATCAAATCCTAAGTCCTACCAGCGTCAGTTGTCTCTAGATAGCTCTAGATCTCAAATGTAAAGTCCTGTTTAGGTCTTTTGAGTTGTAAGTCGCAGCTGATCAAGACTCATGCTGGCTACTGTTCACCAGCATGAGATGTACTTACCAGTTGAGAAAAGTCTCACCAGCAAGCGACTGATAAGACTCGTGCTGACACTGTTCACCAGCATGAGAAGAGCTACTGGCTGGTCACTGTTCACCAGTTGGGAAGGGTTTCATCAGCAGGCGGCTGACAAAACTCACCAGCAGAATAGGTGTTCTCACTGACACTGTTCACCAGCGGTGAAGCCACCAGTCATGGGAGATTCCAAGAGTTAACATCAGACAAATTGGTAGACTTAGATTGTGCCAACGCAAGTCACCAGCAGAGACTTGCCAGCACAAAGATCACCAGCATGTTCTACCAGTCGGATGTTACCAGCAGAATTCAAGATTCGCTCTCCCAGAGTCTTAGAGACAAAAAGAAGATTCGTCTGAGGAATAAACTGACAAAGCATGACTTTAAGGGAGGATACCTTAAAGTCTATCAGTTCAAGACACCAGTTCCGATTCCTCGTACTGACGAATAGTGCCGTTCTGACATAAAGAGATCAATGTCAGATAAAGTGGACAAAAGCATGGCGCTTTCCGGAAATTCCTACCTGCCGCCGTCAGAAGGACATGCGAGGACAGAGACCTTTTCCGAATGTGTCCAAACGACTAGAAGATTTTGAATGGGATCCCGCTTCTATAAATACCTGGGATCCATCAACATTCAATACTCTTCTCTCTCACTCAACTACCGAAAGTCAGAAACTTTATTGCAAGCAAGCAGAACTCTTTCGAGGCCTCTCTAAAGGCTATCCGTGTGTTGATTTATTCAAACACGAGACTTCAAGCTTCCAGCTTGTAAGTTATTGATCTCTTTGGTGTTCTTTCTCTTCCGAGGAAGTTCACAGCAGCTCTTGTGCCAGCCAGCACTTGAGTTATTACGGGCTTTTTGCCGTATTGAGAAGACACGTTCTTGGGAGAACTAAACACCCAGTGAAGCTGTGGAGGTTGAAGTGACGTGCTCGCACTCTACCAGCTGATCAGAGTTGAAGAAGGACAAGGCCGGGAGCAGTTGATCTAGTGAACTGGTGGACGAGGCATTCACCAGCTAGAGATAGATCGTAGGACGCTTGTACCCGATTACTCTTAGTGAAATTTCCAGTGCTACGACTGGAGAGTGGACGTAGATCAGTTGATCGAACCACTATAAATCCTTTGTCTTTTATCAGCTTTCTGCATTTCATACTGATTTAAAACCCAGCACCCAAGTGCTGGTGTATATCTGAAAACTGATATAACTGTGCAAACAAGGCTTAAAACATTCTAAGTCTTGAGCTACCAGCTGACGAGCCAGTTGCCAGTCAGCTGAGTAACCAGCAGAGCGCAAGAAACGAATTAACACAGTTTCCGCTGCCAAGTTATACCCTGATAATTCGGGACCAACAAGTGGTATCAGAGCCAGGTTCTTATAGACCGTTCGTATCTGAGTCGCTTAGGACCGTGATCCACGTTTCCTTGCGCTCTCTTCTTTTTGCTTGTCTGTTTGATTAGCTCAGGTACATCAAGATGAATATTCCGAAGCTACTCGACTACAAGTCTGTGAAGCATGATACATGGCGAAAGAGGACTCTTATCTCTCTAAAGAGCATTCATCCAGAGATGAAAGATGTGCTAGAGACAGGGCCGATTGAGATCACCAAGATTCAGCACCAGCTAGGAGATCGTCCAGCTGCCGTGATCCCAAAGCCCCAAGACGAATGGAATGCTGAGGACAGGAAGCGGAATCAGTTGGATTCCATTGCTCATGAACTGATCCTGGCATGTCTTCCAGAGTCATTGATGGAGGATGCACTCCAGTTCAACAATGCCAAGGGAGTATGGGATTATCTTGATAGTCTATGTCAAGAAACTGATCAAATGAAACGCAACAAATTGCAGGTTGCGGTGGACAAGTATGAGTCCTTCCAGATGCTGCCTGGAGAAACCATCAAGGAGATGGAGGCGAGATTCAACGCCATCGTCAGCGAGCTAAAGTCCCTGGACAGGAAGTATTCAAATGAAGATCTTAATGCCAAGATCCTGTCCAAGATGCCCAAGGAGGACTGGTTCGTGAAGACCACAGCTCTGAAGGAGAAGGACCTGTCCAAGATGACTCCCAAGGAGTTATTTGCTCAGTTGCAGGCACACGAGTGGGACATCCAGATGGTGAACAAGAATGAGGCCATCCGGAACATCGCATCCCCCAGCATCAAAGCTCAAGACGAAGCTTATTTCGTCAAGAAGGACTTCAAGTGGAAGCACAAGAAGCCCTTCCATGCTGACAGATCTGCTGCCCAGCACAACCAGCCGAAAGAGATCCCAGTCACATCGGGATATAACTCAAAAGACGGTGAGAGCTCTATCGCAGATCTTGAGCAACAGATGAAACGACTGGCTGTCCTTCTGGAGAAAGCCAAGTCAAAGCAGGGAGTATCTCTGAGCTCAACTGACGGAAAATTCGTCAAGAGAGCTCCCCGTGCTTGCTACCAGTGCCAATCCCCTGATCATTTAAAGTTTGAATGTCCACAGGTGGACAAAAATGAGCGGGCAAGGCTAAAGAAGCTCTTTGAAGAGCGCGCCTCTAAGGCCGTTGCCAAGGCTATGCTGACCAGGACTGAAGTGCCTGACATACCCGACCATGATGATGGGGAGTATGCGTCAGACGAGGAGTCAGAAGAGGAAGCTCTACTGGCACTTATGGCAGCTTTTGGGGAGGAGTCAGCTGAAGGAAGTGCTGACAGTGAAGAGGCACTTGCAGCTGATGATCAGGTACAATCATCAGCTTCCCCAATGCATATCATGCCTTCTACTTGTTTAGACGATTCTGAGTCGCATTGCTCCGACTCAGAAGCTGTCACCATAGACATTCTTCAAAAAAAATTTTTAAAATTTTATGAAATAAAGAATGTCTTAGCTGGTGAAAATGCTTCGCTGAAAGATCAAATTTCTGTTTTGACCAAGGAGATTGAAAAATCGAGGTCAGTCAGTGAAGAGCTAGCCACTTTGAAAAAGAATCACTTTGAGTTGCTCCAAGATTTTCAAATTACAAAAACTGAGCGAGATAATTTTCACGATCTCGTTCTGGAGCAAGAAAATAGAATAAATTTTTTGAATAAAGGCTCAAAGGAATTGGAAAAGGCTCTATCTCATTGGAGAAAGCCTTCTGATAAGTCCGGGTTGGGATTTACAAAATATTTGAGCATAAATCAGCCCGAACGAATCAGTACTGGTAAGGGTAAGGGCAAACTGGTAAATGCATCAGCACCAGCTGGTAATACCAGTCAGTCCCGTGTGGCTGATCAGCATAGGAACCATAAGTCCAGATACATAGGTGAGTCATCAAGACAAAATCCTCAACTGGCAAGATCCTCTGCTGACAGGACGCCAGCATACCCGAAGACGCAGACTAAGCCAAATTATTCTAAGGCAAGGAAGTCAGCGTCAGCTGCCAGTGGAATCCGACAGCCAACACCAGCTGTTCAGAGATTCCACGCCCAACCTTACAAGTATGCCAGTTGCCAGCATACTTACAAGGGATCCAAATCTCAGCGGAATACTGAGAGAAGGACATTTCCCGATAGGAGGAACACCTATCGGAGGCCTGAGCTCAATCAAAACCTTTTCTCAAGGGCTGGAAAGGCTAATCATAGTGGTCCACAATTCCAGAGACCACCAAGGCAACACATGCGGTCGGAAAGAAATTTCCGACACCCTCAGAGGAAGAATACTTCCAGAGGAACCGCACACACAGCCACACCTTCCAAAAACAAATCCATGCATTATTTTAAACGGAAGGGAAAGGCCACAAGTGATGTCAGCAAGGGTAACACCGAGCTGAAGATTACTCAAGTCTGGATTCCAAAAGGAATGATCCAGAGATCTAACCCTGCAGGACCCGCTGATGATCGGGGACCTAAATAATTTCATTTTCTTGCAGGAACAGGATCATGCAACACAACTTCAGAGATCGAGCGAGTGGATCATAGATAGTGGTTGCTCGGCTCATATGACTGGTGAGGAGTTCCTATTTTCTGAGCTCACCAAGGTCAGAGGACCTCCAGTTATTTTTGGTGATAACTCCAAGGGCAGAGTTATTAGCAAGGGCTGCATCGAGAAGGATGATGTCAGAATTGTGAATGTATCCCTTGTCACCAATCTGAAGCACAACCTCCTGAGCATCAGTCAGCTGTGCGACAATGGTTATACCATTGTGTTTGACAAATCAGGGTGCCAGATCAAGAATGAAGAGTCTGGCGAGACCAAGCTGAAAGGTGTCAGGAAAGGAGGTCTCTATGTTGTTGACTGGCAAAGCGGGAAGACTGATACATGCTTTGTAGCCACCAGTTCCATGGAAACTAACTGGCTGTGGCACAAAAGGTTAAGTCATCTAAATTTCAAAACTATTAATTATCTAACCAAGCATGATCTTGTAGATGGTCTTCCCAAGGGCGGGTTCAAGAAGGAAGGAATTTGCAAAGCTTGCCAGCAAGGCAAACAAACTAGGAAGTCCTTCAAGAACCAGTCGCCAGTCTGCCCCAGTACCAGTCAGGTACTCGAGTTGTTACACATGGACCTGTTTGGACCAGTAACACCGCAAACCATTGGAGGAAGACGATACTCGCTGGTGGTAGTCGATGACTACTCGCGCTATACCTGGGTAAAGCTTCTCAGAACCAAGGATGAGGTGAAGATCATTCTTCCAGAATTGATCATCCAAGCTCAGAAACAGAGAGAAGCTGTGGTAAAGCGAATTCGATCAGACAATGGGACTGAATTCTGCAACAGTCTGCTGATGGATTTTTGCGCGGAGGCCGGGATCAAGCATGAGAGATCTACTCCAAGGCAACCGCAGCAGAATGGACTGGCAGAACGTAGGAACAGGACGCTGAAAGAAGCGGTCCGGTCCATGCTGGCTGAGTCCGGCTTGGGACAGAGTTTCTGGGGAAAAGCGTTGGTGACTGCCTGCTATACTCAGAATAGAAGCGGGATCAACGACAGACTCCAGAAAACTCCCTACGAAGTGTATTTTGGTCGTAAGCCTTCTATAGCTCATCTTCGTGCATTCGGTTCACCATGTTATATCCATAATAATGGGAAGTCGAAGTTAAATGCTTTCTCGCCTAAGGCTGATGAGGGTGTGTTCGTCGGATATGGACATCCCTCTCACAAGGGCTATAGAGTATTTAACAAGACTACCCAGCTTGTGGAAATAACATGCAATGTTGTTTTTGATGAAGCTACTTTAGTGCGCAGGACCTTACGCCAACTGGCTGAAGATGTTCCTGAGGTCGAGGATGTCAGCGACCAGTTGGGCAGGAATTCTTCCGATGCTCAACCAACTGGTTCGACTAGACCTATGAATGGATCATCTTCACAACCAGTTCCCTCAGGTGCCCATCAGCAACCTGAGAGGGTCGGTGATGCAAATGACCTTGCTGAGACCTTACACTCAATCTCCCTGAGTGGATCCAGCAAAAATCAAGGGGGAATTCCGACTGGAATCTTTGAGCCAGAAGACAACGATGAACCAGCTGGAATGGAGATACCAGCTGATACTGACGTCGATGGTGAAGGTTCGGGAAATCAGTCAGACAGTGGAGCTGAGAAAGATGTTCCGACTGGCGAAGGTCAACCACCAGTTGAAATTCCAGTTCCGACTGGTGAAGGTCAACTGCCAGTTGCAGTTCCAGTTCACAGCCGGCACCAGCAGTCGCTGGTCCTCCCAAATGGCTGAGGGATCACCCAACTGATGCTATTCTCGGTAATCCGGAAGGTTCTGTCCAGACTCGACACGGCAGTGCGCTCCTGAGTTGCTTTATTTCTCAAATGGAACCTACTTCCATAGGAGTTGCGCTAGAATCTGCTGATTGGATTAATGACATGCAAGAGGAGCTTGCTGAATTCACTCGCAATAATGTTTGGGACTTGGTGGAGAGACCATCACATCAGTCAGTGATTGGCACCAAGTGGGTTTTCAAGAACAAGCGAGATGAGAATGGCACCGTGGTCAGAAATAAAGCTCGTTTAGTCGCCAAAGGTTACAGGCAGTGTGAAGGGATCGATTTCGATGAGACCTTCGCACCAGTTGCCAGAATGGAGGCGATACGGCTGTTCCTTGCGTATGCAGCATATCACGGCCTCACAGTATTCCAGATGGATGTGAAGAGCGCCTTCTTGAATGGCGAACTAAAAGAGGAGGTTTATGTTGAGCAACCTCCAGGCTTTGAAGTTGGCACCAAGGTGTACAAGCTGAGAAAGGCCCTGTATGGATTGAAACAGGCGCCCAGGGCTTGGTACGAAACGCTGTCACAATTCCTTATCAGCAATGGATTTCGGAAAGGGAAGATTGATAGAACTCTTTTCCTTCTCAAGGAAGGAGGTGACATGCTGATGGTGCAGATCTATGTTGATGACATCATATTCGGATCAAGGAATATCACTCTCTGCGAGAAGTTTTCTCAACTGATGCAGACATCATTTCAGATGAGTATGATGGGCAAGTTAACATACTTTCTCGGACTCCAGGTCCAGCAGTCAGCTGATGGAGTTTTTATCAGCCAGCGAAAGTATACGAAGGAGTTAATTCAGAAGTATTGCCCAGAGAAAACTAAGTCCCTCAGAATACCTATGAGCACCAGTTGTCAAATATTTCTTGATGAGCAAGGTGAATCAGTTGATCCTACCATCTACCGAGGAATCATTGGATCACTTCTCTATCTCACAGCCAGCAGACCCGACATCTCGTACTCAGTCGGAGTGTGTGCCAGATTTCAAGCCAATCCGAAAAAGTCACACATGGAAGCTGCAAAGAGGATAGTGAAATATCTGAAGGGGACTGAATCTCTTGGAATATGGTATCCCAGAAATGATGAACTTACACTCATTGGATATTCAGATTCAGATTTTGCTGGATGCCGTATAGATCGAAAGAGTACCAGTGGTACGTGTCAGTTTCTAGGACACAAGCTAATCAGTTGGTTTAGCAAGAAGCAGGACTCAGTTGCTACATCTACCACTGAAGCTGAATATGTTGCCGCTGCCAGTTGCTGTGCTCAAATTATTTGGATCAAGCAACAACTGGAGGACTATGAAGTGGACACTGGCTGTGTTCCAATCTATTGCGACAACAACAGCGCTATGTGCATCACGAAGAATCCGGTTCACCATTCTAGAACCAAGCACATAGATATTCGACATCACTTCATACGTGATCATGTCGAGAAGAAGGATGTCAGCGTGGACTACATCAGAACTGAAGATCAATTGGCTGACATCTTCACCAAGCCACTACCAGAAGCAAGATTCAAGGAGTTGTGCATCAAACTCGGTCTTCTAGAGATTGATGCGAGCCCAAGTGTTGAGGAAGAATGAGTCCCAGCTCTCATTCTGTTCTTGGTCTTCAGGAGGATGCTGATTACGACTAAGTCCAAGCTCTTAGTTGTTTCCATTCAAGTGGTATCTCTAGCTCACTGATGGTTACTACAGGCGGAACTTTTCCCTTAATTGTCTAAGGAAATGAGTCCCAGCTCTCATTTCAATTTGCCAGCATAAACCATCAGTTCAAGCGAAATTGGGTCCCAGCTCTCAATTTCAAGCGATGATAAGAAGTAGATTTCTTGAAGAGAAGATGACGCGGAATAAAATTGAGTCCAAGCTCTCAATTTTCTTATCCTTCGAGTTGTCAGCAGACAACTGGCGATTTCCTACGACTGACTCGGGTGCCAGTCGTAAGTACCAGTTGTCAACTGGTAAGGAGGCCACGCTGACAGGGGGAAGTATTCAACTGGCATATAACTGTTGACCAGTTATACTACTGATGACCAGTTGAGTCCCAGCTGTATCAGAAAAGGCGGGATTGTTCAAATCCAACTTGCGTGTACAGCCCTCAGAATTTAATGCGGCATTTAATGCCACATTTAATGTGCACAGTGTCTGCGCAGTCCGACGCTTGGGTGCCACCAATCGCTGCGTGCCACGTCAGCCCCACGGCGTAGCCCACGACAGCACGACCGCGCACGTCGCACAGGGAACTGGGCCTGCTGATGACCGTAGATTCTGACTTGCTGAGAATTCATCCCGGTCGTTTAATCTTGCATGGCCCCAAGTATAAATACCCGATCACTTCCTTCGGGTTAACCTTTATGTTTCCCTACTTTCAGAACCCTACCTTCAAAATTCTCTCATCTTCCCTTGAGATTTTCTGAAACTTGAACATTTTCTGAAGTCATGGCATCATCTTCTCAACCTCCAGCTGACAACCCTACATCTACATCATCCCAGCCTGGTTCGCCAGACCTACCCCTCGCTGAAGCCCATATGCCAACATATACTGGCATAGTGAAGATTGAAGATGTCGATTACACATATCCATTCGCCCGACTGGTTCAGTTGAACAGGCCGGCGACCAGGGGACAGCTCTCAAACGCGCAGGTTAGGGCTGCTCAGGTCCAGAAAGAGAAAATATTGAATGCGCAATTGGCCCTGAAAAATTTCGGGGAGGAGCTGATGGAGATGATTGACCGTGAAGAGCTCCGACAGTACCTGACGGCGACACCCCAAACTTTTCATCCACACATGGTAGCCGAGTTCTACGCTCGGGCCGTGATAGCTGACGACAGGAAGTCTTTCACAACTTCCATTTTTGGTCACCTGATCACCGTCACTGCGGAATACCTCGCCGATCTCTTCGGACTGAGGAATGAAGGAGAAGAAGTGGCCACGTATCTTCAGGATGATACGGTGGAATTCCGGAGGAGGTGGGCGCAGTGGAAGAAGCCAGAAGTCACCGCCTTCCGGACTGGCATGAAGAAGTCCGAGATGGAGGAGTACTGGCAAATGGTGTGCGATATTGTGGTTCGCATGCTGCAATGCGAAGTCGGCTCGTACGCCGAGTTGAGCCTGCGGAAGTTCTCCGTGATGTGTGCCCTGGTGGATGGAATTCAGGGTAACTGGGCCGAATTTTTCTTTGGCCGGTTGCTGGAGAATGTGGCGCGGAACATCATCGTGCCAACGGAAGGGAGATTTGCCCACGCCGTATCCTTCGGGCTGAGGATCAGCCACATCCTGGAGATGGAATTGGGTGATGGCGTGGATCAGGGGGAGCAGCTGGTTGGTTCCGACTTCATACCAGCCACGAAGGCGAAGCTGCCCCACCCAGATTACAAGAAGCCACGAAGGCTGAAAGGAAGTCAGCAGTGGACCCTGCTGAGGTCGTTTCTGAGGAGGACTCAGAAGACCTGGGAGAGCAAGTGCCAGCTGTGGCTCTCCCACTGACTGAGGAGGCAAGAGCTCAGTTGAAGAGGAAGCTGGAGACGGAGTCTCTCTTCGAAACCATGGAAGGCGCGGTGGCTGAGGCGACTGGTATCCACCCACGGGATGTACAACTGGTACCAGTCACCAAGAAGCCATCCCACAAGAAGCCTAAGACCTCCCAGCACCAGCAGCCACCATCAGCTGTTGCATATGACCCTGAGTCTGGGAAGATCTCCATCCCAGTCAAGAAGTCCATCTTGGGACTGACTGAGGAGGAGACCCTCGAAAGGATGACTCGCAAGAGGAAGCGAATCCAGACCAGAGCTCAGAAGCTGGTGGAGCAGGCGAAGAAGGAGCAGCAAGCCTCCATAGTCAGGAAGAAGCAGGCCCAGGCAAGGCTGAAGGCCTTGGCCGACCAGCAGAAGAGGGAGACGGAGCTGGCAGCCAGGGATGAGAGGTTTGCCAAGATAAAGGCAGAAACAGAGGCCAGGCGCCAGGCAGAGCTGGCAGAACAGATGAGACTGGCGGCCAAGGGCAAAGGAAAAGCGCTCGAAATCTCAAGTGCCGGCCGACCAGCACCAGCCCCACCAGGCGAGCTCCTACCTGAAGAAACCTTTGAACGCCTGCTGGTGATGGGTACTGACGAAGACATTATGTCTATCGTGGACCAGTACCAGGAGAAAGAGGAAGGTACTGGTGAAGTTGAGGATGTCCCACTGGCTGCGCAAGGGGAAGCCAGTGGAGGAGCTGCGGAAGACCCACTGGCCGCGCAAGGGGGTGCCAATGGAGGAGAAGAAGAGCGGGCGACCACCCCGGTACAACTGGCGAGCTTCTCAAATGTCAGTTCTGAATCCGAGGATGAAGAGGAACCAAGGGCTGAGGAGCAAGAGCAGGAGCCAGCTGCGGAGGTGGTTCATTACTCCATGGTGCAGAGGATGGAGCCAAGGGATCTGTTCCCAGACATTGATGATAAGGCTCGTCGTCCTGCCAGTCGCCCCCGATCTACAGATGCTTCGACTTCAACTTCCGGGCGACCAGCATCATCCTTTACAACACCAGCTAGGCGTGCTCGAACTGAAAGGCGCCCTTATATGCTCTGCATCCAAGAGCATCAACTGGTTGATGAGGATACCTTCCAGGCTCGAGTGACAGGGGTGCACCGGTGGGAGCAGCGCGGGGAGATGGCATTTCATAATTCAAGAGTGCCAGAGCCATCTGCATTCAACATCATACCCTTCAGCGGACTCCCACACCAGTCGGTCTATGCCTCCAGAATCACTGACTGGTGCCTGCCCCTGCAGCCAGTGGAATATTACAACTCCACTCTCTATGAGTATGCTGAGAACATCACGGTGGAGGTGGAAAATGCCGTCAATGACGAGATGATATCCAGCTACCGTAGACTCTGGAGGGTGGATCCGAAACTATGTCTGGAGTTTCAGAGATGGTGGATTTTTGATAGATGCCAGCGCCTGCTGACTGTGGAGAAGCGGGCAGTTCTCTATGCCAGGATGGGTCTTGGCTACTGGAGAGCGGAGGAGGAGTGGGCTAATGCTTTCATGGGCACTGATCCTGAGTACCCCCAGCAGCTGTCTACAAGGAGGATCAAGCGACGCTTGCTGAAAATTGCAGAGTATAGGCAGCTGACTGGAAGCTCCGGCCTCCCGCCACGGAAAAAGGTCAAGTTACCTTTCCTCCAGTTCCGAGTCACCAGTCGGGGATACCAGCTGACGTACGCGCTCCGACGCCTCAAAGTGCTGGTTACCCTCCCAAGGATCCCTCCCTATCATGCTATCCTGTTCGACATGGCTGCCTGCGCCTTGCTGGTAGACCATATTGTGGAGGAGGATCCTTCTAGTGGTTTGTGGCTGACCCTTGCCGTCCCTCCTGTTCCTATTGTCTAGGGCGATCTTGTCCCTGATCATATGGACTGGCAAGTGGTGGATTTCACAGCCCCACC
>JAPKLW010000381.1:26707-37125 GCA_026898455.1 Plectranthus barbatus | reverse complement strand
ACTATCCCTGTGGGTTCGACAACCTTCGGGTACTTATAAATTTATTTATCCTATGCTATAATTTGTATGCAGATTTAGCATCGATCGGTCACAAATTCTCCTCTATAAATACCTTGTATCTAGAAAATTAGAGACATCTTTACAATCTTTAATATTCTTTACGACATTTAGCATTGGAGTTTTTAAGGATTTGAAGATTCCTATTTCTTTTATAAGTTATTTATGAGTTTTAATAATATGATTTCTTTATTTCTAGTCATGTTTAGTGGCTAGAAACCCTAGCAAGTTCTAGGACTTTGATGATCTTCTTGATACATGTTTGAATGATTCAACTCGATAGTATGGTTTAATTCCCGGTTTTAAATTATCCGAATCTAGAATTAATGAAGGATCGAGATATGAAATTAATATAGATTTGTAGTTATTAATTGGATGACCGAAAGGTGAAAATTAGTAATAGGAAGAGGGAATTGAATGCATTTGATTTCTGTCTCAAAAGGAAGATTCAATTGTAGGGTTGAATTAGGTATATTGGGATTTATTAGCAGGTGTTCTTGAGACCGAGAGGAGATAGACATGTGTTAGTAATCTAGGATTTAAATTGCCAAACTAGGAATTTAATCCATTTAAATCTAATTTTCTCCATTGCTGAGTTGATGATTTCTACATGTTGATAGTTTGATTATCTGCCCTGGAATCTGTCTCTTTAATTATTGTTTTCAAAACCTTTAAATTTCTATCTTGTTATCTTTCAATTTCAAAAACCAAATCCTATTTTCAAGTTGCTCAAACAATTATAATTTGAAGACTATAACTAGTACATGAAATAGTTTTGTCATACATTCCCTGTGGGTTTGACACTCGAGTTATGAATTTATTTGCTTGTTTGCTATAATTAGTATGTGATTTTAGCATTGATCAGTTACCCACTTTCACTCATGAAGATGGAGCAAAATCTGGAGGAAATAAAGGAGATTTACAAGGCACTTCACCTCCCGACTACCATTCAGGGGGAGAAATGACTAAGTGTAGAGGAATGTGTGGAGGAACTGGACCATGCAAGGATGGAGCTCTCTGAAATCCTTCTCTTTGGCATCCTCGTGTCAAAATTTTTATTGTTGTTTGATTATTTGATGGTTTCAAAAAAAATTTCTAAGGGATTTTTTTTATGTTTGGATATATTTACTTTTCTGCAGTTTGAATATTTGAGATTTAGGGGAGATAGTTTTTAACACCTGTAATTTTTGGTTTTTTGGTAATGCATCATTTATTATTTTTTTAATTTTTTTTATCATGGTTGATCCATATTTTTTTTATATCATGGTTGAGACTATTAAAATGGGACGGAGGGAATATTATTATCTATTATTATTATTTCTTGTAGAAAAAGAAATGGGAGTGCTTCCACGACGTATAGACCACCCACTTGAGTTCGTGGAGCTTCTAGTTTGTGCGAAGGATCAAGTGGACGTGGAAGGAGAATAAACCCATGACTGCAAGGACGTGAAATTGGCGATCGTGCACTCCAATGCTGAATAAATAAGAAGATCGAAGATTGAAGAGAGAGAGACCAAAATTACCAAATATTCTACAAAGAGTTCTTCAAGCTTTTGGTCTCAACCTTACGAATAATTAAGTACAAGTTCAACAAGATTACGGTGGAATCTATCTCCGGAGAGTGAATCCTACGGTAGAGGAGTTATTAGTTTTTTTTTGTTGTATACATTGTAAGCTTTCATTGAATTTCTTGAAGGGAGTAAACCGAGAAAAAAATTTCAATTTTGCTTTGTGTATTTCGTTTTGTTGTGTAACCTTAAAATTCATTGTAAAACCATTTTGGCCGTGAGACACTCATGAGTTTAGAAATAAATTCATGAAAACTTTATTATGCTGTGTCAAACTCTTCTAAACTTTAATTATAACACTCGAACAATTGTGGTAAATCGGACACTAAATTCTTTCAATAATGCTATGACAACTGTAATATTTATAATATACAAGGACATACCGCCTAGAATTATGATATTATTTAAATTATATTTTATCTTACTCTTATTTTAAAATAATAAGTTAAATAGATCCTATCTTCTCTTTACCCTTCAAATTAATATTAGATATTATAGTTTTTATAAATAAATTTTATTAGAAAAATCTATAAAAATTGAAGTATATATAAAAACTTTCGGTGCGGTAATAGTATACCGAAAGAACGGTACGATAATTGCTAGGAAATTTGATTATTAGAAATTTTCATTATCTTTAATTGTTTTGTTTTGATGAGTCAAAGGGTTAAAATCAGTCTAGAAAGTCTCTAGATTAGCCACAATTTTGATTTTAAATTTAAAGTCCTGTAAGTTTTTTTTTATCGAGTTGTAATTGAAGTTAGTCGAAGAACAGGCTGAAAAATCAGTCTGTGGCTGCGCAAAAGATTCAGACTGACTGAACGATCAGTCTTGAATTGATCAGTCTGGATCTCATCATTTTGGAACTGCCAATTGGGAATACATTAGTATGGAACTGACCAGTCTAGAACTCACTAGTCTCAAATATCAAACTTGCTAGTCTGGGATCAACATTCAAAATAGTGACGTCAGCCATCATGGACTTGCCAAGACTGACGACATCAGCATGAAATTTTATTCTAATCCCCACGCATAAAGACAAGAAGAATCATATAAGGAATGGTACATACAAGTTTAGACTTAATGATTGGAGATTCCTTAAGTGTGAAAACCCAAGACTTCAGTCTTGATTCCTCGGACTGATCAATACAATCGTTCTGACGTAAAGGTGAATAGTCACATTCAAAGTTAGAAAAAGCGGGAGCAAGTCCAGGATTTCTGGGAAAGCACCTACCTATCGCCATTCGCCGCAGAGAACAGTGACTTTGGATTGGACAATATCCGATGTATCTCTAAATGGCTCTATTTCAAATCTCTGGATTATCAACTATAAATACCCGAGGACTCCAAGAGATTAAGGTTACCAGAACCTACACTCAACCAAACTTTCTAGCGAGCCAAAACTCTGTAGAATTTTTGACTCAACGTTCGAGGCTTTTCACAAGCTTACCGTGTGTCACCTTCGTGAACACGAGACCAAAAAAATTGTTCTTGAGTTCATCTTGGTGTTCTCCATCTCCAAGAAAGAACACAACAGTCAAGTACACTCCGTATTTTGACTCTTACGGGCGTTTAGCCGCAAGACAGTCAGTTCCAAGGAGAACTATAAGAACCTCAATTCTGGCGAGGAGGCTGCGTGGTATGCCCACACTCCAGGAAGCTGAGAAGTGAAGGACGAACAGAGGACCTGACGAGTGAACTAGTGGACTGGTGGACAAGGCATTCACCAGCTAGTGATAGATCGTGGGAGCACCCTGTAATCCACTTTTGAAGAGTGGATGCAGGACTTTTGTGTCTGAACCACTATAAACTTTGTGTCGTTTATTGCTTTTAGTTTATCAGTTTTCGTATTTTAAAGCTCAACATTCAAGTGTTGAAGTATAAATTGAAACTGATCATGACTAACAAATACTCTGATCTTAAGATGTAAGCTTGACAAACCAAACTTGTGTAGAATGACTAGTTTGGATAAGTGCAATCCTTTTAATATTTCTGTTGTGCACCATTTTCACTCTGATCTCGGGACTACCAATAACAATATATAATATAAAATATTCAGTATGTTGAACTTCATTATACAAAGATTCATTATGGTATATGAATCTTTCTCATACTATATGATTCGGTATAATATACAACATGGTAAAAAAATTCGGTATACCCTACCAAACCATCCCTAATTAAAATGGACCAAATACGCATTCAGCTGCGCCCTTAAAGTCAATAAATATTGAGTGCGAAAACCCTAATTTATCTTCTTTAATTTGTTGTGTTGTTAAATGTTCCTATATAAACCGATAAAAAATAACATGAACATTTTGTAATTGTAAATACGATTGATAAATTTTGATACAGCATAAGAATTAATTTAGTAAGAAACAAAAAAATAAAAAAAAATTAAATAAATAAATGAACTTATATGTCAACGTTGTTTTATCAATCCTAGCAGCAATAATTTAAAACCATCGTATACGACAGGCAAACAAAAATAAAAACAAAAGAAATATATGTAGTTTATGAAATCAAATGAGCATTTAATTTTGGAAGTGAAATGCCGTAGTGAATTAGTTATACGCATATTTGAATATATAGAGGAGACAAACACGAAACCAAATACATATATACAATCATGCATAGCGACGCGTTATATTGCGTCTATGTGGAGTTGATCTTATTAAAGATTTATTAGATATGTTTTTTGAGTGAGAAAACATATTATATAAAAGTAACATCATATCATAGCTAGTAGGTAAAGAGAATCGCATCGAAATTCTTTTATAATTTCATCAAGGCAATACATATATGATCATGTGCAATTGAATCCCCCGCAGATAGAGAGCACTATGATGAGGATCAAGACGATCACAATAATTGCTATGATAATTGCCATAATCTTCCTCGGCATCTTTCTCCTTCCCTCCCAGATCTGTGTGCACAGATAAATCTATTAATATAATCAAGAGAGAGAGAGAGAGAGAAATTGTACGTACTTGATCAAGATTGTGCCTGTATTTCACTGACGGATGAAGATATTTTTCCTACTTACATGAACATATAAGCAGAGAGTTTGGTTCAAAGTTTGAACTAACTAACAAAATGTTAGTTTGGTTCGGAGATTCCGAGAATACACATGATAAACCAAAAGCTAAAGTTAGATTTTTGCCGTCTTCTTCGATCGATCACTAATAAATTTGCCACATCTCTAGCCGTGCCACTCAAATGAATAATACAAAACTTGATTATAATTTTTTGGAGTATCAACACCCATTTCTAGCAATGAATAACTATAATCATAAAATGATTGTTGTTACACGATGACATCCATAGGAGACAAATTTCATTATAATCTACGTACTCGGTGAAAAATTAAGTAGTGAAAGGCAATGAATGCACTCAACATAAGCTTAGACTGCAACTGAAGCCTCAAAAATCCCTAGCTACATGTTTGTTGGATGCACGGCTTCACTTTGCACAATCAAAGCCCCCGCAAACAGAGAGCACCATGATAAGGATCAACGCGATCAAAATGGCTAAAACGATTATCTTCATCTTTGAGTTTTGCACCCACATTTTCCTCTCGAGTATTCTTCCTGTAGAATTGAATTCCTTCGCCTGCTCCCATAGATAATTTTGCAGATCGATTAGCAAAGGACGAGACCAAGTATAAACAGAGAATGAAATTAAATCAGACCTGCTGATGGAGATTCTCACTCTTATCCACCAATAATTCTATCTTTTCTCCACGATCCAGAACCTACATTCATCAACACAGATGTGATTTAGAGACTATAGTTGCAGCTGCAATGTTCGTTTCACAGAATTGATGATATAAACCAAGCACCAATGGAGTTGATCAGATACAACAGCATGAAGAGCTCAGATTCAAGATACAAAGCAAAAGTGCTAATCTTTCA
The DNA here is from genome assembly GCA_026898455.1 of Plectranthus barbatus. Classification (NCBI taxonomy): domain Eukaryota; kingdom Viridiplantae; phylum Streptophyta; class Magnoliopsida; order Lamiales; family Lamiaceae; genus Plectranthus; species Plectranthus barbatus. The sequence goes on along the minus strand of JAPKLW010000381.1, from coordinate 31,589 downwards.
GCTAATCAATGATTTTTTTATTTTGAAATAAATAAATAACAGCACATACCTTCTCTATGTTTTCTAACATAACACCCTTCACTTGGGAAACCTGAGCCTTAACCTTTGCAAGTTTTCTTATCTCTTCAGGGTGCTCAATGCAGAACTGCATATGCTCCTTCAACTTCGGTCTGTAGAAAACCATCTTTGAATTTAAGTTTTCAATTTAAAAGTGAATATAAAGTCAACATTTTCATGATGCATTTGTTTACCCATATTCTTTGTCAAGGCCATTTGCAGGAACTGTTGCAGCCTCCTCACCACCATATTTTGTGGTAAAATCATCCTTAATTCGCTCTAGAAACGCCATGGGGATCTGTCTTCCTACTGATTCTTCTGCAACCACACAATATGCTGCACAGAAAGTTAACACTATATATGACATCAATTACTCAAAACAGTTCACTTCAATAGCAAGCAATCTGCATAAACAATTTTGATCGTGGTCATTATATTTTTCTAAAGCTATAAATTCTGTCTACTAGGCAAAGAGATTCTGGAAGATGTTTCATCAACTTCTGGTAAATCCTGACTCACTCAAGCCATCGTGAATGAGGTAATTGAAGGTGTGATCATCGCAGTTGTAGGTAAACTTGTTGTTGGAGGAAGGAAGCTTTTGGAGGCATTGATATGCAATGGAGTTGAAGTTTCCGCTGAATGCTGTGTACTCAGCCAGTATTACTGGCGGCATTCCACGAGCCACCAGAGCGTAGATCAGCACCGCACGGCCGTTCTGCCCCATCCTGTGAATACGATTATGAGGAGCTCGGTTGCAGCCTCCTTCTCTGGTTTCCCTATACAGGAAGGGTAGAGTGACGGTTGTGAAGAAAGGAAGCTTGGGTTCTTCCCCTGCCCTTTCTTCGAATAAAGATAAATTTAATGAATAGCCCCGTGATATCAAATCGTAGTGATCATATATTCTATATTAGGAAATTAGGGAGAGTTTGTTCAAACATCATCAGTTCACTCGTATCCACCAGCAAGTCATGTAGCTGTACCTTTCCGATGTCGAGATCCCATCAGCTTGGTTCCCTGGTCAATTATCAGGTACACAGCACAAAGAGATACTGACATGCAAAGTCAGTTTCAATATTTATTGCATTCCATTGCATCAATATTCAGTACACATTAGATAATTCAAAAATCACAAAATCACAGCTTCCCTATTCATAAGACTCGGAGCAGCTGTCTGAGAGAGAATACACTGACCCTAGAAAATCTATTCAACCTTATCTCTTTTTTCACCCATAACAAGAAAATGTGAATACAGAAATCGTGTTTGGAGAGAGCGCTCAGATTCCAGAATTCCTTACATATGCTACGGAGATGAGAATGATGGCAGGATAGATGAAATTCACTGATGTCTCACACTGACCAGCTCAATATCGAATATAAGTGTCCCCAAGGTCGAGCCTTCTCCATTGGCTAGACGTGTTGGATTGAAAATTGTAGTGAATAATCGTTGTCTGTCAAAATACTGCAGATCAGAAATCAAATAAAAGGTAAGAGTCAGATATCACAATAAGTACATGGTTAAAAACTAAGCAAAGGGATGAGTTACATTAGGTGGGATGGGCTCTTGGGAGGTATTCTGATATCCTTGTGATGGAGGGATAACGACGCGTCGAATGCCACCTACTTTCATTGATCTTACAGCTGATTCAATACCAGATATGACCTACATTAGCTCAGGCATATGATTACTTCATATTCAAGTCTATGTAATGTAAAGATAGAGCAGAACAATCAATATAAGCACTTAATTTATCTTCACCATAGAGATAAGCTTGATGATTTGAAAAGCAGAGAGATAAAATCAAGTTATTGAGCTGCCACTGAAAAGATGCACATCTTATGAACTCCAACGACGAGTATTCAAATGCATAAAATGAAAGGGGTAAAAGGCAGAGATGCTTACCTTTCCAGAACCAAGAATAAATTGAAAAGGAAGGGGTTCACCATTCTCATCTTTATGATCGTAAGTTGAATCGAAGCGCCATCCTTGCTTCGCTGCCAATCTTCCATAGTAATGAATCACAACCTTATTTAAAATCAACACTTCATCGATTCAATCCATCCAATTCTAAACGGAATTGCCGGAAAAAAAAAGGGTAAATTGTGAAATTAGAGAATGAATACCGTATCGCCGGAGGATGGAGTTTCGCCGCCATCACCCACCCGGAGGTCCAAGGCCTTAACTCCTCCAGAATCCGGGAGCTCGATGAAGTCCGAAACCGCGGATTTAGACCAGGCAGCAATGTTTGAAGTGGAGGAGAATGATAAAAATGTAGTTATTGTAAAGAGCGAGAAAGATCTTCTTCCCGATACCGGTAGCGGAGGTGCTTGAGTGGCGCACAATTTGCTGGACGGAATTCGGGGAGAAGAAAAGCGAGCACCGAAATGCAAATTAAACGATTGAAGCGCCATGGCAAAGGAACTGTATAGCTCAACCGATGGGTGTTGATAACGGTCGGAGCAAACTAACTTTTTCACAAAATCTGAAAAAAAAAGCCGAGTTTTGAAGAAAAAATCAGAAACGACGCCGTCTGTGGGAATCGAACCCACGACCACGTGGTTAAAAGCCACGCGCTCTACCAGCTGAGCTAAGACGGCTAGTTATACATTTTATTTAGTAATTTTATTTAATATTCTTTTCATGGGATATTTTAATGAACCGAGATGTAAATTCAAATTAGAATTTATACAACAAAATACTCCCTCCGTCCCAAGTAAATTGTCCACATTTCCTTTTTCGTCTGTCCCACAATATTAGTCCACTTTCCTAAAATAGCAAATTCTCTACACTCATCAATAAAATATTCATCCCACTAACTCCCACTACCACTCACATGCATTGGTTATCGTGCCCGGTCAAATGTGGACAATTTGACCGGGACGGAGGAGTATATACATAGTTGAATTAACCCAAAACCGAACAATTATCCCCTTTTACTCCTTGGATCATTCATGATGTGTATAATTAATTATTTCATATTATTTTGGTTATCTTTTTGTGAACTGAAAATATTCATCATTACTTTTCAATTTCGATTAATTATTCTAGGATCCATCTACTTTCAAATCGACATCCTCATGCCGCATGTCATATTCTATCTTATCACTAAAGTGAATGACATCTCAAACGCATATTATATGCGTGTATATGTAAATCGGGAATGCATATGGATTTTATATGGTTTGACATACCAATATTCCCACGGCAGCATCACTTTTTCTTACTTTTGGCCACCTTACGCCACAGTCATATAATATATTCTTACGCGGACACCCATATATAAATCTCCCTCTCTCTCTCTATGTATATATATATATATTCCCCACAACATTCTCACCATATTCATAACATAAACATTAATTCATACAACCTATAGCTATTCCTCAAACTTTGTCTTGCTTCAACTCTCTCTCTCTCTCTCAAACATGTCTATGTCTAATAATCCTCACCACGTGGCAAAAAACTCACAACTAGAACTCAAGGTCCGTCACACGATCAACCCCCTTAATTCCCTTCCTCTGCATTTATATACAAATTATATATAACTAACAAATTTCTTCATCTACTTGTGTTGACATTGACAGCTCAATGACCAGAATCGGATGGAAATCAAACCCTGTGATCTTAACGTAGTCTGGGGCAAAGACAGCCGATACTGGAACGTTCCAGACAATGGAGAGTGAGTCGTCGTCGTCGACCCTTAATTTCTTTCTTCGACGAATTAATTGAACCCTAATGATTATGTAATGTTGCAGGCCGGCAGAGCTGTTCCAGGTGTCGTGGCTGGAGGTTACGGGTTGCGTGAGTAAAAGTAAGCCCAGAGAGGAGTATGAAGTGGGGTTCAAGATATCGTTGACGCCGGATGCATTCGGGTGGAGCGGCTCTCCGGTCTACATTTTGGTGAAGAGAGGGAAAGGCGGCAAGTTCAAAGGGCAGAGGTTTACGTCCGAGACTTTTAAAGAGGAAGGGACGGAGATTAAGATGAAGGTGGGGAAGCTTGAAAATGCAGTTGATGACGATGATTCCAACAAGATTTATTTTGGTTTGTATGAAGTTTGGGGTGGAAAATGGAAGGGAGGCCTCAAGATTCACCATGCTTTCATACAAATACCAAAACCATAATCATATAAATTTACACACACATATATGTATATATGAACGCATGCATATGCATGATGCATGGGTTCATAAATTATTAATTAATTTGTTGTTTGTCATGAAATAAATTGATGAACGATCTTGTTGTTCATCTTTCCATGATCATCCTTAGCTTAAATAATACAGCAACTGTTTGTCAACGCTGAAAGATTAGCCATTGAGTTCATAGATCGACACCTTTTTAATTATCACTTTCTTTAGATTAATTCTTAAATTTGGGGTACGTTATTTAAATATATCTTATATCTATGGCTGTACGGATCAAATTCCCTAGTCGAGAATAGTATTTCATTGATGTTGCATTGCCTCATTTACTTATTGTGATTATTATTTTTACAAAAAAACAAAAATTAAGAATTATTATACAATATATGATTCTAAGAAGAAAAATCAAAATTGTATAAAGACACAAATTGTGGTTATAGATTAATTCATTTTAAAAACAATTTTTTGGAAAAAAACTAAAAATTAATTACTAAGAAATATTATACATCTAATTGGGTGGTATGAACCCTAGGGATGAAGTTATAGATTAATCTAAACTATAATAAATTAAAATTAATAAAAAATACTCTTTCCGTCCCACTTGAATTGTCCACCTTCCCTTTTTCGTGGGTCTCATTTGTTGGGAAATTTGGCTAAGTTTCCTTTCCCTCAGTAGCTTACTTG
>JAPKLW010000381.1:3011-26697 GCA_026898455.1 Plectranthus barbatus | reverse complement strand
AGTCGACTGGAGAGTGGACGTAGATCAGTTGATCGAACCACTATAAACATCATTTGCCTTTATCTGCTTTCAGTATTTAAATTTGTATTTGAAACCCAGCACTCAAGTGCTGGTGTATATCTGAAAACTGATAACTGTGCAAACTAGGCTTAATATATTCTAAGTGTTGAGCTATCAGCTGACCAGCCAGCCAGCCAGTCAGCTGACCAACCAGCAGGACAGAGTGCAAGTTAGACTTATAAGTTCAATATTTCCGCTGCGTAACGTTATACACTCTGATAAACCGGGACCAACATCATTTAATTGTTCACTTACTTAAAAAGGATAGTTAATACACACTCATTAATAAAATATTAATTTCCTCTATCCTTTACTACGTTGGTTATTGTGTCCACTTCCAAGTGGACTAATTAAAAGGGATGGAGGGAATATTAAACAAAAATTAATAATTTTAAAGATAGAATAGAGATTAAAATATAAGTGCGGTAGAGATCTTCTTTTGTTTAAATACGGGAACAAATCATCAACGTACCATCTACTATCTAGTAACCCAATTATTATATTCACTAATTTTGATAATAGTCATTATTGTAAGATTTAATTTGGATTAAATCTTTTATTTGGACAAATATATATATAATATCTAATGTATATTGCTATTATAATTAATGTATTATTTAAAGATATATTTATGATTTGGTGAGGGGTCAAATTGTAAATATCAGATAATTGATTCATTAAATCAATTATAAATTCAGTCTGGTCCCCAAGATACTTCAGTTTTCTTTTCCCCATCAGAGAAGACATTCGAGAGGTATTCCGTATTCTTGGAAGATCAACTGCAATTCAACTGCTATTCAAGATCTTCAATTATGGCTTCAGGTTAGTGCTTCCGCGTTTATGAATTCTCAGTTTATTATCGTAGAGTTATAATTAGGGAATTAATCTGGATTGATTTAAACCCTAATTATTTGAGGATTTAATTTCTTACAAGTGGTATCAGAGCCACTCTATTGATAATTATCTGAGATATCATATTTTTTTTTTTTTGAATTCTTATTATCATGAAATTGAAATTTACGAATTCAAAAAAAAAAAAAAATTGAGAACTTTTGTGTATATATTTGTGATTTTGGCGTTCGCTGAATGATTGCAATTTTGGAAATTCATGGATTTAGTCATTGAATATGTTTGGATAATTGGCGAACGTAATTCAATTCTGAGACAATCGATTTTAATTTTGGCTTGTACTCTGAATTGATATAAAGGAATCAATTTTTGATTCATCGTGAAAATTCAAGATTATAATTTAATTATATCTTCCGGCGAGATTTATGGTAGAACAATCAATTTTGTTTTATATAATTTGGTTATTTGATTGATGGATAATTGAACAAATTTGTTTAATTGTGCGTGGCATTCAAGAATCAGGATTATGAATTCTGTAGCATTCAGTTAATTTTGTGGCCTTCAATAAAGATTATTATGAATTTTAATGTTTATTATGTCGTGTATACCTTTTTGCCATGCGTAATCAAACTTGGGGTTCACAATTATTGCTTGAGTTTTGGTTTTGCGAATTATTTAAAACTCTAATTTCATGGTAATTTGGAATTCAAAGTTTGCTTCCAAATTTGGTTTGATATTGGAGTGTTACGCTTTTGGTAAGTGAAATCAATTCGGAAAATAAAATCTCATTAAAAGTTAAGGTTATTGGAAAATATTTAGTTGAGATATAGTATCTCTATTTGGATATTTATGATTTTCCAATAACAATTTTTTGGATATTAGATTTTATAATTTTTATCCATTCGGTTTTTTGGGATTTACATGTTATTTAATTCATAACATGACTAAGGTGTTTAAGTCTATTTGGATAAATTAATTGAAACAAATATGTCGCCAAAGTGACCTCTATTGTGTAGGTTAATTTATCTGAATATATCAGGATAATTGTGTGTTTGTAATTCCATGCGTTTATTAATTGACCCAAAGGTAAATTAATATTTGGTCGGATTACATACATACCTGTGGTGATAAATCTGTGACAATTATGAGGAATCACTAATGTGAGCAGGATATCTGTCCAAAGATGGATTACTGTTTGACATAACTTATTGTCAAGATTTGATTGCTACGGACAAGAGTACCGCTTACAGTTAATATTACTATCCAAAGATATGATATTAATGTTGTGCTTGGTATCTTGAGATGGGATTATGGATTTGGATGTGATTTGTTTCTTTTGTTCTATCTTCAGTTAATCCACCTTCTGCTGCCACAATATCTGCTAACATCAATTCGGTACCCATGCTTAATGGGACTAATTTTGAGGAATGGAAAAGGCACTTATTGATTGTGCTGGGCTGTATGGAATTAGATCTTGCACTAAGGAAAGAACAACCTGCACCTCTTACTGCGGATAGCACCCCTGATAAAAAAAAGGGAATTTGAGAGGTGGGATCGTTCTAATCGCATGAGTCTAATGATTATGAAGCACAGCATTCCGGATGCCTTTAGAGGTCCTAATTCTGAAGAAATTACTGAGGCTAAAAGTTTCCTTGACGAAATTGAGAAACGTTTTGCTAAAAACGATAAGGTTGAAATGACTTCACTTTTGACATCTCTGATGTCTATGAAGTATCAGGGTCAAGGAAATGTGAGGGAGTACATTATGAAAATGTTTCATATTGCTTCAAAACTTAAGGCACTTAAGATTGAGCTTTCTGAGGAATTGCTCGTTCTTATGGTTTTGGTTTCGCTTCCTGCACAGTTTAACCAATTTAAAATTAGTTATAACTGTCAAAAGGAGAAATGGTCTCTTAATGAGCTCATTTCTCATTGTGTTCAAGAGGAAGAAAGGTTGAAGCAAGATAAAACAGAAAGTGCTCATTATGTTGGTACCTCTAAAGATAAGGGCAAGAAAAGAAAGATTGAGAATGAAGCTGTTGAAGGTCCAGTTCAAAAGAAACAACAACAAACTCTTCCGGGTTGTTTCTTTTGTGGTAAGCCTGGACATTTGAAGAAGGATTGTACCAAATATCATGCTTGGCGTGTAAAGAAGGGGTTGCCTGAGCTACCGAAAGCCAACTGATGATGAAAGAAGCATCCTTATGGGCGATGGAAATCGGTAGATTTGGAAGCAATTGAGCATTTTTTAGGTTGTCATTAGGGACTGCCTTTATTTGAATTTGAAAGACATTTTTGGTGTACTGTCTTTTTGACAGAATTTGGTTTATGTTTCTTTATTGAACAATTTTGGTTATTTTTTGTTCATTTGGAAACAATTAGTTCAGTTTGTCTTTGAATTCAAATATTATTGAGTCAGTTATTTAATTTTGTGACAACCTTTATTTGCTAAAACAGTTGCAATTTATAATGAAACCTTGCAAACTAAATTATGTGGTACTAAGTGAAAATTAAATACGGGAAATTCAGCATCATTATGGCACTAACGATTAGGTCCTATATCGAAAGATATAGTTTGGCGTTTTGTGTCTAATGACATTCTAGAGTGTCTCTAGGGATATGCACTAAAGATAGCAGCATACATTCTCAATAGAGTACCAATTAAAGCAGCTGCCAAATATTTTTATATTTGGGGATGTCCAAGTCAGGTTAGGCCTTACATGCCACAAGAAAATAAATCGGACTCCAAAACAGTGAGCAGCTATTCAGTTGGTTACTCTAAGCGATCTAGGGGTTACAAAGTTTTATGATCCCACATTAAGGAATATTTTAAGGCGAGAACTACGACGTTCTTTGAGGATATTGAGTTTGGGGGGAAAATAAAGTCAGATATATTGTCTCAACAAGACAATATTCAACAAAACTCAATAACCTCAAGAACAAGTGTCTTTAAGAATAATTATGACACTTATTGGATGTTTTGATCTTGAGTTACATGGATGGATGTTAAGGTTGTGTTTCTCAATGGAAACATTGGTGAAACATTTATGGTGCAACCAGAAAACTTTGAATTAGGAGAGTCAAAGAATATGGTTTGCAAATTAAAGAAATCCATATGCGGACTCGAGCAAGCCTCTCGTCAGTTGAACCACAAATCTCATTAAGTTATTATCTCGTTTGGTTTTGAAATGAATATTGTGGATGATTGTGTGTATCAAAAGGTCTGTGGGAGTAAGTTTTTTGTTCAAATAAGTGACACCCCTGTCGCTAAAGGTGACAAATTCAGTATTAAGCAAATGCCCGAAAAGTATTCTTGTAATTAAGGAAATACAAAAGATTCTCTATTCTTCTACTGTTGGGAATCTGATGTATGCTCAAGTATGTATGCATCTGGATATGGTGTACATTGTTGGGATGTTAGGCAGACACTTAAGCAACCCTTATATGGATCATTTAATAGCAGCCAAAGGGTTATAAGGTATGTTCAGAGAACAAAAGATTACATGCTCACTTATGAGAAATCAGATATTTTTGGAGGTCATAAGGTATTCGGATTCTGATTCCGTTTGGTGTCAAAATAGCATAAAGTCTACTTCAAAATATATCTATCAGGTTAGCTGGAAGAGCTATATTATGGAAAAGTGTTGTACAAACACTTGTAGTTTCTTCCACTATGGCAGCAGAATTTGTAGGTTGCTATGAGACACAAATCAGGGAATATAGTTGCGAAATTGCCACTGGGCTGCGTATTTATGAAATTTGGAAAGACCACTCAAGTAATTTTGTGACATTAAATTAGTAGTACTATATTCAAAGAACAACAAGAGTCAATGAATATTGACATAAAGTTACTTGTTGTGAAAGTAAGAGTCCAGAGTGGACAAGTATCCATACAGTGCATTAGGACAAACTCCAAAATAACGGATCCGTTTACTAAAGTTTTACCACCCATGGTCTTTCATGAGCATGTCGCTCATATGGGTACTGTTGTGTTTGATGATATTGTGGTTTAGTGGGAGTTTGAAAATGCTTTATATTTGTGTTTATGTTCAGACCCTTCAGTATTTGGTTTTTCTGATCAGAATAAAGTATTCAGTTTATGACTCTGCCTCTGACCTCATTAAGTTTAAGGAGGACCAATTGGTATTATGCATGTCTGGTTTAATGTTGCATATAATTACCAATACAGTTGATCTATGTCATTTGGTTATGTTTGTATTTGTGACCACTGATGAGTCTAGTCATAAATAGTTTGACGAAAGCTTCTTTGATCCCATACGAGCATAGTTGATGGACGAGATTGTTACGGAAATACATACAGTATAATAGCAAGTTTGGAGCTCATAAAGTTATACATTTATCAGGATATATATATTGTCCAAGTGGGAGATTGTAAGATTTAATTTGGATTAAATCTTTTATTTGGACAAATATATATATAATATCTAATGTATATTGCTATTATAATTAATGTATTATTTAAAGATATATTTATGATTTGGTGAGGGGTCAAATTGTAAATATCAGATAATTGATTCATTAAATCAATTATAAATTCAGTCTGGTCCCCAAGAAACGGAACGTACTTCAGTTTTCTTTTCCCCATCAGAGAAGACATTCGAGAGGTATTCCGTATTCTTGGAAGATCAACTGCGATTCAAGATCTTCAATTATGGCTTCAGGTTAGTGCTTCCGCGTTTATGAATTCTCAGTTTATTATCGTAGAGTTATAATTAGGGAATTAATCTGGATTGATTTAAACCCTAATTATTTGAGGATTTAATTTCTTACAATTATAAAAAAATAAAAATCATATATATTCAAACATAATCTATTTATGAACAAAATTTTAAATATTAAAAGGAAGATTGTAATTATATATTTTTCAAGTTTTCACTAAAAAGGAATAATTGGAGAGAGGAACCTAAGCTGAATGGACACTTCAACTTGACAAGAGAATGAAACGAAAGAAGAATTGAGGGAAACGATAAGAATATATTGTTGCAAACGGAATCATGCTTTATTAAAGAAGAAAACGAAAAAAAGAAAAAAAAAAAGAGAATAACTAGTGGTGGTGTAAAGATGAATAGATATATGGCTTACTGAAAAAGATGATTCTTGACCCCTATACTATATATATAAATATGTTTTAATTAAACTTGGAATTAAATGTGAACACAAATCAAAGATATCTCATACTATATATTATAAAGTGAATGTTCTCATCTATATCATCTCCCGAATCTTAAAATTAAAGGGTTTGCTTCACTAGCATGCTTGTTTCATCTTTATCAATAACATGGAGTGCGTGTTTCATGCGTGTTGCTTTCAATTAGTTTCAACACTTTCTCTTCAATATATAGTTCAATGATATTATAGTTATAGACATTTATAGGTGATTCTATTGTCCAAGTTCAGACAGCTATGGATGATCAACTCGGTGGGAATGTCCAGTCTAATCCACACTGGACAGGAGTAAGTCAACTCTCTCTCTCTCTCTCTCTCTCTGTGGCTCTCTCAGTTGAATTGCATTAATATTATGGCAGGATACCTCGAAGGTGAGATGTAGTGCAGATGGATCGATCAGCATTCCAGCTCGAGCCCTGAACATCACGTGGGGCAACGATCCCCGCTACTGGGAATGGACCGAATTCGATGAAACAGAATCCAGGTAGTAAAAACACGATACTGATCATATACATGTTATTTTTAATCTCAAGAGTCTTTCAATGCAATGACATGTTAATTATATTCTAGTCAAGAATATATTTATATGTATGGGTTGGAGTTTGGGGCAGGGTGGCGGGATTCGAAGAGGGTGTAACGCTGCAGCAGGTGAACTGGCTGGAGGTGAGAGGGAGATTCAAGGTGAAGAGGAGAGCTTACAAAGTGTATTACGTGATGAAGTTCAATGAAGACGCGTTCGGGTGGAGTCATGCAGTGATGAAATTCAAGGTAAGGTTGGAGGATGAGGGAGAGGGAGAGGGAGAGGGAGAGGGAGCAGGTCCTGGCCATGATCAGTTGGCTGTAGCATTGAATTTGAAACAGTATCGGGAGAAGCCTGGGACGTGGCACCGAGTCTATGTCGGAGAGTTTAATGTTGTGGGAAATGACATGAGCGCCGTCAACGTGGAGGTTGGGATGTTTGAAGTGGAAACTGATTGGTGGAAAGGCGGCATGGTTCTTGGAGGCATTCGAATTGAACCAAATTAATTTGTTTCTTACATGGTGGAAGTGTAATTTTTTATATCTACACACTACTATTGATAATATGATAGTTTCATACCCCAAGGATTTTTAAATGACACATTTTGATTTGTATTATATCTCTATGTTGATAGATTAGTTGATAATTATAGTCTCTTAAATATTAATATTTGGACAATGCTAATTTCATATCTAAAAATAGATTTAATGTGAGATTTTGAAGTTAATCCATGTTAAAAATAGATGATAATGACAAAATAGTGATATGCATGAAAAAAAAAAGAAAGAAAGTGCAATACTATGAAAAAGCTTCAGGCAAGTGATTAATTTTGACAAGTCGACAATCACATGCAGCCCAAACATCTCTTTTGAAAATGCAAATATGGTAAGACAAATTTTGAATATTCCTCTAGTCGAGCACTTAAGATCTGTTCCACCCACTATTTTACAATTATAATTATTAGTTTTTATTTAATACTTTTTATAATTTTAATTTATTATAATTTGAATTAATTTTATAAATTTAAATGTAATGTTCATCCCACTCAATTAGAGTATATAATATTTTTAAAAAAAATTTTAGTTTTTACCTAAATTTAATTATTAAAATTGAATAATCTATAATTATAATTTGTGTACCAATAAAATTTCGATTTTTGTTCTTAAAATCAAATATAGTACTCCCTCCGTCCCTTGGCATTAGTCCCATATTCCTTTTTCGTCCGTCCCAACTTATTAGTCTTATTTCCTAAAATAGAAAAAAATCTCCTCACATCAATAAAATATTAATTCCACTACACTCACAAACATTGGTAACTGTGCCAAAAACAAATGGGACTAATGCCAAGGGACGGAGGAAATATTATATTTCATTTTTTATTTTCGTAAAATAATAATTTAAATTAGTACTCGAGACAAACATCAAGTAAAACACCATTGTGATCCAAGTAGTCAAGAGAGAGAGAGGGGGGGGCCACCTCCAAATCAAGGAAATCATAGGGATGGATTACCCACAAACTTCACTGAGTCTCTGTCCGAACCACTGAAGATAATCTGAGCGACTATTGGTTATTCGGGAACCATTCACATATTTCCATGTAAGTTCTTTCGTGATTACAATGATTCCATAGCCAAATGTTCATAATGAGTCTCTGACCAATCATTCAGTTGCCTTGTCCTCTTTATTTTATGAAACAAGATCCCGACAGTAAAGAAGCTCTAGATCTAGGATAACTTGAATTGACCAAGCTGTCGCTTCACCCTCGTCGGAGATGAACCTCGATCATTAGAAAAATAAAAAATTGTGGTTGATGTCCAAGGACATGTCCTCAAGGGGACATAGGCCTCCAAATCCTTATACGGAGATGATGATTTCGTATTTTCACTCATATTAAATTTGAAATATCTTTGGTTTTCATTGCATTTTTATTTATTTTCTTTATTTTCGTTGCATAAGTCTATTCAGAGTGGTATTGATAAACACTCATTTTGTGCATTTACTACTTTGAATCTGCTAGCTATTTGCCTTAGACTAGATTGTTCAGTAATATTTATATGTTTTATTCATACTCTTTTAGGAAATATTACGTTTGGTTTGGTTTTGGGTATTTATTGCAGGTTTCACGCACAATTGAGTTGTTTAGAGGATATGATCGAGTACCATGGAGCCAATCGATGTGTCTTTGCATCAGAAAAAGGAAAAGGACAAATCTCCACTTTCCATTCGAGACAGGAACAGCGACCCAAAATGCGTAATCGGCGGTCACCGAGTTTGCGACTGGGTCGTCCTTCCCAAAATTTCTCGCATTTTCATTCGGCGCAGAAACGACGACCAGATTGCATAAATGGCAGTCGCCGTTTGTGCATTTTGGTTCTCGAATCTACAATTTCTCATGAATTTTGTTCGTCTCGGGGATGGCAACCCGTGTGTACCAATGGCGATCGCCATCGTTGCTTTATAGGTAGCCGATCGTGCTTTTTTGGGCACAAATTGATGCAAATCCCATATCTTTTGGATTTGAAGAAGATAAGTATAAATAGAGGCTTCCAAGGCTGAAAAAGGATCCTTCATTATTTTTATTGAGAGTCGAGAGTTAGAGCAAGAAAGAACAAAGCAGAATTCTAAAGTACCAAGACTGAAGACTCAAGATCGAAGACTACGACTTTTGGTTTCATGTTTTCTTTGTTTTTGTATCTTTCTTCTTCTGTGGTTATGAAATTTAGCATGTTTGGCTAAATTCATATTGGATTCTAGGGTTTTGAACTTTGATGAATTTCATGTACATGTTTATTTAATTTGATTTTCCCTTTCTATTTGCATTCTAATTATTCCTGGGTTTTGATTATTTGCTTGATACTGGCCATTGATGGCAAAGTAATTGATATTTTTTGAACTGAGAGGTCTAGGTTTATCAATAGGTTGCAGGATAATTAGGTTTAATAAATTGAATATCCGAGAGGAATTTGAATATTGAAGGGTTTTAAAATCTGAGGTTTTAATAAAGAGTAGAATTCCTTTTGCGCATCCGAGAGGAGTCATTAGGATTTTTATATCCATGTTATGGTTTATAATTCGAGAGAATCGCCTGATAGCATATTCATGATTAGTCCATGAATTTGGAAATTAAATTGGAATTGGATTAAATAAACGCTGCATAATTATTCATCATACTAGATTACCCTGGAATCCTGTTTTCTCCATATTTTCTAAATCAAGCTTTTAATTCCTTTTTGATTATTTACTTTTTAAAAATGTCTAGTTTTAATAAATCAAACATTTTTACCAAAGTTTCTGGATGGTAGTGAGGTATCTATGTTCTAGTGCTTGATTATATTTCGAGCCTGCAATTCTTGTGTTCGATATAAATTATTACTTGTAATCTACAGTGGTCTGTACACTTGCAGAATAATGTGTTGAAAAATACGCTATCAAATTTTTGGCATAGTTGTCGGGGATCGCATTGATTTATAATTGACATTATTTCTGATATTTAGCCACTAATCTAGATTTTATTTTACGCATATTTTATTTTTACTTGCTGTGTTGATCACTTCTGGTGTTTTTTTTTTGAGGTAGTATATGCGAACCAGGTCGAAAGGTCTTCCAATTGAGCCTTTAGATCCGGAGATCGAAGCTTCTTGTCGAAGGCATTTCACCAAAAGAAAACTAGCATTCCCGATGGCTGATAATTAAGCAGCGCAGATCGCAGAGTTGCAGAGGCAACTTCAGGAGATGAATCTGAAGCTCCGGGAGCAGGAAGCTTTTGTCATCAAGCTGTGAACTGATTGACTGTACCTTGGTTTTCTCCACGAGCTTGGCAAGTCTTTTCATTTGTTCTTCAAGCTCTTCGACATAGCTCTGTCCTTCTTTCTGGTAGGAGGTAGAGGTTGAGGATACCTCTTTAATCAAGTTGGATTGACCGGCTGGTCTATCAGTTTGAAAAGTCTTCTTTGATCTCCATATGACATCCTTTTTGACAAAATATGATGCGTCTTCAGCATTCTTGCTAGGTGAACTGACGACTCGAACCGCTCCATTCTTGTTCACCATCTAGATATCCCACTCGTGAGCTTGAAGCTGGGTGAACAGCTCCTTTGTTGAGATCGGGGACAAATCTTTTTCTTTCATACTGGTTGTTTTGACGAATCAATCTTCTTAATGCATTTTCGACAGGATTTTGGCATTGAGATCCGCTGTTGAATATACCTTGTCCAGTGCCCTCATTTGACTCACAATAGAATTGAACTGGGTCTCTAATGCTTTGATGTTTTCCCTTAGAAACATCTGGAAGGACTCGTATTTGTCTACGCACACTTGAAGCTTGTTGCGCTTCATCTGCTATGACTCTTGATACAGTCCACCTACGTAGTTCCAAACTTCATTGGCGTTATTGAACTGCATCACCTCCTCTTCAAGGGCATTAAGTAAAGCTGAAAAAATCAGCTCATGTGCGTCAGAGTCCAACTGGGCCTTCTTTTTATCGTCATAGGTCTATTCGTTGTAACGCTTTTCGACCATTTATGGTCTGTCTTGATCTTTGATGCGATTGTTGACCTTGAAGATCTTGATTGGACCCCTTTTGATGACATCTACCATCTCAAGATGTATGTTTTTTAGCACTATGGTAGATCTTTTTTTCCATGCTATGAACTTCTCCGCTTGATTTGGTGGAAGCTTTACGTTATTCATCTAGGTACCTGCTCGATAGACAAAAAAATTACAAGAATAACTAGATCTGGTCCTTGGTGAATCAAATGAGCTAGTTTGTAAAGACCAACCGCTCTGATATTACTTGTTGGTCTCAAGATCAAAGTTTAAAGGATATGTGCAACTGAAGATTAAAGAACGAGTTCTTGAAACTAGTTTGGTTCTTGAAAAGCTTGTTGTCTACGAGTTAGATTATTACCAAGTTCGGTTATACTTCAACACGAGATAGTGTTGAGTTTTAAATTCTTGTAGAATAAGATAAAGCAATAAATAACTGAAGAATTTATAGAGGTTCAGGCAACTATCCTACGTCGTCTCTTCAGGCAGTAGCCAGTAGCCTGGAATATACTAGCCTTAGGATTACAATTTGTCCTCACACTCTCTCGCAAGCTGGTGAATGCCCGTGTCCACGAGTCCACTTGCTCACTATTAAACACTCATTTTGTTCATTTATTGATGCGAATCTGCTAGCTATTTGCCTTGGATTAGGTCGTTCAGTGATATTTCTATGCTTTATTCATGCTCTTTTAGAAAATATTACGTTTGGTTTGGTTTTTGGTTGTTTATGCAGGTTTCACGCACAATTGAGTCATTTACAGGATATGACGGAGTACCATAGAGCTATTCGATGTTTGTTTGCATCAGGAAGAGGAAGAAGTGAGAAAAAACCGAACCCAAATACGTTTTGGGCCAAAATTCAATGGAAACTCATATCGAAAGCAGTTGATGTTCAAAGAATCAGTCACGAATTCCTCCACACATATAATTCGAGCTAATGGAGCATAGAAATAGATAGATCTTTGAGTTAGCTTTCCAATGCAACTGGAATCGGGTCAATCGGAGTTCGGGAACGAAAGTTATGACCAAAATCATGAGACTGCGCACGTTCGTGACAAGAACGGCGACCCAGATTACAAAAACGGCGATCGCCGTTTATGCTTATGGGTCGCCGTTTTTGTAATTTTCACCATTTTTCCTTCGGCACACGAACGGCGACCCATGCACAAGAATTCCTCGCTGATCGTATTTTATGGGTCGCCGATCGGGTTATTTTGATGAATTTTTGGCCCAAACCCCATATCTTTTCAGATTTGAAGAAGATAAGTATAAATAGAGCCTCCCAAGTCATAAAACCGACCCTTCCTCATTATTTTAGACCCTTCACCATATTTTTGAGAGATAAACCTTTGGAGAAAGCTAGAACGGAGGAGACTTGAAGAGCGGAGATTGAAGACTTGAAATCGGAGACTACGGGTTTTTGGTTTTCATGTTTTCCATGTTTTTGACTCTTTACTTCTCTGTTTTTATGGAACTTTGTATGATTAGCTAAGTCCTTTGTGGATTCTAGGGTTTGAAACTTTTTGAACGTTTAACAATTATTTATTCGATTTGATTTTTCCTTTCCATTCGCATTCTAATTATTCCTGAGTTTTAATTAATTGCTTGATATTGGCCATTGATGGCAATTTGATTGGTATTTCTTTGAACTGGAAGGTCTAGGTTTATAAATTAGATGCAGGATAATTAGATTTAATGAATTGAATGTCCGGAAGGAATTTGAGTTATTAAAGGGTTTTTGAAATCTAAGGTTTTTATCAAGAGTAGAAGTCCTCATGCGCATCCGGAAGGAGTCATTAGGTCTTTGTTGGTCCCGAAATATCAGAGTCATCGTGTTAATGTCTCAACACGAAATGCAGCGGAATATGTTTTACGTCTCTTGCACTTAATGTTATTTTCACAAAAATTATTTAGCTCAAGTTGTGATTTAAGTTGATATTCAGATATACACTAGCAACTCCGTTGCTAGGTTTTAAATCGATCTTTGAACAGTAAATTAATAAAACAGTAAAGGCACACAAGATTTATAGTGGTTCGATCAAATAGATCTACGTCCACTCCTTAGCCGAAACGCTAAGAATTTCACTAGAAAAGTATACAGATTACAAGGAATCGCCTTTCCAGTTAAGTAGGCAGTGAGCTTTCAGCCTGGCTACTTGACAGCTATCCTCCGTTAGTCTTCACTTCTTCGGTAAGGTTTGGCTGGGGTCAAGGGCACACCTTCGAAACTCCTGCCTTGCCTGATATGGAAGAGATAGACACTTCCTGATTTCCTTGAATGTGGCTAGACGCCCGTTCTAGTCGTAACCTTTTCAGGTGTTCGACTGTTGGATTCTTTTCTAAAAGAAAGGAATCCTAATAATTGAAATATCCTTGAATGCAATCAAGAATATCTTCAATGGAGTGTCAGATACTGAATGTTAAGACACTCTTGGTTGTTCAGGGCTTTGAATGTGCTTTTTATCACGAGCTCTCAACTGACTACTTTTTCTTGTTCGCTTTGTCAAAGGAATCTCACACTTGAATAGATTGTGATTGAAGCGGTTGTCAAAGTAGTAAAAGCAGTTGTTTGTAAAGCAGCTATTTATCCAGCTCTTGAATCTGTCTTTTATAGTTGGAGATTCAAAACTTGAATCTCCATACCCGTTAGACACAATGGCTCCTTGATCCGAAGAGGTTGGTCTGTGGCTCTCACTTTTATTGTTGACTTGTACTTTCCTAACCATTACGGGAAAGTCTTATCCTTTTGTGTGAGCTTTTTGTCAGAGTGGCAGTCTGTCTTCAGCTTTTGAATCTCGCCCTTGTTATGCTAGGAGTTGCTGAAGCCTTTTACTGCCTTCGATCCTTTGACTTCTTTTCTTTCAGACTCTTTGCTTTGATGCTGAAAGGTTCGGATGCTAACACCTTAGCATTCTGTCAGACGTGCTTTCAGCCATTTGCTAGTGATCCTTTGTTGACTTGTTTCTCTAGCAGATAATGCTGATTTCATTTGCTTTGTGTCTGCTAGGAAATCTTCTTAGCACACTAGTCTATTACAACTCGATGTTCAACTTATACAGGACTTTACAAGTTGTGTTAGACTCTCTAGATTTCAGCAAATGATCGACCAACTAAATAAGGTTTGATCCAACAAAACCTTTTACAAATAAATCCTAAGGGAGATTTTAGGAATAATTTCCCAACAATTTCCCCCTTTTTGGTGCGATCAAAGCTTACTATCATTTGCTGACCATAAGTGGAAGAATGTCTGTGTTTTACAATTTTACGCTATTTTATCAATCTAACACAGGGTTTTTCCAACTAGGTTCAAGCAACATAAATGATTGAAGTCAAAATTCCCCCTCAACAAGTGCTGGGGAATATTTCTCGATTAAATATGAATAAATGTTTGCAACAGAGCAATATGCTAGAAATTCTAGCATTCATTAAATCAGCATGCATTCATATTCATCAATCAACATGTAATTGTCATGTCCACATGCGAATTTGTTGAGTACACCAGAAGTGTAAATCAACTAGAACACACCAGTAAAATTCAGAAGTGGACAAAAAGATTTTGTCAAAATCTGATCCAATTTTATATATGATATTGCAAGTTTAAGTACAAATTGGATACAGAGAGTAAAAGAATTGACCTTGTCATTCATGAGCCGGGTCATGAGCCGGGCGCTGGTTTGTCCTTTTCACTATCTGCTGATTTGTTCTTCTGAATGTCAGCAAACTTCTCCATGGTGAATTTCATGAAGTTCTCCAGAAGGGCTGCTCCTGATTCTCTTTCAGCAGCCTCACGCTCCAGTTCTTTGGCCAGCTTCTCTTGTTCTATAGCAATCTTCTGCAATTGAAGTTCATGTTCCTTTTTCTGCAGTTCTAACTTAGCTTCATGTTCCTTTCTTTGTAGCTCTAGTCTGGCTTCTAGTTCTTTTTGTTTCAACTCTTCCTTTGCTTCTTCTTCTTTTCTCTTTATTTCCTGTTCCCTTGTTGCTGACTCCTCCGCATTTTTCTTTCTTCTTTCCTGGTCAGCCTTTCTTCTTTCTTCCCCCTCTTTGATTGCAGCCAAAAAGTGATTTCCATAGGCCACAACCGTTTCTTCGAGGTGAGTCCTGGTGTCTGTTAAATCCTTGCGAACAACTTCTAGACCTGTCCTGTTCTCAGATATAGCTGACTTACTTTCAGCGACCTCTGTTTGTATATGAGATACATCACCCCGTATCTCATCAACTTCTCTTCTCAAATGGCTGGTGGCCGCTTCTACTCTTCCATCAATGGCTATTTCCAAATAAGAGTTGAAGGCTTCAGCTATTTCCGCAGTTAATGGGAAGGGTATCTGCAGGGATGTTATAGGAGAGGCATTGTAGGAAGTAGTCGTGACAAGTTCTCGACTTGTTGGAATATCAGATTGCTGTGCATGACTGGTGTTTGCAGCAACATACTCTTGATAGCATAATTCCTCATGCAATATTCGACGAGCTGCGTCCAAAACTTGTGCGGTTTCCTGGACAATCAGAGCTTCAGCTTTCTGAGCCTCCTCAATTATGTCTTGAATATCAATGTCCAGAAACTTAGCTATCATCTTATCTCGATAATCGAATCTCAGAGCAGCACGCTCAGTGGCCAGTGCTTCTCTTCGAGCCTTCCGACACTCCTCTTGTTGAGATTCATATTCCAACTGACGTTTTTTGTATGCAACAACAGCTTTTGCCTGTCGTTTGGACAATTCGACTCTAGCATCAGAGTATCCATCTGGTACGAAGGTGGATTTGGGTAATCCAGCAGTTTTCGAGAGGGAACGGTGTTCTCGGATGGCTTGAAGTCTGCACATCACTTGCTTATCCGAGAATTGTTTCATCACTGGAACTTGATCAATCCAATCAAAGCACCAACGTTCTTCACGTCTCCAGAAGTTTTAACCTTTAGCAGCAATGCATATCATTCTCTCTTCGAAGCAGAGTTGATACATAATATAATCAAACTTCTTCCACCGACGAAACTCTTCTGCTAATAGGCGTCCTTCAGGTGTTGACTCATCCAACTCACTGTGGAATAGATCTGCTATGGCTCTCTCTGTTTCAGAATCAACAGACTGCTCTATTTCTTCAGCCATAGGTCCTAGATCGAAATTAGGTATATCTTCGGGATGAACTGTTGCACACCATTGACTAATTCTTCGAAGTCCATAGCGACGTCCTGGCAGCCCATGGAGGGGTACTCGAAGAATAGCCTCTGATTCTGTGGTTTCTTTCCTTAGAAACTTTGCATTGTAAATTTCTTCAGCTTCTCCATCGGAATCAGATTCAGAGATGCAAGATGATTCAGATTCTGTGAGGTGAGAATCATCTTCTTCTGGTTGATGTGTTTCAGCGCCTGGTTGCTCTTTAGCAGAGTGATTACTAAGGACTGTTTCCTTCGGATGTTCTTCGAGGTGTGTCTGCACCGGCACTCCTGCTAACAAATTGTCGTCTGGTTTTTCTTTCGATGAACCAGAATTGATGAGTGATCCATCATGATCTTCAACATCTCGAATCTCACTGGATTCTGCCTCATTTCTTCTGCGAAACTTTACCAGGGGGTAGTGAGTTTCATTGAATGCTCCAGATCCCTGCCTTCTTGTGAATTCTGTATCCGATAATTCTTCTTCTTCAATGTTAATCTGCTGATCAGGTGACTGATTGGGGATTGATTCTTCTGTTGAATCAGCCTTCCCTTTTCCTTTCTTCGCAGCTTTTTCTGCTAGATGAAGTGGATCCGTAGTCAAATCTTCTGTGGCATCCCTTATGATAGCATCTTCTGACATATCTGCTATTTCTGCATTCTTTGCTGGAATTTGATTTTCTCCAGCATCATGCCTTTCTTCCAATGGATGATGCTTATGCTCTTCTGATGTTTCATTAATTATGCTAGCCTGGTCTCCTTTGCTAGTACTGACTCCTTTGCTAACTTCTTTAGCAGCTTTCTTCTGTGCCATGAACTCTTCAGCAGCTGATTTGACTCGTTCGAAGTGTCTGTCTCTGCCTTTGAATGTCAAATTACTGATGAACTTCTGGTAATTTTTCTTTTCGATTTCCTTTAGAGTAGCAAGGCGCTTCCTCTTTGCTTTTCTTGATTCCTGACTGCGCTCATGTGCAGTGCTGAGTGACTCAGGGATGTAGTCTGGATCAGAGGTGTTCTCTGTAGCATTCTCTGTAGAATCCTTTTCTGCTGTATCAATTCCTTCAGCAGCTGTAGTACTCGTCTGTTCTGCTTCTGCTTTTTCCAGTACTTCCTTGTCAGTCAGAAGTTCCAACTTTCTTCTGGTCTTCTTCTTAGCCTTAGCTGCAGGAGGATTTGTAGCAACTCTTTTTAGTGATTGAATTGGAACTGCTAATGTTCTAATGGTAGTTGGAGGCTGTTCTGCTTCCTTTGAAGTCACGATTTCGTTGATCTGATCAACTGGGAGATTTCCTAACTTCTCAATCTCCTCGAGATTTTTGAAACATTGATCTGTTTCGGCATTCTTCTTCAACACTGCTAATTCTTCTTCTGTAATAGGAATGGAGTGTTGGAGTCTGGCTTCTGCTAAACTAGCTTCATCTGGTTCCTCTGGAGAAGTAGGTTTATTCTTGTCTACGTTAGACTTCCCTTTCAACTTCCGAGGATTTCTGATGTTGACCGGCTTAGGCTTGTGTTTTGTTACAGGAATGTAGTCGGTAGAAAGAAGTGCAACTCCTCGATCTACTCCTGTGTTAGTAAACAGAATCTCCAAAATTTACTAATCTTTAGCCCAAAGTTTACATTCGAAGAGAATGTTCCATCTACTTCCATGTGAGTATTCTTCTTGGCATGTTCTGCCCAGCGTTCAAAGATAAATTCAGCCCAATTACCCTTAACATTGTCATTTAATGCCATCATCACGGCATATTTCTTGGCAGAGAGCTCCGAATACGATCCAGCATCATATTGGAGCATCTTGATTACAATCTCTGCAAGGAGTTTGTATTCCTCTGTCAAGGTGTTGATTGAGGAGTTGACCTTGAACGTACTTGATTTCCCTTTTTCTCCTGACTTCCTCCAACGCTTCCATCGTCTCTCTATTTCGGCTATATCATTCACCTTATATTGAGAGATTTTGGCTCCATAGTTTCGAAGTCCAAAAGTACGAGAAAGTAAATCAGCATTTACTTCTACGATATGCCCATACACACATGTTTTGAATGATTTCTGATCATCACTCATAACAGCCCTAGCATAAAATTCAGCAACCATATGCGGGTGAAATTGATCAGGTTCAGCAGTGAGATACTTTACCAGCAATTCGGAATCAAGGATATTCAAAATCCATTTAGGAAATTGTTTGCTGGCGAGGGGCATATACAGAATTCTGTCTTTCATAATCTGGGCCACTCGTCGCCTTTCTGCTGAATGCGTGGACAGCTTCTTCTATCTGGCCATGGTTACCAATTGGTAGTAAGGAATGGACTCATCAATGTCCTCCTTCTTCTCAATGCCTGTGAACTCAGGTGCATGTCGAACATGCAGGGGTGAGCAAGTGGTTGAGGGATAAATAAATGAGGCCTGTTGAGGATTGACTGTTTCTAAGTTCTCGGATGGTGATGATTCGGGATTTAGAGATTCATGTGGGGAGGTTGAGGAATCTTGATTTGAAGTCATGGTTGAGTAGGTTTTTCTGAGGATTTTGAGAGGAGTTTTTTTTTTTTTAGAGATGGGGGTGAGCGATTTCTGAAAATTGGTGGGGATTTGAAATCTAAATATGGTGTAGAAGATTTCGGAGTACGAGGAGAAATTGACGGCAAGGATCGAATTCTACTTTAAATTCAATCAATGGCTAGGGTTGAGAGTCAGATCGTGGGTATATCCATGGCCTTCGGACCTTGAGTGTGGATGACGTGGCACAACCCCATTTGTTGTCGCCGTCTGGATGTATTAAATGTTTCTCCATCATGAGAAGCAAA
This sequence comes from Plectranthus barbatus, assembly GCA_026898455.1. Lineage (NCBI taxonomy): Eukaryota > Viridiplantae > Streptophyta > Magnoliopsida > Lamiales > Lamiaceae > Plectranthus > Plectranthus barbatus. The sequence continues at coordinate 7,590 of JAPKLW010000381.1, read as the reverse complement.
CGTCCCACGCCTTGATGTGAGATTTTCAGCAGCCAATTTTAATAAAAATACGCAGATGCTACCACGTATGTTATGCTATCACCCTAATAACCTCCGGCATTGCTTTTTATGCATGATCATGATCTCCTCTGATATGACCTTTTCATTAATGAATTACCTCACTCCTCTTAGCGACTCTTCAACTTCAGCAGCGAACAGTTACCAATGGCTTCTCTATAAATATCATAAGCAAGCGAAGCATTTGATACGACTTTTTGTAACCCTTGCTCTTCTTCTCACAAAGTTTACTAATACGAAGATATGGAACAAACTCAATCTCTCTTCGATCCGCGCCATAGAATCCTCTGTGATGCTGGTTTGTATATGGAATACGAAGCAGAGTACCACATAGCAGAGTGGATTATGTCTAGTCTCCATGCTTGTGGTTTGGCTAAGTTTATCTCTTTGACGCCTCATGCATTTCAAGGAGAACATCTTCAGTTCTTCTTTAGACAAAGTCATTCGCTAGCAGAGATATCATTCGCTAGCAGAGGCCTTGCCTCTAGCAGAGACTTCAACTCTAGCAAATGAAACGACGAGTTTCAGAGTATATTTCTCCAACCGTCGATTGCGTATTCCAAGAATCATTTTGATCGATCTGTTGTGGCGTCTCCCTATTCGACGTGTGACAGATGATTAATAACTTTTGTAATTTGAATCTGATCAATTCTGACGAGAAGAGTTAAGATTTTCCCTTTATAAATACCCTGATTGAGAGTATCCTTGTTATCACAACAACCCTTTCTCCAAAAACAAACTCTTCAAGAAAAGAAATGGATTCACCGGGTCAATCTCTTGAATTGCGCCGAAATCAGATCCTTCATGAGGCTGGTTTGAACGCTTTGTATTATGACAATCCTCGAGTTGTAGAGATGGTCATGTCGAAGTTAAATCGCAGTGGATTAACTCAATTTGTCACTTCTACTCCAAAACGTTTCGAAGGTGACTTTCTTCGAGAATTTTTCGAAGATTGCTCTGTGGAGGGGGATAGCATTTACGGTCGCTTCCACGGCAAACTCATCTACTGGTCACCGGATGTCTTTTCTCATCGATTCGGTCTTCCTAGAGGCCCTGGGTCTGTCTTCAACCATCGTGTGACAGACATTGCCCCTGAGTGGTCGGCGTGGCAGAGATGGAGACGTACTCCGTCGTCCGAATTTTCTCTGTCTGTCTCGGCATACGATCTTCGCACTCCTTATTGGGTGCTCTATCGTGTTGCTAATAATATGTTGATGGGAGAGAACTGTGACGACACGTTCATCTCAAAGGAGACATGGCAGCTCATGATGTCTATTGACGATGGAGCCGACGTAGACTGGGCAAAGTATATCTACAATAGCGTCCGAGACTGCGTCGAATATTATCCGGCCGTTCCCCTACTCAATGAAATGCAACTTAGTTGGTTGTTAGAGCAGAGCTTCCCTCATATTGGAGAAGGACCAACGAATCTTATAAGTGCGGACTTCTTCCCGTTCAGGCCTTCTTCCTCCTAGAATAGCAATCTTTTTGTTTGTAATCTTCCTCTTTTCTTTTGTAATGACATTTTGTCGATGAATGAAAAGATATAAGAAGATTTCACAACTATGTTTTGTTGTCTGTCACCATTCTGCTCGGCATTTTCAATATTGGGAGATAGATATGACGAATATTCCTCTGTAGATGTAATCATCTTAAAAAAATGATTAACAACATCTTCAAGAAATCCAAGAAATAGAGATATTATAATATCTCTTTTGATACTCCGTCTCTGCTGCGCTTGTATCAGTGTCTCAACAACTTGTTTTGTGTCTGGTATGAGCTACCATTTTCCACACACAGTCATCAAGTGTCATCATTTAAGACGGTAGATTTCTGTCTTAGTCAAAAGATTTGTGCTATCCTTTGTTATCTTCTTTAAGCATTCGTGGAATAGAGCGCCAGAATATCCATTTAGGTCGACTTGCCGTAAGTAACCTTATCAATACAGGTGGCGCTTCCCCCTTTGTCGAGACTCCTCGACTTCTGCTCATCTGAATTTGAATTCATTTGACAGGACACTTTTGGGAGAGTGTTCCATTAAGGATAGCGCCATGATCTTCCTATAAATAATGATGCACTTGTATGCTGTAACTTCATCTTCTCCACTCCACTTTGCATAGCATTTCCTTCTTCACTAACTTCAAAATGCATCGTATTACCATTGCTCCTAGTGATCTGCCAGTCACTCGCAACCAGATTCTTCATGAATCGGGGTTGTATTTTGAATATGGTAACGACTGTCGTGTTGCCAATTTCGTTATGGGAGCTCTTAATGAGAGTTGCCTGACCCAATTTCTTACTACGATGCTGGCATGCTATCAGAAACTAGCTCTCCAAAGCTTTATCTTCCGGAGTAAAGTCGATCATGATGCTATTTGGAGTTGTTTCGACGATGAAGTGGTTTGCTGGACTCCGGCTCTGTTCTCTCAGAAGTTTGGCCTTCCTCGGGGTCCTACTCGCGTCATGGATGTCTTCCACCATTTGACTGCTCCAGAGTTCGACTACTGGAATGAATGGAGGCAATCTGATAACTTTGGCTTTTCTCCAACTCCATCATGTTTACATTTGAAGGAGGAGTACAGGGTCATTTTTGACGTTGTTAGCAATGTCACCTTTGGGTTCCCTGCTGACAATTATGTATTCAACCCAAGGGTTTGGAGGGCCATGATGACCATTGATGACCGGGCAGAAGTTGACTGGGCTGAATTCTTCTTCGATGGAGTGAAGAGATGTGTTGATCTCTTTCCTCGGATTCCTCTGCCAACTGCCATGCAGCTAAGTTGGTTGCTTGAGCAGTCGGTTCCTCACCTTGTCTCTGAAGGTATCCCTCTGATGGGTTTTGACTTCTATCCCTTGAGGGCTCATTTTCCTAACTGTGGTTGAGGAATGCTCTGAGCTCTCCTCCTTTGTTGGCAGTCATATGGCTCCTTGTTAGATTTGTAAACGAACAAGTTGTAGTTGATGATGTATCTGCTCTTTTCTTGTAATTTTGAAGTCTGTTGTCCTTCAAACGAATGAATATGCTAACTTTGAATTCCTTCTTATTTTCATGACATTATAATGTCAAGATATCTTCAACGAATAGCAATCCAGAATATAATAATAACCAACCAACTCTCAAGAATATCCTTATAGAAAGAATGAGAGCTAGGACTCATTCATCCACTTCAGCATCTAATTCCATTAATCCCAATTTCAAGCATAACTCTTTAAATCTGGTTTCTGGAAGTGGCTTTGTAAAGATGTCTGTTATCTGATCTTCAGTGCATATATAGCGAACGTCGATGTCTTTCTTCTCCTGATGATCTCGTATGAAGTGATGACGGATGTCGATATGCTTAGTCCGAGAGTGATGAACAGGATTCTTTGTAATGCACATGGCACTATTGTTGTCACAATAGATGGGCACACATTCAGGAGAAATCCCATAATCTTGTAATTGTTGCTTTATCCATAGAATTTGTGAGCAACAACTAGCAGCAGCTACATACTCTGCTTCAGTGGTGGAGATAGCAACAGAGTGCTGCTTTTTGCTGAACCAGCTGATGAGCTTATGTCCTAAAAATTGACATGTGCCGCTTGTGCTTTTCCTGTCAATCTTACATCCTCCAAAATCAGAATCTGAATATCCACTCAGACCTAGACTATCTTCTCTTGGATACCAAATTCCTAATCCCTCTGTGCACTTCAGATAGCGAACAATTCTCTTTGCAGTGTCAAAATGTGCCTTCTTAGGTTTGGCTTGATATCTAGCACATAGTCCCACGGCATATGAGATATCTGGTCTGCTAGCGGTGAGATAGAGTAGTGAACCTATGATCCCTCTGTAAAGAGTAGGGTTCACGTCATCTCCTTCTTTTTCAAGAGCAGCAATGCAGGTTGTGCTGATAGGTATATGCGCAAGCTCTTGGTCTTCTCCGGACAATATTTGGCGATTAAGTCACGCGCATACTTCTTCTGATGGATGAATATTCCTTCTTTGGATTGATGAACTTGTAGTCCAAGAAAGTAGGACATCTTTCTCATCATGCTCATTTGGAAATGGCTAGTCATGAGATCAGAAAATCTATCACATAGATCTTGATTCTTTGATCCAAAGATTATGTCGTCAACATATATTTGAACTAGTAGAATGTTGTCTCCATCCTTGATGCAAAAGAGAGTTTGATCTATCCTCCCTTTCTGAAATCCATTGTTCAATAGAAACTTAGACAACGTTCCATACCAAGCTCGTGGTGCCTGCTTCAGACCATATAGTGCCTACTTGAGCCTGTAGACTTGATTCCCTTGCTCAAATCCCGGAGGTTGCTCGACATAAACTTCCTCCTTGAGCTCGCCATTAAGGAAGGCGCTTTTTACGTCCATCTGCATCACATCAAACTCATGGTATGCAGCATATGCCAAGAATAAGCGGATAGCCTCTAGTCTTGCTACTGGGGCGAAGGTTTCATCATAATCTATTCCTTCGCATTGTCTATACCCTTTGGCTACAAGACGTGCCTTGTTCCTTACTACAGCACCT
>JAPKLW010000380.1:424742-578315 GCA_026898455.1 Plectranthus barbatus | reverse complement strand
TTCTCACCAATTCATTCAATTCACATCTCGAAAATCATGCAAATTACGCACATATCAATGGGCTGATGATTGGATGGACCAGACATCCAAATGACAGTATACGGAGAAGCAGGTTGCTGCAAGGCTACAAAAGATCCAAGCTCATAGAGCAGCTACTGAAGATCGATCACTACCACCATTGGAATATGCTAAAGAACACTCTCCACCATTCCCCCAGCAATTCAAATCTCCTGCCACCAGATGTCAAATGTCCGCAGCTGAGGAATTGAAGAAGAAGCTAGCAAAAGAGCAAGCCGCACGAAAAAGAGAGGACGATAGGAGGAAGATGTTGGAATTCAAGGAGAAGATCCTTAACCAACTCGCCAGCAAGCCTTTCAGGATGCAAAACTTAAGGACGTCTGATAATGTTTCTGCTGAAGAGGAAGCAGGAAGGGACAATGCACACTTTGTAATGGCTCCTGCTGATCAACCATCCACTTCGACTCCAGGATTGGTCACTGCTCTCATGACTACCACCGAAAATCAAATAGTACTTATTGAGGAAACTTCGTACATGGAAATTGAGCCATTGAATACCAGCACCTATCAAGGGATCTCCAGCAATATATTCATACAATGGTAGGATGGAGAATCGAAGAGCAAATGGCACCAATCGTGCGCAAGGAAGTTTCTACTAAAGTGTTTGAAGCTAAAGATGAAATTCTTGTTGTTCAACAAGACAACTTCGAGACCTTCTCCACCAAAATTTTTGTTGCGATCAAAGAGGGGGAAGAGAAAAGGTTAGCTAAAGAAGCCGAAAGGAGAAAAGAGCAAGAAGATAGACTTCGTCGTCTTGAAGCAAGAAGACAACATGAAGAAGACCTTAGGAGACAACGTGATGAAGAAGAGAGAGAAGAACAGAGAAATATCGAAGAGAAGGAAAGGATCAAAAGATAGGAAAGAGAAGCTGTCGTGGATAACTTCATTAAGATGACAATGGAAGCTCTCAGCAAAATGAAGAAGTCCACTGTCGGTTCCTCAAGTGCCAAAAATGCTGCTGATTTAGACTCCTCAACGACAAAGAAGTAATATCTCTCTAATCTCTAAATCTTCTAGCTGTTTGAACAATTCTTTATTTCAATTTGGGTTATATGCGTGTACAACAGAACATGAGATTATGAATGAAAACTAACCCAGGTTGAAGACAACATCTCATTGTCCAACGCTGATTTAAATTGAATATGATTTCAATGTAAGTGAAATGTTCCTGTGATTGCTTGATGACATTATGTGTAAATATGCTTTATGCTTACTTGGTAAAATCTTTGAAGCTATTTACCCGATTGATTTTTTTATCCAGCAATACCCTTGATACATTAAGGGGGAATGTTTAGGAACAATACTGAGTCTGCGAGAGTTGAGACACTAAGAATAGAATTGATAGGAAATTTTTGTAATCTCAGTAATCATCTTTCCCATGATTAGTTAGAATTAAAGCTTAAGATAGAGGCTTTGATCGCACCAAAAAGTGGCAAATTGTTAGGTATATTGTTAGACCTCTCTCCTGTAAACCAATTCATAATCATAGTTAGATATGTTTTGGTGCATCAAAGCTCTAGCAACTCAGTATCGAGTCAATTGTAAAAAGTCCTGTATAGGAATTTATACTCGAGTTGTAATAGAATAAGAAAAATAAAAGAATCTAGTTTGCTGAAAGAGTCAGCAAACTAGGCAGATTGTTGAAGATTGCTAAAAAGAAAAGAAAGGCTAGCAATGCGGAGGAAGCGACAAGGATGCTGAAAATCGAACTCCAGCAAACTATGGAAACATCCTACGCACACCAATAGCCAACAGATGACAATCAGCAATCAAGAGAGAAGTTACAGAGTCGAGAAGCAGACGGATCACAAATTACCAGGAAACCCTACCATTCAAGAGGATGGAACAATCATCATGAAAAAGAAGGGTTCAGACCTACAAAGGATCCATTCTGATAAGAGACGGCTACAGATAGATGCTACGCCAATCAGAGACAAGGAGACTTGAAGAGTCTCTGTCCACTACAGAAAAAGGAAGAACGTAGATAGACGAGCATTCCCTTTGAGTCTAACGGATAAGAACCGTTTGAATCTTCACCTATATATAGGTGTCATCCTTATTTAATTCAAAGGTTCGCGACTTTCTACATCCAAGAGATAACAAAAAGAGATAAAACACATTCTCTACTTTACGTGAACTCATCTGAGCTAAGATCTTAATTGAAGCTTTCCGCAAGCTTTCATAATAGAAGCTCGAAGACATGTGAAGTTTATCTTCCAAAGGTAATTTTGGGATTCCTTCTACACTAGAAAAATCTAGAAGTCACTATTGCGGTGCAAGAGTGATTCGTACGGGCAACACAAACACAATGATAGGTTCCGGGAAGAACTATAAAACTCCCAGCAGTCGACGACCAAGGAGAAGGGAGGTTTATCCTCACTCTAAGGAGCGACACCAGTTGAAGATTGGAGATCGCGTTGCTTAAAGGTGCGCGCTGACCAGACAGAGGAGCTGCTCAACGTTATAGATCAGGCCTAACATTGTACTTATTCTTCTAGTGAATTTTTAGTCAAAGGACTGAAGAGTGGACGTAGAACAGTTGTTCGAACCACTATAAAAATCCTTGTGTTGTTAGCAGTTTAATTTCATTATTGTTTGTGCTTAAATTTATTTGAAACTCAACACATCAAGTGTTAAAGTATAAACTGCAATCAAACTAACAAATATATGAGCTAAAACATTTAGATAAACACTTGATATGTCAAGACCTTAGCAAGATTCGTGCAAGATAAATTTAATACTTGCGCTGCATACAAAACACTCAGATCGGGGACAAAAAAGAGTCTTTAGCTCCACCTCGACTGCTGCCTTGTACCTTGCTCCAAAAGCTTCTTTAAACCTGTGCATTTTAAAAATAATGCAAGAGGCTAAGTACAAATTGTACTTAGTGAACACGTGCCCGAAAATATACATATATATAAGTTTGTCATTCTTCTTTAATCGGGTTGCACATGGGGTTTTAAGTTTGAAATCCTCCCATGGCACAAAATATTTTATGAATGAGCATGCTCCTTTTTACTTAGTTAAACTATCTGCAAATAATTATATGACTGGGAGGTGGCCACCTACCACAGTCATGATGTTAGTCCGAGTAAGGCATGACCCTAACATGTCAGCATCATAGTGCAGTAACCCATGGTATGTCTTTCACTACCTGGGTACGATCGATAAGGCTCGCAATACACAGAGTTAAGATCCACATTTGAATACGTTTGATGTTCTTCTCTAAGTGGGATTCCCCCACAAAGAGGACAAATAGCAAACACAAAACAATAGGCAATGACAAAACAGTTTAAAACAAAACATTTCATTTCATGTTTAATATGATTTGAAAAGAAAACATTATTTTATACTTTTATTTTGGCCCACGATATAGGGGTTAAGAAAGCCCACCTTGAGTAGGTACGGTTAGGCTGTTGGTTGATCTAGTAGTTGATCTTTTTCTTGTCCTTTCCTATAATATAAAAAATAAATAAATCCTTAGAGGATAATGGATCGAGGTATCTAATACTTGGTACATTAAAGATTCTAGACTCTTAATCAATCATGAACTTTTCAAATCTTGAGCCATTGGATAAGAGGATGCGAAATAATTATATGATCAATTTGGTTTGACGAACAAGAAAGTCAAACATTAATTTAATAGCTCGTGATTCAATATCAAGCATTAATTCAAGAAATATGGATTGTAGTTCAATTTAATTTGAACAACAAATGACTTCGTCAGGTGACTAAGCACTTCTTCAAGGGCTTACGATTGAAGAAGATTCACAATTTGAATTGATGTATTTTGGCTTGAGAGAGTGAGAATTCATCAAGTTATTTCAAGTCATGTCAAGAATATGATAAAAAGAATTTAAAGTTCGGATACAAATCAAATTTCAATAATCGAAGTTTAACAAGTTCAATTTTCTGAACAAGTGTGAGATGTCATCAAATGACTTAATATCTCTCCACAGATTGTGATTGAAAGAAGTTACGCAATCAATTACGAATCGATGTGTAATTGATTGAGAGTTTTAGAACTTCACAATAGGATTCAAAGTCATTTCAATGAAAGTAATCGATAAGGTTTTTACATCATGGGCACATATCGAATTTTGAAGTCAAGGTCTAACAAGTTTGATTTAACAATCTGCTTCGAAAAAAGTGAGTCACAAAAGTTCGATTGAATAACCGGAGTTAATTTGAATTGAAAGGATTTTTAGAGAGGTCATGGAAGATAACATCTCTTTGTCGATTGATACAAGGGATATCAAACCAAATAAAAATTAGAATTGATCGAAGGAAGAATTTAGGATTTAGGAAATGTCGTTGGAGTCGATTGATTTAAAGGATGTCAAAAGATATGAATGATAGGTCGAATCGATCGAAGAATGAAAATTAAAATTTGAAAATGCACTCTGTGTCGACCGAAGTAGATGGATATCGATCGATATACACGCGTCGACAGATATGCAACTCGTGTCTACCAATATAAATATTTTATTAAGAATTTATTTTATGTTGATCGAAGTAGAAATGTGTCGACCAAAACAACTTGCATCGACCGAGATGAGGGTGTGTCGACCGATATGCATGGGTATCGACCGACACAAGCGTGTCGACCGATTTGGAGCGTATGTCGACTGATACGAATGGTCAATGGAAAAAGAATCGAATGGTGGCTCTGTGTCGATCGACATGGTTCCGTGTCGACCAACACAGCCACGTCGACCGACGTGCTTTTGTGCTGACCAACACAGCCGTGTCGACCGACGCACACATATGCGTCGACCAAAACTAAGGCTATGTGCCTTCGACGGATTTTTCATGTTTTGGCTCAAATGGTTATCCGGGCTCGTCCAATCAATTTCTAACAACACCAAATAGTTTTCTAATAAGTGTAATGAGTCTAAACCTGATTTTAGACATCAAAACATAAAAAATCGAGGTGGAATTGAAATATAGGCTCAACATTTATATATGGAGCAAAAACCTCAAAAATAATCCAAAATGATCACAACTAGATTCCTAGGCAGACATGTGATTTCTTGGCTCAATATATAACATGCTAAACATGCATTCATACTTATAAACTCAAGATCAAGCCTAGATAATAACATTTCCAACTAGGGAAAAAATAGTAATCATGCTCAAACTAAAGATATAGCTAACGAGGGGTTCGATTTTTCCCTCCTTAATGTTCGTAGAGCTTCGAGAGCTTGATCAACACTCTCCTAGCTTGATTCCGACCTCTAAATCTTGGAGAATGAAAGAAAGAGTGTTGGGAATGGAATGAATGAGGTAAGAGGAGTCCAAAAATGTATGTGTTACCTTTAAAAACACTTCGCCAGAGCTTCGCCAGAGTCGGTCGCCGGAAAAAGGTGGGTGAGAGAAATTGAGAGAGTGAAAATGATGGAGTGAGGGGGAAGCTTGTTCCACTTCATTTGATCTATTTCTTGACATATGGTGCCAAGAAAGTCCCAAACTTGTTTGACGTTGTTATACTCCAAAGCTTCTACCACTAGAGGATCTAGTAGAGCATTCAGGATCCATTCCATAGCCACAGAATCTAGTTGTGAGCATATTCGATCTTTGCTTGGCCATTCAGCGTATGCCCTTTCTACCAATTTTGGTCCTTCTGCATTATCACCAAGCCGAGTATTCACCTTTGTGATTCTGATAGGTCCTTCTTCGATCACGTACGTCATTTCTAGGTGAATATTCTTTAGAGATATCAACGACCTCTTCTTCCAGATGTTGTAGATTTTTGGAGAGTATCTGGCCAACTTTACGTTATGTGCTATTTCTCGTAACCTGAGCTTGAAACAAGACAAAGAAAATACAAGGAAATGGATCTGGTCCTAAGCGACTCAGAAGCAGCTAGTCTGTAATGACCAACCGCTCTGATATCACTTGTTGGTCCTCAATCAAAGCAATTGTTAATGCAGCGGAATATTAATGTTCTTGTACTTATCTTGCTGAGGTCTCGACTCAGCAAGTTCTTAAAAAATATGTATTTAACGTCGTGAGGTACGTAGATTTATTTCAGATTATACTTCAACACTTGAGGTGCTGGGTTTTAAATTAACAAGTAAATATAGAAATGAAACAGTAAATAACACAAAGGTAATAGTGGTTCGAAAAAATGATCTACGTCCACTCTACGGTCTGTTGACCGGAATTCACTATGATTGATTACAACAGGTGGACTTGATCTTTAACTGTAAGCAGCTCCTCCTTCTGGTCACAGCGCACCTTCAAGCACCTTTGATATCAATCTTCTAAATACTTCTTGGAGTGAGGACGCACCTCGCAGCCTCCTTGAATGTTGGATTAAGGATTTTATAGTTCTTCCTTTAAGTTCTTCACTCTGCGGGAGTTGCCCGTAATAGTCAATCTTGCAGATCAAGATGACTGATATTGGTCCTTGATCAGAGTCGTGATAAGCTGCCTAAAGCTACTTAGCAAATACAGCGGAATAATAAAGTTTATCTTGCACACTTAGTTCTATTCCAAATATTTAGCTCGAAGGTTGATGTTAAGATTGTTTCAATTATACAGTAGCAACTTGAGGTTTCTAGGTTTTAAATCAATGAACAGAAACAATAAAACAGTAAGTAAGAACACAAGGTTTATAGTGATTCGATCTGCAAGATCTACGTCCACTCCTCAGCTGTGTCGCTGAGAATTCACTAAAAAGATATATTGAAGTACAAGGATTCGCCGAACACTTGTAGTAGGCGGTGAGGTTTCGAGCCGGCCACTACAAAGCTATCCTCCGTTACTTTGATCTTTCGGCAGCTGCGGAGAAGTCAAGGGCACACCTTCGTAAAAATCCTCCTTGCTGCAATGTAAGCTTTAGAGTTCCTTCTTGAACTTTTCTGGGGTTTACGGCAACAGCCCGTGATAGTCAATCTCCTTGATGAGATGTGACTGCTGGATGCTTCCTTGGATGGAAGTTATACCAATGATTGATCCTTGAATGAAGTCAAGGAATCCTCTTGAATGCAGTGTCAGATATTCAATGTTTGACACTTGATGTTGAGAGCTTTAAGATTCTCTTTAAGGAGCTCTCAACTGACTACTCTTTTTTTGTTTTTCGCTTGTAAAAGGTATCTCTTAATTCACCGTTGTATGTTGTTTGAGCTGCAGTTCTTCTCTCTGTTTGGACTTCTCTTTTATATCTGGAGATTCAAAACTTGAATCTCCATACTCGTTAGACACAACGGTCTTCTTCGTCCAAAAGAGTGTGTACTTTATCGTCCTTTCCGGTGTGGTACAGTGCTTTTCCACCTACTTCGGGAAAGTTTATCATCCTTGGTTGTACCTTTGTCAGAACGGGCATCTTAGCAGTCGTTGCTAGGTTTTTCTTTGCTTAGCATTCTATCAGAAAATGCTGGGAACTTTCTGCTAAGTTGCTAGACTCTTTTGATTGCTAAGTACTTCTAGCAATCTGTCTTCGTAGCCAATCTACTAACTCCTCAGCAGTTTCTTACTCAGCACTTGAGTCTTGGTTCTTGATTGCTATATCTTCTAGCAATCTCCTCCGTAGTAACGAATGCTGACTCCTTCAGCATTCCGCTATCTCCTTACTGCTGACTGTTGAGTAAGTACTCCTAGCAGTCACTTCTTCAGCATATGATTGCTAATACTTTAGAAATCATTCTTCCTAGCACTTGACTACTTTTTCCTTAGCAGTCGATTTTGTCTTTTGACTTCTCTTAGCAACCAATGTCTTCCTGACTGCTGAGAACGCTCCTAGCATCCAGAATTTCCGAAGTCTTTGTTTCAATTGCAGAATCCTTCAGCAATCTTTCGCAAGTACTTCTAATCTATTACAACTCGAAATATTTCCTAAACAGGACATTACACATGAGTTGCTAGACTATCTAAACTTCAGCAATGATCGACCAAACAAACTAAGGCTTTGATTCAACAAAACCTTTTATAATTTGATCTAAGGGAGAATTACAACATAATTCCCAACAACTGCTAAGTTCTTTCTTAGACAGAAAGAACTCTAAAATAACTTCAGAAGCGAACTTCTAGGGTCTTGTGATGAACACGAGTAGCTTTTTTGCAAAGCCTCGATAGGTTCTTGATAGGGAATGAATTCAATAGAGTGCGTGCGTATTTTTGCGTGATTGTAGAACTTTTTGTTTCTCTGCGAATCCTTCTATTTATAGACAAAGATTCAAACATAAATGTTTGAATTTTTTGTCCGTTAGACGCTATTTGTCGAACCTCCAATCTCCTTCCTCCTTTTTTCGAAAAGTACAGAGACGTTTCAGGTATCTTCCTCGTTTGATTGGCTCTTTCCTTATTTAGCCGACTCGTCAGAATGGATCTTTTAGTTAAATCTAGAAATCCCTTTTTTGTCTCTTGATAAATCAGCTTTTCGATTCAGGAAATTCTTTAAACTCTGGAAATTGAAGATCGTTTGATTCGACTGCTTCGGATGCTTGCTAGTTGCTTATCAGAACACTTTGCTGAGTTTGCTATTTGTGTGCTGAGATCTCAGCAATCTTGCTGAGATTCAGCATTCTGTCTGCTATATTCTTTCACCAACTCTGTTGTCCGCTGAGTGCCCTCAGCAGTTTTCAAGTGTTTGTGAAATTTTATTGTTTGCTAGCATCCTCCGGTATTTTGCTGACTCCTTCAGCAATCTTCTCGCACTTTGCTGTCTCCTTCAGCAACCTTCAGCGATCTTCTTCTAACTCTGTTACAACTCGATCATAATCATCCTATTCAAGACTTTTACAATTTAAACACAATTCTAAGTTTCTAGAGACTAGACAACCTAGCTTTGATGCACCAAAACTAATACAAATAACAATAAGATCTAACAGGGTACAATATTCCCAACACCTCATTTAAGCAAATCAGAGTCACATTCGAAAGAATCAGAAGCGTTCCCCAACTTTTCATTGATTACTAGTATAATTCACTGATATTTTCTTCCATAATCAATTAATCATATCAGATTTTCATATATTTACCTTTTTTCTATATTTTTGAGGTGACATTTTCAATTTCATACAAACAATCTCGACCGATTTATCAGATATCAGATGGGGAAAGAGATCCTTTATTATGTATTGGTACCGCTGGGGCATAAAATACAAAATATTTGTATCTAATTTTTTTAATTTGTGAAGAGATGTCCCTTTCTAGATGTGATAGGAATTCCTCAAATGAAATAAAATACAAAAATATTCAAGTTTTTTGTAGTTGTAAATCTAGGTATGAACACAAAAACAATTTTCCCGTGACCTTTTTTCACATCATACTCGTACTAGTATTGTGTCAAAATACAAAATTATGTGTTCATTTCGACACATGTTTTAATATATTTATGTTACTAATATATAATTATAACTAAATCTACAAACGCATAATGCGCGAACAAAAAACCTTATATTTTTAAATATTTTCACTTTTGATTAATTATAAATATAAAAAAATAATAAAAATGGCCATTTTCATTTTAAAAAACTAAAAAAAAAGTCGCTGCTATCTACATATGCGAGGCATGAGTAAATTGGGTGAACTTTAAAAAATATCCCTACTCTTAACTTAATTTTTGAAATGAAATAAAAATTTTAAAAGGTAGGAAAATTGTTTTACTCCTTTGTTATTAGGAGACGTTCGCAACTTGTTTGCAATTTGAATATTTTTTATAATTTCTTTAAATTAAAAATATATTTCATCGTTTGCAATTTAGAGATGTTGCGGCGATTTGACTTTTATTTTTTTCTTTAAATAAAAAAGTACGTACCACCGTTTGCGATTTGGAGATGCTGTTCGCAACTTTGCAATCTCATTTGCAATTTTTTTTTATTAAATTAAATTTTTTTTTTGTTTTAATCGTTTGTGATTTGAAAATTGATTACTCCCTCCGTCCCACGAAATTAGTCCCATTTGCCTTTTTTGTCCGTCCCATCTAATTGTCCCATTTCCTAAAATGGCAAACTTTTTTACACTCATCAATAAAATATTAATTCCACTACACTCACTAACATTGGTTATCGTGCCAAAACCAAATGGGACTAATTACATGGGACGGAGGGAGTATATTTTATTGCTGGCGGCCTTGTTTTCGTTTAGTTTCCAACTTAATACTTGCGTTTGAGATTCCATACAAAATTTTTTAAAATTATTAAATCACAAATAATACTTTAAGTAATCACAACTAATTTTTTAAATAATGAAATCGCAGACGTATCTTTTGCAACTACGTTTGTTCATTCTTAAAACAATTTAATAATATCTAATTGCAAAACTATCAATTTGAAAACATGAAAAGAATATAGGAATCACAAACATGAAAACATGAAAAGTGTCTTTTGCGACTACTTTTGTTTATAAAATCGCAAAAGTATCCATTTGAAATCTATATCTATCTATATATATACTAAAGCAGAGAAGTGTAAAAAAAACGGGAATAATTATATTTAATTAAGGATAAAATAGACGATTAACTTTATGCATTCACTTAATAATTCCTATATTTAAGGGATTTCAAAGAACATGCAATATATATTTTTTTCAAAAATCACGTTAATTAATATTTTTTTATTAAATTAGCAAATACTAATAATATTTTAATGCATAATGAATCAAATTAATCATTATTGGTATATTGAAATTTATAAACAATTAGATCCTACATTAAAAAATCTAAATTAAACAAACTTTATAGTAAAACTAAATATACACAAAATTTATGATATGCAAGTAATAAATTGTTTTAACATTTTCAAATTTTCAAATATAAGCACTTTAATTGAAAAAATGATTCTTTTCAATTATATAAATATAGCTTTAGTGAATAAGCATAACGTGTAAAATAAATCTACATAATTTCTTATTTAAATACGTGTAATCTTTTAATTACATTATATTAAAATATAACTAAATAAGCATACTTTTTAACTACACAATCATAGTATTTAAACTAAACAAGTATAATAAATAATTTTAATTTTTTAAATTATTCAAGCATGAATTTGAAATAAATAAGCATACTATTTAAAGACTGAATTATTTAAAATGACATATTTTTTAAAAGACATCATGATTTTAACCACTTTTATCAACACATCTCAAATATGGCCAAAAATACGTATTTTTACACGGAAACTTATTAAAATGTCTTAATCAAACATTGATTTTTAGGACCTGAAAATATATATTATATGTATTTTACTCAATATTTAAATTTTGAAAAATAATATTTAAATCTAAAAAAGTGAATGTTATCGCACAAGGAATTTATGGAATAATTTTCATTTTCTATAAATTTTACAATAGGTCTCGATCAGTCCCTTAAGATTTGAATTAATGGATCCAAATCGGGTTACCTGAGAAATAATTTTTATAACAATATGAATTCCTTTTTGAAAAAAATTAATGTTTGGTTGCTCTTGGATTGCCCCAAAGTTGATCGTTATTTTTATAGGTATTTTTTTAATTATTTTAAAGTCCAGGTCGCACCACACTGGTACATACCCTCACACACACCACATAACTTAATTTTGGCATAAATAGAGAACAAAAAAAGTCTGAGTAAATAATAATAATTGAATTGACGAAGAAAGTAAACACACTTTTAAGGGATCATGTGATATTTTAGAAATAAATATGACATAAATAACTTCACAACTTACAAATTATATAACTTATACAAATGAGTGCATTAGTTTTTTCATTATTAATATATATATTCTTTTAACGTAAGATTTGTTCCCATTAGTCATTATTATAATCAATTGGTCATAGGATAGAGTAAATGATTAGAACACTTCTTCCACTTAAACTGTGTACACAAATTTAAAAATAAAATATTTTCCATTACTACTATATTTATACAAATTGAAAATCTCACATTCTAATGATTGCACCAAAATATTAATCGAAAAAGATGTGAAGATTTGAATTCCAACTAAAAAGCTAGATTTCCCCCTCATATTCATTATTGATCTAATATTTTACAACTGCACTCAATTTTAATAAAAAAATATTCAAGTTAACAGAAATGCTTCACTGAATAATAATTTCTCGAGATATTGTGAGGATAAATATCTCTTATTTCACTCAATGAAAAATAAGTTACTAGGTGATATATATATAGAGGCTAAAATATTTCTAATCTAAGAAAATAAAAGATATACATGAATGTATACAAAAGATATAGAAAATATATGGTATATCCTAACACCCCCCGCAAGCGAAGACGAGGTGAGGCGAAGCTTGGTTCGAAAATCCTCAAACAGCTGTTCAGAAACACTCTTGGTGAATATGTCCGCAATCTGATCTTCTGAAGGGATAAATCGCGTGACGAGTTGTTTCGAATCCACAAGTTCACGGACAAAATGATAATCAATATCGATGTGTTTGGCGCGCTTGTGTGAAATAGGATTTTTAGTGAGGAATAGAGCGCTCGAATTGTTCGAATAGATTATCGGAGGCTACAGAAGTGTCACACGTAAGTCCTTCAAGATGTTCGACACCCATTGAATTCCCGAGGCCTTGTTTGCGATAGATCGGTCTCCAATTCGCAGCTGGACCTAGAGACTATCGGCTGCTACTTTGCGCTCCAAGAGACTAAGTTTGGACCAAGAAATATAACATACTCATAAGTCGATCAACGTGTGTCGGTCCAGCGTGCCCAATCCGCATCAAAATATCCAACCAAGGCAGGAAGACCGCGAGTAAAGGACAAACCATAACCAATCGTACCTTTCACATAATGAAGAACTCGTTTGACTGCGGCAAAATGCTCGATAGTCGGACTTTGCTAAAACTGACTCAATGTATTGACAGAACATGCTAAATCAGGACGAGTGATTGTCAAATACTGAAGAGCTCTTACAAGCGAACAATACTGAGTTGGATCTTGAAAAGGCGAACCGTCCTAGGCGAAAATAATACCTGGAGGAAGCGGAGTGGAAACTGGTTTGACGAAGAGCATATCTGCACTCTTTAGAATATCCATAGCATATTTTTTCTAACAAAGAAATAATCAATTAGAGTGATAATAAGCTTCCAGGCCGAGAAAATACCTAAGTAGATCTAAATTCTTTGTCGGAAATTCAGAGTCCAGGCGATGCATTAAGCGAGATATAGCCTAAGAAGAATTTCCAGTAATTATGATATCATCAACATAGACCAATAAGTAAATGAAAATCTCGTCTTTGAAATAAACAAATAGAGATGTCACTGAAGAGCTGCAACAAAAACTAAGATTAAGGAGAAAACTGCGAAATCTTTGGTACCAGGCGAGAGGTGCTTGGCGAAGACCGTAGATAGCTTTTTGAAGGCAGCAGACGTGCAATGGGTGTTTCAAGTCAATAAAACCCAGAGGCTGTTCCATAAATACCGTAGTAGATAGCACGCCATTTAGAAAAGCATTTTTCACATCCAGTTGATGGAGACTCCAGGAATTCATAACTACAATAGATTAGATAATACAGATAGTTGAGGCTTTAACAACATGACTAAACGTATGAGTAAAGTCGAATCCAGGAATTCGGATAAAACCCTGAGCAACCAAGCGAGGTTTGTAGCGTTCGCCTGAACCATCAGCAAGGAGTTTGGTTCGATAAATCCATTTCAAACCAACAATATTTGTACCCGGCGGCCGAGGTAATAACATCCATGTTTTGTTTGCATGCAATGCAACCATCTCCTCATGCATTGCCTGAACCCACTCAGGGAACTTCATTGCCGATTTGATTCCACGTGTTTCAGGAAGAGCAGTACACGCTGAAAAAATAGAGAAAGATTTATGTCAACCAGATAGCTCGGCTTAGACCGTGAGCGTGTTTGCATGGCGTGTGTACGTTCCGGTGGAGGCGGAGGAGCTGGTGCAGCGATCGCAGCAGGCGGCGGCACTTCAGGAATGGGTGGAGGAGCAGCTGGAATGAGAGGGTTGGCCGGAACGGGAGGTTTAGTCAAAGAACATATAGAGCATGGCTGGGAAGTGGACGAAGATGTAGCGGACGCAGAGTTGGGGTGTGGTTTCGCTGGAGAACTGTCGAAGTAGGTGGAAAGGTGAAAGACGTGATAAAGGGGTGTCCGAGGAGCTATTGGAGTAGGGAAAATATGACTCATCAAACTTGGCATGATGGGTGATATAGACACGAGAAGTGGAGGGGTGAAGACACCAGAAACCCTTATGAGAGGCACTATAACCAAGGAAGACACAAGGAAGGCTTCTAGGCTGAAATTTATGTTTTTGTAATCACGGAGACACGGGAAGACACGACACTTAAATGGATGAAAAGTATCATAAGAAGAAGGCGAACCATACAGGACTTCGAATGGGGATTTATTTTGGAGAGTAATAGTAGGAAGTCAGTTTATGGTGTAAACCGCAGTGCTAAAGGCATCTACCCAAAAGGAAAGAGGGGTGGACGAATGGAAGAGCAGTGTAATACCCATTTCGGTAATGTGACGGTGTTTACGTTCTGCCCGACCATTTTGAGAGGGTGTATAAGGACAAGAGACTAAGTGATGAATACCTGATAAGCGAAGCGGGTATTGGACACAGTTGTTTGTGAATTATGTGCCGCCGTCGCTTTGAAAACGCTTGATCTTGCAAGAAAACTGAGTCTCAACAAAAGATTTGAAAGTGACAAAAACATCATAAAATTCTGACGTGGCATACAGAGGATAGAACCACGAGAATCTAGAGTAATCATCAATGAAAACAGTATAATAACAAAAACCAATATTAGAAGTAACCAGGGAAGGTCTCCACAAGCCGAAGTGAACAAGATCTAGTGTGCGCGGAGCACACTTATTTGAAATAGAAAAAGGTAAAAGACTATTCTTTGCTAATTGACAAGAAGAACATAAACCAGACTATGAAGATGACGAAGAAACTGAAAGAAGCTGAGAACTTCGTAGAATGTTGATCACGGCTGGGGCCGAATGACCTAGGCGTGCATGCCAACAGTCGAGAGGCACAGCTGGAGGTCAAGGTCGAGCAATGGCCGAGAACACCAAAGGAGAAGACCGCAACACGTAAAGTCCATTCCTACGCACGCCGGTTGCAAGAATCTAACATGTGTCCCGATGCTGAATTTTGAACTGAGAATCAGTACATAATACATGAATAGGGAGATCACGAGTTAGCTTACTAACAAATACAAGATTCTTTGTAATAGTGGGAACAACAAGGACATTGTTCAGATGCAAATATTAGCCAAAGTAAGAGAGCCAGTGTGAGTAATAATAAGATGTTCACCATTACCAACAGTAATGTTATCGGAACCCAAATAAGTCGGGGCATCATCAAGCGTGGAGGCGTCAAAAGAGATATGAGCAGATGCGGTAGTATCCAAATACAAATCTGAAGTATTTGTCGGCGAAATATTGCAGTTTACCAAGAGAGTTTCAGCAAGTTGAGCAGACTCGGATTGACGCGACGCGCGAGAGAAGTTGCGGGCGAACCAGCGAGGGTAGTCAAAAGCATCGTGATTTGTCTGTCGGCAAAAGTAACACCAGGGTTTCTGACGTTGGCGTGAATAGTTCTGACCGCGCCCCTTGTTCTTGGAAGAGTAAGATTTGCCACTGGCATCGTGATTCCATTGAGAGGCCAGGAACGCGACAGGCTGAGACGAGGGAAGGGCGGCGGAAGATTGTTGCAAGAGCGCGTGACTTTGAGCACGAGCAAGGAGCGTATTGAAATCCGGAAGAGGATCCTGCGTGAGTTGAGCGACCGTGAACGTAGCAAAGTCAGAACCAAGGCCGCGGATGAACCAGTGGGACTTGTCGGAGGGATCGAGCGAACAACCAATGAACGCGAGCTAATTGCACAGGCTTTTAAATCGGCCGCCATATTCAGCCACGAAGAGATCACCACGTTTGAGAGAGAGCAAATCGTCCTTCAAACTGAGTTCGCGTGCTTTAGAACAGTTGTTGTAGGCGCGAGAGAGAGCATCCCAGACCTCACGAGAGGATTTACAACCGATGATGGTGGCCATGGATTCTTCCGTCAAAGTGGAAACCAGGAAGAGTTTAATTATTTGATCACTTGAGTACCACGTCGAGTATTCCGGATTGATGGAAGCGATGCCGTGTGTGGCCGGAAGAAGACGCGGCGGTGGTGACTTCGTTCCATCGAGGACTGACGAAAAATTCTGAGTTATCAGAAGAGGTTTGATATGAGCATGCCACAAAATGTAGTTCGAGTAAGTTTAATATTAACCATGTGGATCATGGTGGAGAGAGGTAGAGAAGCAAGCCATCGGCGTCGGGTTTGCGCAGCTATGGGGGCGGCGAAAAAAAAACGGACGAAGATGGATGATTAGGGTTTGAGCCAAATTTTGGCTGATACCATGTGATGATAAATATCTCTTATTTCACTCAATGAAAAATAAGTTACAAGGTGATATATATATAGAGGCTAAAACATATCTAATCTAAGAAAATAAAAGATATACATGAATATATACAAAAGATACAGAAAAGATATGATATATCCTAACAGATATCATAAAATATTTATTTCTTTTGTATATACTTTTATTTTAAATAATATTTACTAATTATTATTACAACCAGAGATTAATATTCTATAGACTTAAATTATAATACTTAATACTTCTATGCAACGTACATGTGAAATACTAGTATTATATTAAAACAAAGAAGTAGTTATTATTAAATTGGAGGGAAAAAATTATTCATTAATAATGCTAAAATTATGCTTAAAATTTGGGTAACAAAATAACAAATATAATAATTGTATCGCAAGAGCATATTTATAATTAACGGAACAAAATTTTTATTAAATTTCTTTATATGTAAATTTATTTATAAACTCATTCAAGCTCAATAAAGTATTTTAATACGATTTGTTGTATGTATTTAATCTTTCGATTTATTGTTAATTATATTATATCTTCAAAATTTTCAGAGATATTATAGCTTTTAAAAGATAAATTATGTTAACATGTGAGATTATTTAGTAAATTTTAAATTGAACTTACAAAATGAACAAGTTAAAGTTATTATATTATTATGTTTATTAATTTAGTTTTATGATAAAAACCTGTTTTAAGCATCTTAGACTACTATAAATATATTTTTTAATTAACACAATTTATGATATCTTTGTTAAAATAAATAATATTGCTTATCAATCTATAATATTTTAGATTAGATTATTTTGAATAATATTTATTTGCGCAACGCGCGTAGGTATAAATCTAGTTAATATATTAAAAGAAAATAGTCACATCATAATCGACTAACCGTTCCCACTAAATTAATTTTCATTTGTTTTATAATAATATTATTATTATATAAAAATTGTAACACCCCTCGTAAAATATTAATTGTAATTATCGAATTTCTGAAAACTATATTTTGCTATCGAATTAATTCCGGATTTCGCGATCAATTTATTTTGGGAAATTATTATTTTGACATTATTTAATTGCCACCTTTATTTTATTGAAGGAAATTAATTATTATTAATAAGTCTAATTAATCTCGATTATTTATTCGGTGACCCGATATTTTTGTATCGGGATAATATCGATCGATAAATGTTCGTGTATCGACGAAATATCACGATCTCCCGTGCAAGAACGCGAGGAGATGTGGAGTTGACGTGAGGTGATGTTAAAGTGACCGATGTGACAAGCGAATGACAACCACTTTAACCTTTTTGACTTTCGGTAATTCCGAATTTACCCTCACATCCCTTCTATAAATAGAAACCCACCTTCTCACTCCATCACTTTTAGTCTCTCTCACTAAATTCTCTAGAGAATTTCCGGCGATATTTCCGGCGAACTTCACGCGAGCTCAGGCGAGGCTCCGGCGAAGAGTTTTTCAGGTAAAACTATACCTTTTTAGAATCCTCTCTTCATTTCCTTCCCATTTCCAACCTTAGTTTCTCTATTTCTTGAATTTTAGAAGTGGAAAGTGAAGGATCAAGGGTTGATCAAGCTATCAAAGCTCTACGAACATTCTAGAGGTATAGATAAAACATCTCTCTAGCTATTTTCTCCGTTTAAGCATGTTGGTAAATTTTTCCCTAGTTGATAAATAGCATGATCTAGGCTTATGTTGGGTTTATAAGTACGTGTGCATGCTTACCATGATAAATTATGAGCCTAGAAATGATATATCGACCTAGGTATCGAGTTGTGTTGATTTTGGAGCATTTTTTGTATATTTGTCCTATATGAAAATGTTATGGTTAAATCTCGATCCCAATATGTTTTGATGTTTAAATACATGTCTAGACTCGTTATAATTGTTAGAAAACTATTTGGTGTTGTTAGAAATCGATTGAACGAGTCCGTATAACCGTTTGAGCCAAAACACAAAAAATACGCCGAAGGCATTTTGCCTCTGTTTTGGTCGACATGCGTGCGTGTCGATCGACACAGGGCATGTTGATCGACACACACCATGTCGATCGACATAGTCGTCGATTCAAATGTCTTGGTGTCGATCATTCGTATTGATCGACATGAACCCCATGTCGGTCGATATTCCGTACGTCGATCGACACAAATGTAAATTTTGACATGACTTCCATGTCGATCAACACGCTCGGTGTCGATCGACACACACGTTCTCGGTCGACACTTCTTCATGTCAATCGACATAAACACCCACCTGTCGACATGTGCCTCGGTCGACACACATTCATATAGGCACATCTGTGTCGATCGTGTAACGCCCCCAACTGACCTTCCCAATTTGGGGCCACGTTACATTGAGGTTTCAGGTTTTTAACAAACACATTTCGCAATTAATAAAGCGGAAGACTTAAATTTAAAGAAAAGATAAGTAAAAAGTAATAAGTTGTACTTCGAGTTAAATTAGTAACAGAGTTCACAGGTTGAAATATTCAAAAGGGAAGGAAATTTCAGAGAGTGGTGCAGCAGTGTGTGTAGCGTGATGGTGACATGTATATGAAGATACATGTCACAGGATCTGTTTAACTTTTCAAAAACGCTTTCTCTTCACCAGCTTACACCCCGAAACTCCCATCCATGCTGTTTAACCTGCACGTTTTAGAAATAACGCGAGGGGCTGAGTACTTACGTACCCAATGAGAAACATGCCCAAAAACTTACATTTATATATGAGATATGCTATGCAACTCACACTGATAGGCACGGGGTTTTATTGAAAGAAACAGTGCTATCTAAAACATTTTCTTTTGTGCGTTATTTAAATGTGTTATTATATCTGTTATTGTTTTGTAACTGGAAGTTGGCCAACTTCCAAGTTACGATGACTAGTTAGGAATGATTAAACATTCAACATACTATCATCTAAGTGCACTAATCTCGGAATATACTTCGAGACTCGATCGTATTTTAATTCATCATTCACTGCCAACAGGGTTTAAGGTCACTACCATTTCACCCGTTTTTACATTCCTTCAGGGTTTAAGGTCACCACCATTTCACCCAATTCTCAATCAAGTTTCCCAATTCACTAAATGAGTTCTAGCGCAGTTATGGAACCTGGTTCTAAACTCATTAGTAATACTCTCTGTCGATGGGAATCGACAGAGGACATATACAATAGCACAAAAACAAGCATAGCAAGTCTCAATTTAAAAACAAAACAATTTTTAACACCTTTTGAAAATAAAACACCGATTTTGCTTTTATACTTAAATAGTTCCCACCTGATGTTTGGCTTTGGTTATAGTTGTTTCTTGCTAATTTGAGCTTACTTCTCCAATTCTCAACCTCCTACAAATAATCAAGGGTCACCAAGTTAGGATAAACGATCTAGGACAATAGCGAAATCAATCAGAATCGGATAATCATCTCATAATCGCCTCACTCCTAATATGATTCTCATAATTCCCTTCAATTGCATTCAACATTGTCATACCCGTAATCCACAACCAAACACTTATCAAATCATATTTTCATGCTTAACATGCTTTCCATTTCATATATTAAACTTAGGGATTGAAAGGATTCGAAAAGGAATGAAAAATAGCTCAAAACTAAGTTTTATATTTTAAGGTCGCAGCCCATCCCGACCGGAATGAGTCTGTCCCGAACGGAATCCCACCCCGAACGGAATGAGTCCGTCCCGAACGGGATGGAAAATTTTCAAACAATTCCTCTGGCCGTGCTTCATCCCAAGCGGGATCCATCCCATCCCGAACGGGATGGTCCTGCTCCTGCACGCCATTTCGCCGTGACCCGTCCCGAGCGGGATGCTTCCGTCCCGTTCGGGACGCGTCGTCTTTTCCGACGAACTCGCCATTTTCAACCCTGAAACTCGCGTTTTCTCGCGATTCAACCGTCCGATCTTACATGCAATGACATCAATCGACTCCCTAGACACTCTAGAACACGAATCCAACCTCCAAACACGAAAAATACGCAAGATTAAAGGGACGGAAGAGAGCTCACCGGAACACTCCTCTCACGGCGGCGGCGCTTGATTTCGGCGTGGTTTTGCTCACTTCTCACCGTCCGAATCTTCTCTACACAATGGAGAACACGAATCTAAGGTTAAAACACCGGAAATTCGGCCGGAATAACGAGATTCAATCCAAAATCCCATAAATCGTAACACAAACCCACCTCAACTTCTCACCTCAATATCTCTCTCGTTTCTTGTCCTCTTGGAGCCCACGAGTACTCAAATTGAAGCTTGAGAAGAGAGCTTCACGATGGTGGTGGTGGTTCGCCGGATGGTTGCCGGAGTTGGCCGGAATTCGGCCGGGAATACAGTCTGACGGGAATAGGGTGGATGGAAGGGTTTTTCTCTCTCTAGATTTATAATATAAGTGTGGAAATGATATGATATAATTCCATATATTTGTTGTAATTCCCTTATTTCCTCACATTTAATTAGACATATATCTAATATATATCATCTCCATAAATCCTCAATGAACCTTGGTAATTCCTCCAAGATTAAAACATAATCAAGATCTCATCAATTTAATTTCTCCAATTATAATCTCCCAATTTCCTTTCATAATTCATAACTCATGAATTATCCATCTCATTACCTCAATACAATTCCATATTAAATCCTCCCATCTCAAACAATATAATCCAACCACAAGATAAATACACATAATATCTCTCAATTAGGGAATTCTTTCTTTATTCAATCAATTGATCTTTACGAAAGCTTAATTAAGCTTGGGGTATTACAGATCGACATCGTCTCTCTCGATCGACACAGGCGTAAAACCTAAAACTTTCAAATTTCATTATTCGATCAATTCGAATTATCATTCATATCTTTTGATATCCTTTAGATCGATTTACTAAAACAACATTTCTAAGTCTTAAATTCTTTCTACGATCAATTCAAATTGTTTCATTGATATTCCTTGTATCAATCAACGAAGAATGTTATCTTCCATAACCTCTTCGAAAACCCTTTTCAATTCAAACCAACTTTGATTACTTGATCAAACTGTCGCAATTTGAATCTTCTTTGAGGCTTATCATTCAACTAAACTTGTTAAACCTTAACCTTTGAAATCATAATTCGATCTTCATCTGAGATCAAGAATCTTCTCGATTACTTTATTGAAACAACTTGATGAGTTCTCTTACTCTCAAGCGATGTACGATGATTTATAATTGATTATGAAATTCTTTCAATTATACTCTCGAAACAATGTTCCGTCATTTGACAAAGTTTCGTATTCGTTCAATTAAGTTGAACCACAAACTTTCATTGTGAGTTTACGCTTAGTATCGAAACTTGAGCTACTGAAATAATGTTTGACTATCTTATTCGTCAAACTAAATTATTTGATCATTCTTTCATATCCTTATCCGATGGCTCAACGTAAGAAGTCCAAGAACGATTTAGAGTTTAGAACTATTTTGATGAGTCAGATCACAGATAATCTATTATCCCTTTAGGATTTACTCGTATTCCTTATACTGCAGGAAAGGGCAAGGAGAAGATCGATTACTAGATCAACTAATCGCATAACCGCACCTACTCAAGGTGGACTTTCTTTTACCCTTATATAGTGGGCCAAACTAAAAATATAAAAATGATGTTTTCTTTTCAAAGCACATCCAGCATGAAATGAAATGTTTGTTTTGAACTGCTTTGTCATTGCCTACTGTTTTATGTTTGCTATCTATCCTCTCTGTGGGGAAAACCCACATAGAGAAGAACATCAAACGTATTCAACGTGGATGTTGACTCTGCGTATTGCGAGTCTTATCGATCGTACCCAGGTAGTGAAAGAGATACCATGGGTTAGTGCACTATGATGCTGACATGTTAGGGGTCATGCCCTACTCGGACTAGCATCGTGACTGTGGTAGGTGGCCACCTCCCAATCACATTATATTAATTGCGGATAGTTTAACTAAGTAAAAAGGAGCATGCTCATTCATAAAATATTTTGGTGCAATGGGAGGATTCTAAACTCAAAACTCCATGTGCGACCCGATAAAAAAGGCATGAGAAACTTATATATGTATGTTTTTCGGGCATGTGTTCACTAAGTACAATTTGTACTTAGCCTCTCGCATTATTTCTAATATGCGCAGGTTAAAAGAAGCTTTTGGAGCAGAGTACGAGGCAACAGTTGAGGTGGAGCTGAAGACTCTTTTTGTAATAGTTAGATGTTGAAGTATGTATCTTCATATACATACTTCATTGATAACTTTCCGCTGCTGAAACTCTTTATCTTTTGTTAGCCTTTTGTTGACATATTAAACTTGTATACTCGTTTACTCAAGAAGCTACGATCCCTTCTTGAGGAGGCACCCTTTTATCATACTTTGCTTAACTTGGGATAAGTGTGATGCCTTCTATTTTTCTTTTGATTGATATCCCAAGTGCAAGTCTCGTTCCCAATGTGCCTCAATTCCTTGAATTATGTTTATTTATAAATCGGGGCGTGACAAAAATACTTATTTTAGTAACCACCACTCTTCAAGTCTTCATTTTTTTATTTTAAAATATATTATTAAAAACCTTAAATATATAAAATATATGAAATTAAGATTTTTACATTATAACCGTTCGAGCCAAATGATTTTTATTTATTGTATTATATTATTATTATATAAAAAGAATTATTCCAGCAAGCAACCATCACTCTTCATTTCTTACAAAAATTAATATTAAAATATATTATTAAAACCTTAAATATATAAAATTAATAATTTTTTTTATCATGGATAATTTTGAGATTTTACTTAATAGGCAGCACTACCATCGTGATAAATGATGCCTAGATTATGGCACATTAGTGAATAATTTTATACATAAACAAAGTGTGTTTTTAAATCTGAGGAATTTTATATATTCCATTTTTATTTATAGTTAAATATAGGTGCAAATAATTGTTAATGTTTGTGTTATATTTTTTTCACTCTTCATTTTTCACACTATTTAAAATCATAAATAATGTTTGATACACTTATT
This sequence comes from Plectranthus barbatus, assembly GCA_026898455.1. Taxonomy (NCBI): domain Eukaryota; kingdom Viridiplantae; phylum Streptophyta; class Magnoliopsida; order Lamiales; family Lamiaceae; genus Plectranthus; species Plectranthus barbatus. The sequence continues at coordinate 554,825 of JAPKLW010000380.1, read as the reverse complement.
TTTTATAATAAATAAATATGATACTTTCGTGCAACGCACGAGTAACATACTAGTTGAGTAATGAAATTACAAAATCGCAAATTTTGTTATATTAAATTTATATGTATTAAGTACTGTAGAACAACGTAGAAAGCAGGATGTTGCCAGAGCTTTCCATTAGGCAAATTTTAATTGTCTCAAACGGCGACACCTCTCTCCTCACAAGGCTTGTACCTATATAGAGAGGAGAAGATACACAGAGGGAAGGTTACTTGAATTACATGAGCAATATACAAGTCTCCACGACCTTCATCTCTAAAGCTATCAGTTTTCATAGCTTTCTGTATTCTTACACATAAGACTCTCAGCACCTTGCTAGAGTTCCCCACCGGAGTTCTTACTATCCAAGTAAGAATCTGAGAAGAAACATCGCCTTGATAAACTCAGCTGCTACTCCACACCATCCATCTTCAACAATCTTGGAAGAACTCAACCATCCAACCGTTTCCGCTAGTGGCTGCGCAACTTGTTCGCACATCAACTGAGCGGACGAGTTCTTTGTGGACTAGGCGAGTGACCATACCGCCGGTGGATGAAAGAGTTGCCAAAGACTGCGATAGATTTTGCCACGTTACTTTTTAACGAGTTATTATGTAATCCAACAAGCACGGTTGAAGAGTGAAAGTAGGACTTTAGGCTCCGAGTAACTATAAAATTCTAGTCTCTTTTACTGCTTTCCCTATTACTTGCGCGGTTGAAGAGTGGAAGAAAAGATCTGGTTGCATAACTGACAGTGTCGATGTTAGACTTATATTTAACATTGCCATGTTTTACATTGTCAGGTCTAACCTTGTCAGCGTCAGTGTTAGACTTTTCATAGCTTCGACACTGTGATGTTAATCTTATCCTTCACTGTCTTTCAGGAGTTGTTACAACTAACTCCTATTCTTTAGGGATTTTTATCTCGATTTTCCCACGTTTTTACAGGTCCTATTTATTAGGGATCGTGTATATTATTGCTACTAACCATATATTATTATATATTATTGTTTTATCTTATGCATGTTTGTAGGGAAGTTATTATAATTGACTTCCAACTAACCCCTATTTTATAGGGAACAATTTTGCTTCAGTTTTAAGTTATTTTACAGGTCATAAATAATATGGGAGCACCTCCACAATCAAACCATTCACCCACGTGAGTTATGTGGTTGATTCAATCTAAAGCAAAGGATCAAATGGAAGTGGGAGGAGATCATGGTCCACGTCTGAAGTAGTGGAGAATTGGACATCATCTTGAGTGCTCCAAGTCTGAATAAATAGGCAGATCGATGCTGGAGAATATTTGAGCGATTACAATATTCAAAGATAGATTCTCTTCTGATCGATCTTGCCTTGCCCGTACTTTCAACCTCTCTCTCAACTAGCTTTCTCTCGACATAATCCATCTCCGAAAAGGTGTTTCCTACGGTGGAGGAGTCGAGTTTCAGCCTTGTTCATAGATTGTTAGTACGTTGTCCATAGGTGTTGTTTAAACGTCTATGTAGAGCGGAGTTTCTTCAAGGGAGTGAACCGAGAAGGAGCTAAGCTATTTATTATTTAATTCTCTGTGTATACTTTGTTTATATAGTGAAATCATTTTTTGCCGCAAGGCACTCTGGGGAATAGAAATATTACCCAGAAAATTATTCCGCTGTGCATTACTCTTTAACACCGCACTTTAATATCACAGTGTTATACTCTGGTGAATCTTTAACATTTACATGTTGAAGTAGTAAATTTGGGCACTATATTCTTTCAATTGGCATCAAGAGCAACTACTTGACGAACTAAGTACCAAGATCCTGCAGTGCAAATTTACTACAATGGATTCATCGAATTCAGTAAGTAGACCACTTATTCTTGATAGTTATGACAATAACTACTCTCTATGGAAGTCAATAATGAAGATGTACATCAAGTCATTTGATTAAAAATCATGGGTTGCTGTGATAGATGGATGGATACCACCCAAAGTGTCAATACCAGATCCGAAGAATCCAGATGCAATGCTGGTGTTATTAAAACCGGAACGACAATGGACGCAAAGTGAAAGGACAATCTCTAACTTTAACACTAGAGCATTTAAAGCTATACTTGCTTCTATGGATGTTGTTTGTTTCAGGCTCATTTCCAGGTGTTCAGAAGCAAGAGAAGCATGGTGGATACTTCAAGAGAAGTTTGAAGGAACTCTAAGTGTTAAAAGAACAAAGATGCAGATCCTCACCAACAAATTTGCAAATCTGAAGATGTTGGAAAGGGAGCATCTCGTCATTTTATGAGAAAATGATGTCCATGGCAAACGAAGCTCACGCTCTAGGAGAACCAATCAACAATGAAAGGTTGGTCAGCAGGATGTTGGAGTCCCTGCCAGAAAAGTTTAACATCAAGGTGTCTGAGATCAAAGAGATAAGAGATGTTGAAACTTTGAAGATTGCAGAATTGGTCAGTTTTTTGACTATATGCAAAATGAATCCGCTAGAACAAAAACTGGTGTACAAAAGCAAGAGCTTAACCTTCCATTCAAGAGACGTTAGAGATACAAGTTCAACAAACATCCCAAAGTGTGCAGAATTTGAAGAAGTGTTAGATGATGACCTACTGGATGAAGACCAATCAAATCTTGTGACACGGACCGAAGGGATCAACAAGTTCGTGAAAGACGAAACTGTCAGTCCACAATTCGGGAGAAAAAGTTCATCATCAACATCAACTTAAACATTATCAACAATTTCAAGTGAAATCTCAACAAAGAATGATTCAGATACTGAAGAGCCCATCTATGATATCTATTTGTCTCCGTGGAGAATAGAGGAATGTGAAGACGAGGAACATGTAGAGGGTGATGTTTCTGATGATAGCTGCTCGGATAATGACAATGTTACAACACATTCGTCCAACATTCTAGTGTCAGAGAATGTTACTAACAGGTATGAAATGACCGAGCTAAATAATATTTATTCTGGTTATACTAACAATTATAGGGTTCAAGATCTGCAAAATGATGAAGATATCCAGAAGGTTGTTAAAGAATCTAGTCATCATTCTAACCTTGTTGATAAAGAATGTCAGAAGCAAAAAGAGAAGTCGCTTCATGACAAAGATGAGGATTGTTCTCTGAAACTCAAACAGTCCTCAATAGAAAGGAAGATTGAGGTAAGTATGTTAAACTTTAAAGTTTGTTTGACTGACTTTGTTTTTGAAAAGATCCATAATTTCAGACCTGATGAATTATTATCGATAGGATATTCTAATATTTTAGTGTCAAACTCTGTTTTTTCTGAAATGTTCAGACCTGAGCAGAGTGATGTTAAACTTTCTGAACACGAGTCTAACATCTCTGAGCAACATGATAAGGAAAATTTTAAGGTTTGTGTGTGTCACTACTTGACTAGGATTAGTCATATCATGTCTTTTTGTAGAACTCGTTTTGCTAATGAAGACAGGAAATTGAATCAAAAACATAGTCATGTTAAACTTTTGTGCACTCAACATGTTGCCGATGAGAATGTGAGATTTTACAATGTTAATCACTCTAATAGTATTAATCAATATTATGAGATATATTTTGGTAGTACTTTGTTGAAGACTAATGTTGCAGGTACATGGTACTCTAACAATAGGTGTGTTAGACATTTCACAGACATTGAAACTGTCAACATACCAGTTTTTCAAGGACCCCTGCCCTTTAACAAATGTTATCAGGTCGATCAAGAATTCTCCCTAGTTAAGCATGATGAAGATGGCATATGGTGCCAAAAGATCGGTCACATAAATGTTAGAAGCTTCCGAAATTTTTTCAAACATACCGATGTTAAAAGAATATCTGAACTAACATTGAAGGTTGATAAGGTTTGTGACTCTTGTCTGATAGGTAAGCGGACAAGGTCATCTCATTCTATGTTGAGCATGGTTTATACTGCAAATTTCTTTGAGTTAATTCACATGAATTTAGTAGAGTTAATTATTTTTGAGAGTTTTGATAGAAATAGTTATGTTATTTGTGACTTTTCTAAATGTGTTAGAGTTGAATTTTTTTTAGAGTAAAATATGATATGTTTTCTTGGCTTAAATGGTTTTGTAGGAAGTTTCAAAATGAACATCATTCAAATCAGATTATAATTAGAATTAATAATAAATTTGTGAATGATGAGTTTTCTTACCTTTGTGAAAGTAATTCTATCTCTATTGATTCTTTTGCTCATAAATATCTCAAACACAATAGTTCTATTGAAAGAAAAAATTGGACATTAGAGAAAATGGTTAAGAAAATGTCACATTCTGAAAGTTTATTCATTAAAACTATGACCACATCTTGTCATTTAATGAATATGGTTCATCTAAGACAAGGTACTGAAATAACCCTTTTGAATATTTGAAAAGGAATAAGCCAAACCTTAGATATTTACATTTGTTTGAATTTGTTTGTTATATTTTAGATAATCGTGATTATCTTATAATGTTTGATTTAAGATACAATGATGGTTTTTTCCTTGAATATTTCCCTAATAGTAATGTTTATCGGGTGTTTGACTTGGGTACTCAAACTATCCAAGAATCTATGAACGTGCTTTTTGATGAAGCTAGTACTATACTAGACAAAAGATAATCTGAAGATGTGTTTCAATTGATCGAAACCGACCCAGTTTCTACAATCAGTCTGGTGGACAAATCATCATCAGTGTGTGACACAGAGCCCAACAAAGAGGACAACTCTAACATCGTGGTGTCACACTCTGGCAGAAGGAACCATCCTTCTGGATGGAAAAGAATTTGTCGGCATCCCAGGTTATTGGAAAGATCTCTGAAGGAGTTCAAACTCGTAAAAAATATCAAGTAAGCTACAATGAAATATTGAGAATGATATGTACCTTCTTTGTGTTTAATTCCACTCATGTTAGTAGTTATATTTCATCAACTAGACCTAAGAATGTTACTAAGGCTCCACGTGATGTGACTTCGATAATGTCGATACAAGAGGAAATTAGCCAGTTTATGGTGAATGATGTTTGGACTTTAGTACCTAGAACAAATGACAAGAATGATGGGTTTTGTATACTGAAAGCATTTATTATAATGAGTATACAACGGTTTATTTCTCCTATCTGTTAACAATCTTACATGTATGTAACAATGGTATCCTCTTGTCTCACCGATAAGGCTGATCATACGACATGTTGTAGATCGCAGAAGACAGTATGATCACTTGACCTAGTGAGACATAAACCCGATCACAGCCGAGACAGCGTATGAGGATACGTCTGTCCGGATGGCTGCGGCATCGTCAGAATAAGTAGTCTGTCTAGGTTACTAGACATGCTGGTACGCAGGGGTGACGTATTGATGGACCGCAGTGAGATGTATTCGACTGTCTGACATCAGCGAATACAAGATCTCGTTATATTGATTGAGTCCAAACCCTAACGAAGGTTCAAAGGTTTGCACGGGTTGACTGTTGCTTTGACTTGCCATGGTGGAGAGCCTAAGTAACGTGCTCGTATATCCGCATCTTGGGTAACAGCAGTTGGTGTAGTACCGCCTAAGACTGGGTTTAGGTAACCATATCCGAGCAATAGGATGGGGACATTCCCTGAGGAGCTCAATGACATTCATCGTGCCAAAGTCCTGCAGGCTGATTAAGTTCAGGCACGAGTGATAAGGATTGAGTGGTATTACTCAGGAATAATAAGATATTAATTAATTGTAGTTAGAGCTTGTCAGAAGCTCCAATTAATTAATGGATGTCCGGTAACCTTATATATGGGGATTCTCAATTAATGCAGCTCGTTCTCATAACGTGGTAATAAAGGGGTAGGTCAATATTAATTCTGTGGTGAAAAAGAATTAATATTAATTAATTAATTCAGTCCTAAGTTGTGGACATGGGAATTAATTAATTATAGGACCACTTTATTATTTGCATTTGGTCCCAGGACTAGCCCAATTATATATGCTGAATTGAGCCCAATAGCCCATTAGGGATAAAATCCCGAGTCTATAAATAGACAACATTCTCTCTCAAAACCCTAGCCACCTTCATAACATTCAAAACAATTGAAACCCTAGGCAGAGAGAGAGAGTGGGCGACAGCTAGTGCAGAGGGAGGAGAATTTTGATTCTGGCCTTGCATAACTACAGATCTGTGTAATCCTCACTAGTAGCAGATCTGAACAGCATTGGGACACAACCCTGAAATTAGGGTTCTAATTTCTATTTCCGCAGATTAAATCGAATCGCGTGGTTGAATTGGAAATAGGATATTCAAACGCGAAAGATCGGATCAGTCTCTACGGAATAACGATAATTCCTCTATCCACAATTCTAAGAATTAAATTCATAGGAGCATGCTAGTTTTTATTGTGAATTTTAACTGTGTGTAATATCCATAAATCGATCCGGTTCATTGGATTTTGTGATTCGGTTCACTAGAAATCCCTACAATTGGTATCAGAGCCAGGTTTCTGATTTATGGCTCTATTGTGCACAATTAAATTCAATATACATGTATGAATTTATTTTGTTTTGTGGATAGTTTTTGTTCCTCGTGGCAACCCGTGTAATTCAGCCTGCGGTGGTTTATCCGTGTAGGGCTGAATTAATTTTGTAATAGAATAGTTTATTCTATAAATTTTGAATTTTTCAAATCTGTAATTGGACGCGTTGAGGACGAAGAATGAAGACGAAGCAGACGACGACGTCGGCGTGCGTGGCAGCGCGGGCGGGCGGCGCACGTGGAAACGTGCTGCGCACACACGCAGAAACGCACAGCGCACGCACGCGCGAGCGGTCGGCGGCGGGCGGCGATCGGCGGCACCGATGGTGGCGGTGGCAGTTGTCGGCGGCTGCTGTCCCTGCGGCGCTGGCTCGTGTTTTGGTGGAATGTGCAATCCTGTGTAAACCCTAGGGATTGCATTAGGGTTAGGGAAAATCATCAGATCACAAAGGCCTAAATCCCAAAAGATTTGGAGGCCCTAGAAGATTTGAGAAGATTTGGATTTATCCAAATAGATTCAATATTCAAATTGTAATAGATAGGATTTATTTTTTCCTATTTTGTAGGGCCACGAGGAATTTTTGTTTGCCTTAATTTTCCTCGTATGATATGTGATTTATTTATGTGCGCAATTAAGCATGTGTAGATAATATGAAAAGCATGATTTATCGTTTTTATTATTTACAGCTTTCCAAGCATGCATATGTGATTAATTTCTTTTGGTGGATTATATTTTGGGAATTTTTGGGCTTGTTTAATTACATGAAAAAATTTGGAAAATATAATAACAAAGAAATTATGTGTGCACATATAAGAAACCTTTTAAAAGAAAAATACTAAGCAGATTTTTTTAATTAAAATCAATAGACCTCCACAAAGCGGTCCTAGGTTGTAAGTGTATCTCTCGTTCTAGTAAACGTCTACGAGGTGCATGGGTACGGCTGTTGGGATTTCTAGATAAACAATTTAAATCATGTGAATAGTGGGAGGATTTTGCGTAAACGTCTACGAGTGTAGCTTGCGTAGATCTCTTTCACAAGTATTCTAGGATTGATTTAAATTATAGATAACAAAAGCTTTAAGGGCTGTGCGGTATGGTCACGTGCCATGCTAAACTGTCTCTTTTGGTTGGAGTTAAATTTGTGGTTAATGGCTTAGAAGCATCTTAGAATATAATGCAAGAATTGCATCCCTGTTCTTGAGAGATGGATTGGTCTAAGGTTTTCACTAATTATTAATCTCTAGTGTCAAAAGGTTCCTGACATGGTAGTGAAATTAAATGGATTGGGGCTTAAAACCCGCAGTTCTGGTTGAGGGTGACATCGTAAACGTCTACAAGTGTAGCTTGCGGTGGGAACTCTTGGGCAATTAGTGGAAAATATTTGTATTTGATTTATTAAAAGGTTTTTAATGCATTTGTTTTCGAAGTTCTACATGTATGTTCTTATTTAAGATTTTTAATTGTTTCAGATATGTCTATGTCTAATGTCATCAATATTCTCGCACAAAACACTTTAACTGGTCCAAACTTCCTGGAATGGAAACGCAATCTTGAATACCTCCTGATTGCAGAAGAACATATGTTCGTTCTGCATGTACTTCGTCCCGAAGTGCCAACTGCTGAATCCAGTCAAATGGATATAGACTTTTATAACAAGTGGGAGAAATCAAATAATGTAGTCAAGTGCTACATGATGACCACTATGTCGAAAGTCTTACAACACCAGCATCAGCACCATAGGGATGCCTATGACATCATGACGAGTCTGGAGGCGACCTATGGGAAAACTGATAGAGCCATCATATTCAATCTCATAAGAGAAATCGTGAGTAAGAAAATGATTGATGGCACCTCAGTGAGAGAGCACGTAGTTACCATGACTCATCTCATGGATGAACTGACTGTGCATGGTGGAGGTATCGACGCTGAGGCTAAAGTTGATATCATACTGAACTCTCTACCCAAATCCTTTGAGAGTTTTAGACTGAATGTTGTCATGAACAAGAAAGAGTATACTCTTAATGAGTTACTCAATGACTTGATGGCAGCGGAATCAGTCATGAAACCTCAGAAGGTTGCCTTGGCTACTTCTGGTAATCTCTCTACTGTACCGAAAAATATGAAGCGGAAGAAGGGGATTAAGAAGTGGGCCAAGAAGACACCTATGAAGCATGGTGGGGCTGGGAAAAAGCCTAAAGTGGCGACTGATAGGGACAGGTGCTTCAGGTGTGGTAAGAAAGTACATTGGAGGAAAGATTGTCAAGCCAACAAAGCTAGACAAGGTATGCCATTTTGCATGTACAACTGCAAGCATGATTAGAGTCTGTTGTTGCTCTTTCAGAGCTATAAGCGCTGACTTGTTGATCATGTTGTTGTACTTTGCAGGAGACCGTGCCAACAAGGCTGGTGAGTGATGGCAAGAAGATACCAAACTGGATGAAGGCAACGTTTTATGACGGAGCTTCATGGAGTTTTCTTTTCTTTATGTTTTGATAAACTAAGTATGTTTAAGAGTTTTGTTTCGTGGGCCGTGGTTTATCGACAGGACAAAATTTATCAACTTTTATGGATATTTGTTATTTATGATTTCAGTCATTGGTGATAAAAGTGTTATCCATTATAAGATGTTGATTTACACTCTTTATGTTACTTCGATCAAACATGTCCTTAAGTATAGCATGTAATTCATCTGTAATTGATAATCCTAGAAAGAGAAAACTTACTTCTTCTGATGAGGATCTTACATATCTCTGGCACTTGAGACTGGGTCACATCAGCTTGAAGCGGATTCAGAGACATGCAGATGACGGTACATTGTACTCAGTCCGGGCTGTACCTTATCAAGTCTGTGAATCCTGCATCGAAGGCTAGATGTCAACTAGGCCTTTCAAGGCTAGTCAGTCTCGAGCAGAGGAAGTGTTGGAATTGATCCATTCTGACTTATCTGGACTGATGTCCACGCAGGCTCGTGGAGGGTACGAGTACTTTGTCACTTTCATTAACGATTACTCAAGGTACGTATATGTTTACCTGCTTCGCTACAAGTCTGAATGATTTGAGAAATTCAAAGAATTTAAGGCTAAGGTAGAAAAGAAGGTCGGGAAAACTATCAAGTCACTGCGATCTGACCACGGTGGCGAATACCTCAGTAACGAGTTCCTGCAGTATTTGTCAGAAAACGGGATTACATACCAGTGGACAGCACCGGGTACTCCCCAGCAGAACGGTGTAGCTGAAAGAAGAAATAGGACTCTTCTAGAGATGGTAAGATCAATGATGAGTTATGCAAACTTACCAATTTTGTTTTGGGGCTACACATTGGAAACAACAGCTTACGTGCTAAATGTGGTGCCTTCTAAATCAGTTCCTAAGACGCCTTCTGAGCTCTTCCTTGGTTGCAAACCTTGTTTGTGCAAGTTTAGAGTATGGGGCTGTCCGACACACGTACTGTCGAAGGAACCTGATAAATTAGAAAGCAGGTCAAAGGTAATGCTGTTTATAGGGTATCCCAGGCAAATGAAAGGTGGTTACTTTTACTGTCCTGAGAGTCAGAGAGTCGTTGTTAGCACCAACGCTAGATTCTTGGAGGACGAGTATGTGAGTAATCACAAGTCAAGGAGTGATATCGTTCTTCAAGAAATTGAAAACGAGAATGCGATTCCAAGGTAAGGGGAAAGTGTAGATGTGGGTGCACCTGTGAGAGGTACAGCACCAAAGACACATTCTTCAGTGACACTGCACCTACTACTGACACGGCACCGATACTTCGTCATAGTGGGAGAGTTATTTTCTAGCCGGAAAGGTACATGTTTGTGGGTGAGTCTTCGGACTTGAGTCCGGAAGACGGACATGAGGACTCTATCCTACTGACTAACGAAGAGGTAGTGCAGGACAAGGATGTTGAAAAATGGCGTGTCGTCATAGATTCCGAAATCGAATCCATAACTGCTATGAACGTACCAGAAAACTGATTTGCCGGATGGCTTTAGGGCCATAGGGTGCAAATGGGTATACAAGAGAAAGAAAGGAGCGGATGGAAATATCACGGCTTTTAAAGCCAGGCTGGTGGCAAAGGGTTATAGTCAGAAAGAGGGCATTGACTATAATGAAACCTTTTCACCCGTAGCCATGCTCAAATCCATTCGGATACTCCTTGCCATAGCTGCGCATATGGACCTCGAGATTTGGCAGATGGATGTCAAAAATGAAGGTTTGGTTATCCGAACAGTTCTAAATGAAGGATTTGGGAGAAGCTGGCTACATTCTTGGAATTAAGGTCTTACGAGATCGTAAGAAAAAAATGTTGAACTTATCCCAGGCATCCTATTTGGATACTGTGATAGCCCGGTTCAGCATTCAACTCGCCAAGAAAGGCTTGCTACCTTTCAGACATGGCATTCATCTTTCTAGTGGGCAGTGTCCTGAGACACAACGGGAGAAAGATGAGATGAGTCTTGTACCGTACGCTTCGGCGGTGGGTAACCTCATGTATGCGATGTTGTGTACCAGGCCATATATCTGTTATGCCGTTGGCATGGTAGCAAGATATCAGTCTAACCCTGGACAGGCGCATTGGACTACTGTAAAGCACATCCTCAAGTACTTGAAAAGAACTAGGAATTACTGCCTGGTTTATCCAAGTGAGGATTTGTGCCCTGTGGGTTATACAAACTCGGATTTCCAAGGGGATCAGGATGAGAAGAAATCAACCTCAGGATATGTGTTTACCCTGTGAGGTGGAGCTGTATCTTGGAGGAGCTCAAAGCAGAAATGCATTGCTGACTCCACCATGGAGGAGGAATATGTCGCCGCTTCGAAAGAGGGGGTATGGCTCAGGAACTACCTTTTAGAGTTGGGTGTAATTCCGAGTTTGCCAAGGAGCATCACAATTTATTGTGATAACTCTGGTGCAGTGGCGAACTCAAAAGAACTGCGGTCTCACAGGGCAAGCAAACACATAGAGAGAAAGTACCATATCGTACGAGAAATTGTATCGAGAGGTGATGTTCTGATCAAGAAGATTGACACTAAGGACAACCTTGTTGATCCATTTACGAAGATCTTATTGCAGAATGTTTACGAAAGACATATTCGTGAGCTGGGTCTGAGGTGGATGCCGACCACTGACAGTGGTTAAAGAGATAGCAGGCTAGATAGACGGACTGTATACTCTGTAATAGCTTAGTTATGCTTTAAGTATAAGTGGGAGATTGATGGGTTTTGTATACCGAAAGCATTTATTATAATGAGTATACGACCGTTTAATTCTCCTATCTGTTAACAATCTTACATGTATGTAAAAATGGTGTCCTCTTGTCTCACCGATAGGGACGATCATACGACGTGTTGTAGATCGCAGAAGACAGTATGATCACTTGACCTAGTGAGACATAAACCTGATCATAGCCGAGACAACGTATGAGGATACTGTAGGGTTTTACCGTGAACCAAATCACCAAAACCAAATGAACCGGACCGTTTATGGTTATTGTTCATAATCAATTCGAAAACCATAGGCATGCTCTTATTGAATTTAATGCGTGGATAAAGAATTATATACCTTAATTTTGTAGTCTCAGAAACGATCTTTCGCGTTTGTATTCCCAAATCCAGAATCAACCACGCGATATTATTAAATCTGCGGAATAAGAAATTAGAAATCTAATTTCTAGATTCAATAATAATCGAAAAAGACAAAGAGAAGGGATTAATATATGTTCCCCAGATTAGATCTTCAGATTTGTTTCCCGGTGCGTTCAGATCTGCTACTGGTGAAGATTCCACAAATCTGTATTTGAGCAGGACAAGAATTCGAAAATTCTCCTCCTCTATCTTTCAAAATCGGCGCCCCCACTCTCTCTCTCTAGGTTTTTTGTTTTTCAAATGTGTTTTTAACTTATGAGAGAGAGCTGTCTATTTATAGACCTAGGATTGTAAACCCTAATGGGCTCCTGGGCTCAATTCAGCACACTTTCCTTGGGCCAGACCTGGGACCTAATGCAAATAATAAAGTGGGCCTATAAATTAATTAATTCTCATGTCCACAACCCAGAACACAATTAATTAATTAATATTAATTGTTTTTCAACACGAAATTAATACTGACCTACCCTTTTATTACCACGTTATGAGAACGGGCTGCATTAATTGAGAATCCCCATATTTAAGGTTACCGGACATTCATTAATTAATCGGAGCCTCTGACAAGCTCTAACTACAATTAATTAATATCTTATAATTCCTGAGTAGTACCACACAATCCTTATCACTCGTGCCTGAACTTAATGAGCCTGCAGGACTTTGGCACGATGAATGTTATTGAGCTCCTCAGGGAATGTCCCCATCCTATTACTCGGATATGGTTACCTAAACCCAGTCTCAGGCGGTACTACACGAACTGCTATTACCCAAGATGCGAATATACGAGCACATTACTTAAGCTCTCCACCATGGCAAGTCAAAGCAACAGTCAACCCGTGCAAACCCCTGAACCTTCGCTAGGGTTTGGACTCAATCAATATAATGAGATCTTAAATTCGTTGTTGTCAGACAGACGAATACATCTCACTGCAGTCCATCAATACGTCACCTCTGCGTACCAGCATGTCAAGTAACCAAGATAGACTACTTATTCCGACGATGATGCAGCCATCCCGACAGACGTATCCTCATACGTTGTCTCGGCTGTGATCAGGTTTATGTCTCACTAGGTCAAGTGATCATACTGTCTTCTGCGATCTACAACACGCCGTATGATCGTCCTTATCGGTGAGATAAGAGGATACCATTGTTCATACATGTAGTTTGTTTAACAGATAGGAGAATTAAACCGTTGTATACTCATTATAATAAATGCTTTCAGTATACAAAACCCATCAATCTACCACTTATACTCAAAACATCACTAAGCTATTACAGAGTATACACTCCGTCTATCTAGTCTGCTGTCTCTTTAACCACTGTCAGTGGTCGGCATCCACCTAAGACCCAGCTCACGAATATGTCTTTCGTAAACTTTCTGCGGCAAGCTCTTTGTAAATGAATCAGCAAGATTGTCAGCAATGTCAATCTTCTTAATTTTCACATTGCCCCTCGATACGATTTCTCGTATGATATGGTACTTTCTCTCTATGTGTTTGCTTGCCCTGTGAGACAGCGGTTCCTTTGAGTTTGCCACTGCACCAGAGTTATCACAATAAATTGTGATGCTCCTCGGAAAACTCGGGATCACGCCCAACTCTAAAAGGTAGTTCCTGAGCCATACCCCCTCTTTCGAGGCGTCGGAGGCAACGGCATATTCCGCCTCCATGGTGGAGTCATCAATGCATTTCTGCTTTAAGCTCCTCCAAGATACAGCTCCACCTCCCAGGGTAAACACATATCCTGAGGTCGATTTCTTCTCATCCTGGTCCCCTTGGAAATCCGAGTCTGTATAACCCACAGGGCACAGATCCTCACTTTGATAAACTAGGCTGTAATATCTAGTTCTCATCAAGTACTTGAGGATATGCTTTACAACAGTCCAGTGCGCCTGTCCAGGGTTAGACTGATATCTTGCCACCATGCCAACGGCATAACAGATATCTGGCATGGTACACAGCATCACATACATGAGGCTACCCACCGCCGAAGCGTATGGTACAAGACTCATCTCATCTTTCTCCCGTTGTGTCTGATAACACTGCCCACTAGAAAGATGAACGCCATGTCTGAAAGGTAGCAAGCTTTCTTGGCGAGTTGAATGCTGAACCAGGCTATCACAGTATCCAAATAGGATGCCTGGGATAAGCTCAACATTCTTTTCTTACGATCTCGTAAGACCTTAATTCCAAGAATGTAGCCAGCTTCACCCAAATCCTTCATTTAGAACTGTTCGGATAACCAAACCTTGATTTCGGACATCACTCCCTCGTTGTTTCCAAATAGGAGTATGTCATCAATGTATAGTGCAAGGAAAACCACGCTCCCACTGACACAAAGTCAGTAAACATAACTTTCATTTTTTAACAGTGCAAATCCATAGGATTTAACCACATCGTTGAAACGTAAGTTCCACGACCTTGAAGCTTGCTTAAGTCTATACAAGGACTTCCTAAGCTTCCAGACAAGATGTTCTTCGCCCTTGCTTATGTAACCCTCGAGTTGCTGCATATAGATGTCCCTACCTTCTTCAAGGTAACCATTTAGAAAAGCGGTTTTGACATCCATCTGCCAGATCTCGAGGTCCATATGCGCAGCTATGGCAAGGAGTATCCGAATGGATATGAGCATGGCTACGGGAGAAAAGGTTTCTTCATAGTCAATGCCCTCTTTCTGACTATAACCCTTTGCCACCAGCCTAGCTTTAAAAGTCGTGATCTTTCCATCCGCCCCTTTCTTTCTCTTGTATACCCATTTGCACCCTATGGCCCTAAAGTCATCTTGCAAATCAGTTTTCTGGTATACATCCATAGCAGTTATGGATTCAATTTTAGAATCCATGGCGACCCGCCATTTGGCAACATCCTTGTCCTGCACTGCCTCTTCGTAAGTCAGTGGGTCAGAGTCCTCATGTTCGTCTTCCGGGCTCAAGTCCAAAGACTCATCCACGAACATGTACCTTTTCGACTGCAAAATAACTCTCCCACTATGACGAGGCATTGGTGCTGTGTCAGTAGTAGGTGTAGTAACTTGTGGTTCTGCACCTTGCACTGAAGAACGTGTCTTTGGTGCTGAACCTCTCACAGGTGCACCCACATTTACACGTTCCCCTTCCCTCGAAATTGCATTCTCGTTTTCAATATCTTGAAGAACGATATCACTCCTCGACTTGTGATTACTCACATACTCGTCCTCCAAGAATCTAGCGTAGGTGCTAACAACGACTCTCTGACTCTCAGGACAGTAAAAGTAACCACCTTTCGTTTGCTTGGGATACCTTATGAAAAGCATTACTTTTGACCTGCTTTCTAACTTACCAGGTTCCTTTGATAGTACGTGTGCCGGACAGCCCCATACTCTAAACTTGCACAAACTAGGTTTGCGACCAAGGAAGAGCTCAGAAGGCGTCTTAGGAACTGATTTAGAAGGCACCACATTTAGCACGTAAGTTGCTGTTTCCAATGCGTAGCCCCAAAACGAAATTAGTAAGTTTGCATAACTCATCATTGATCTTACCATCACTAGAAGAGTCTTATTTCTTCTTTCAGCCACACCATTTTGCTGGGGAGTACCCGATGTAGTCCACTGGGATGTAATCCAGTTTTCTTACAAATACTGCAGGAACTTGTTACCGAGGTATTCGCCACAGCGGTCAGATCACAACGACTTGATAGTTTTCCCGACCTTCTTTTCTAACTCAGCCTTGAATTCTTTGAATTTTTCAAAGCATTCAGACTTGTAGCGAAGTAGGTAAATGTATTCGTACCTTGAGTAATTGTCAATGAAAGTGACGAAGTACTCGTACCCTCCACGAGCCTGCATGGACATCGATCGACATAAGTCAGAATGGATCAACTCCAACACTTCCTCTGCTCGAGACTGACTAGCCTTAAAAGGCCTAGTTGAAATCTTGCCCTCGATGCAAGATTCGCAGACTTGATAAGGTACAACCCGGACTAAGTCCAATGTACCGTCATCTGCAAGTCTTTGAATCCGCTTCAAGCTAATGTGACCCAGTCTCAAGTGCCAGAGATATGTAAGATCCTCATCAGAAGAAGTAAGTTTTCTCTTTCTAAGATTATCAATTACGGATGAATTATATGTAATACTTGCGGAAAGCTTATGATTACAGTTAATAACATAGAGTGAATTATTCAGCATCCCACGACAGATAACACTGTTATTACCAATGATAGAAACACTACTATAAAAAATAACTGAATATCCATCAACATAAAGTTTGGAAACTGAAATAAGGTTCCGCTGAAAATCCAACACGTACAAAACATCTTTCAAGGTTAAAACAAAATCATCAAAGTACAAGGTGAAATCTCCAATGGCAGCTGCACTCACTTGTGCTGCGTTCCCCACTGAGATGGTAACCTCGTCATTCTTCAACACCCTTCTCGGTGTGAACCCCTGCAAAATGTAACAAACATGATCAGTAGCTCCAGTATCCACTACCCACGAATGAGTAGAAACCGATGCTAAACATGTTTCCATTACAAATGCAAATGACGTACCTGGTCCCTTAGCATTCGGACAATCCACCTTTCCGCATCCAGCACATCTCTTCTCCTTTGGAGTGACTTTAACCCTCTTCACCTTCTTTGACTTGCTTTCACTGTTTGCCTTCCTGAGCTTGCTCTCAGCACCGTCATCTCCAACCTTAGAGGTTGTCGAGCCAGTGCTAGAAGCAGTCAGAACAGGCATCCGTGCTCGCATGGAAGATTGCTCCACCACAAGGTCCTCAAGTAGCTCATGCAGAGCATTCTCTCCCCTTGCAGCAGCAACCACCTTAAAGTCATAAAAGGAGTCCGGAAGAAAGTTCAGGATGATGTCAATCTCGCCTTGCACACTGATATTACCACCCCGCACAGTGAACTGTCTCATGAGATCAATCATAGACATCATGTGCTCTGTCACCAAACTATCTTCAACCATCTTCTTGCACACAAGGTCATGCACAAGCTTATAGTTAATAGTCCGCTCCACGTTGCTATAGGCTGTCGAGAGTTCCTTCCAGATCTCTCCAGCCCTTTCGAGGTACTCATACTTGTGCTTTAATTCTCTAGATAGAGAACCCGTGATGAGCCAGAAGGCGAACTCATCAGCATCCTCCCATCTTTCATAAAATTCAAGCTCAAGTTTGCAGACCTTATGACGAACACAACAATGGATCCATGAAAAGAACGTGTGCTTGTTTTTTTAGATAAAGGACGTGTTTGATGCAAAAACTCCATTCAGGGAAGTTTGGACCAGTTAGAGGATTGAGAGCAAGTAAATGATCGACAGTAGACATAGACATATCTGAAATAATAAAGAATCTTAAATAAGAACATACATGTAGAACTTCGAAAACAAATGCATTGAAAACCTTTTAATAAATCAAATACAAATGTTTTCCACTAATTGCCCAAGAGTTCCCACCGCAAGCTACACTCGTAGACGTTTACGATGTCACTCTCAACCAGAACTGCGGGTTTTAAGCCCCAATCCATTTAATTTCACTACCATGTCAGGAAGCTTTTGACACTAGAAATTAATAATTAGTGAAAACTTTAGACCAAGTCATCTCTCAAGAACAGGGATGCAATTCTTTTATTATATTCTAAGATGCTTCTAAGCCATTAACCACAAATTTAACTCCGGCCAAAAGAGACAGTTTAGCATGGCACATAACCATACCGCACAGCCCTTAAAGCTTTTGTTATCTATAATTTAAATCAATCCTAGAATACTTGTGAAAGAGATCTCCGCAAGCTACACTCGTAGACGTTTACGCAAAACACTCCCATTATTCACATGATTTAAATTGTGTCTAGAAATCCCAACAACCGTACCCATGCACCTCTAGGAACTAGCAAGCTACACTCGTAGACGTTTACTAGAACGAGAGATACACTTACAGCCTAGGAGCGCTTTGTGGAGGTCTATTGATTTTAATTAAAAAAATTTGCTTAGTATTTTTCTTTTAAAAGGTTTCTTATATGTGCACACATAATTTCTTTGTTATTATATTTTTCAAATTTTTGCATGTAATTAAACAAGCCCAAAAATTCCCAAGATATAATCCAACAAAAAAAATTAATCACATAAGCATGCTTGAAAGCTGTAAATAATAAAAGCGATAAAACATGCTTTTCCTATTATCTACACATGCTTAAATAGCGCACATAAGTTAAAAGACATATCATACGAGGACAATTAAGGCAAACAAAAATTCCTCGTGGCCCCACAAAATAGAAAAATAAATTCTATCTATTACAATTTGAATTTTGAATTTAATGGATAAATTCAAATCTTCTCAAATCTTCTAGGGCCTCCAAATCTTGATTCACCAAATCTTTTGGGATTTAGGCCTTTGTGATCTGATGATTTGCCCTAACCCTAATTCAAACCCTAGGGTTTACACAGGATTGTGCAAACCACCAAAACACAAGCCACCGCAACGGGACGTATCCTCATACGCTATCTCGACTGTGATCAGGTTTATGTCTCACTAGGTCAAGTGATCATACTTTCTTCTGCGATCTAAAACACGCCGTATGATCGTCCCTATCGGTGAAACAAGAGGATACCATTGTTCATACATGTAGTTTATTTAACAGATAGGAGAATTAAACCGTTGTATACTCATTATAATAAATGCTTTTAATATACAAAACCCATCAAATATGTATGTCCGGATGGCTGCGGCATCGTCGGAA
Organism: Plectranthus barbatus; assembly: GCA_026898455.1. Taxonomy (NCBI): domain Eukaryota; kingdom Viridiplantae; phylum Streptophyta; class Magnoliopsida; order Lamiales; family Lamiaceae; genus Plectranthus; species Plectranthus barbatus. The sequence goes on along the minus strand of JAPKLW010000380.1, from coordinate 535,963 downwards.
TAAGTAGTCTGTCTTGGTTACTTGACATGCTGGTACGCAGGGGTGGCGTATTGATGGACCGTAGTGAGATGTATTCGACTGTCTGACATCATCGAATACAAGATCTCGTTATATTGATTGAGCCCAAACCCTAACGAAGGTTCAGGGGTTTGCACAGGTTGACTGTTGCTTTGACTTGCCATGGTGGAGAGCCTAAGTAACGTGATCGTATATCCGCATCTTGGGTAACAACAGTTCGTGTAGTACTGCCTGAAACTTGGTTTAGGTAACCATATCCGAGTAATAAGATGGGGACATTCCCTGAGGAGCTCAATGACATTCATCGTGCCACAGTCCTGCAGGCTGATTAAGTTCAGGCACGAGTGATAAGGATTGAGTGGTACTACTCAGGAATAATAAGATATTAATTAATTGTAGTTAGAGTTTGTCAGAAGCTCCAATTAATTAATGGATGTCCGATAACCTTAAATATGGGGATTCTCAATTAATACAGCCCGTTCTCATAATGTGGTAATAAAAGGGTAGGTCAGTATTAATTCTGTGGTGAAAAAGAATTAATATTAATTAATTAATTGTGTCCTGGGTTGTGGACATGGGAATTAATTAATTATAGGCCCACTTTATTATTTGCATTAGGTCCTAGGATTGGCCCAATTATATTTGTTTAATTGAGCCCAATAGCCTATTAGGGATAAAACCCTGAGTCTATAAATAGAAAACATTCTCTCTCAAAATCCTAGCCATCTTCATAACATTCAAAACAGTTGAAACCCTATGCAGAGAGAGAGTGGGCGACAACTAGTGCAGAGGGAGGAGAATTTTGATTCTGGCCTTGCACAACTACAGATCTGTGGAATCCTCACCAGTATCAGATCTGAACAGCATTGGGACATAGCCCTGAAGATCTGATCTGGAGAACAAGATTTTCTTTTTCTTCCTTTCTTAGTTTTTGATTTTATCAAGAAATTAGGGTTCTAATTTCTGTTTCCGCAGATTAAATCGAATCGCGTGGTTGAATTGGAAATTGGATATTCAAACGCGAAAGATCGGATCAGACTCTACGGAATAATGGTAATTTCTCTATCCACAATTCTAAGAATTAAATTCATAGGAGCATGCTAGGTTTTATTGCGAATTTTAACTGTGTGCAATATCCATAAATCGATCCGGTTCATTGGATTTTGTGATTCGGTTCACTAGAAATCCCTACAAAGAACATAATAGGTACTGAATGGATTTTCAAAAATGAGTTTGAGAAACATGTTAGTGTTATACGAAATGAATTTAGACTTATAACTCAAGTTGACAAGTTTGCTTTTGATAAAACATTTGCTCGAATAGCTAGGTTAGAGTCTATTGGACTCGTGATGTCTATTGCATACGCTTCCAATTTCTTCTTATTTCAGATTGATGTCATATGTGCATTTCTTAATGAAGTGTTAAACGAGGAAGTCTTTGTAGAGCTAATTAAAGGATTTGAGGACGAACATAAGTCTGTCAATGTATATATACTTGAGAAAGAGCTATATTGGCTAGAGCAAACACCAATGGCTTGGTACGTCTGGCTAACTAAATTCATCCTTGAATTCAACTTCACTCGAGGTAATACTGATAAAACCCTCTTTATTAAGCGTATAGGGAAGGGATTTATGATAGCACATATTTATATGGATAACCTAATTTTTCGAGCAACTGATGTTAAACTGGTTTATAAGTTCATCACCAGTATGTCAGAGATGTATGAAAGGAGTTTGGTAATGGACTTCATAGGTCTTCAGATCAAACAAACTTTAGAAAGGGTAACTATATCACAAAACACTTGCACAACTTGTATGGTTAAAATGTTTGGTCTAGAATTAGCAAAATACATGAGAATTCTCATTTGGTCTAGTGTTAAACTGAGTAAGGACAATAGTGGCGTTGATGTTGAACCTATAGTATATTGGGCTATGATCAGGAGTCTACTATACCTCACTGCTAATAGATCTAATATACTTTTTAGTGTTGAAGTTTGCGTACATGAGTTCAACCAAAAAGCTTCCAAGGGGATAATTCAATATATCTTAGGTACTCCCGACATGGAGTTTTTGTATACAAACTGATTGAACACTAATATTTCAGAAGATAATGACGCTGAATGGATGAGAGATGTGGACGATCGAAAAAGCTCAATTGATGGATGCTTTCTGATTGGCTTTAATCCTGTGTTATGGAACAACAAGAAGCAGAACCACATATCTCTACCCACGGCCGAAGTAAAATTTATTGCAACTTCCAGCTGGTGCACTCAGATGTTCTCGATGAGACAAATTCATGACGATTATGGTATGGATTTTGAAACTCTAACACTGCTATTTTACAGTGCTAATATCATAGAAATCTCTAACATCTCTATTCAACACTCTTACGCTAAACACATTGATATCCAATACCATTTCATTCAATATTTGGTTGAGAAAAACTTGGTTTCCTTGATATATGTTCCGACTAAGGACCAAATAGCAAGCACTCTCTCTAAAGCTCTTGGTTGGAGAGATTTTCATACTTTAGAAAATCTCTACGCATGTGCAACTCTCCTATCTGAGAGTGATGTTTGAGTTTGTTTGTAAATTTTTTTTTCTCTCTTTCTTTCTGACTTAAGTATCTTCATGATGTTTTAGTATGTTCTTATGATTGTTCTTTTCCATGTTATAAAGTTATAGACACAAGAGTGAGGTCTAACATGACTATAAAACATGGTGATGTTTGACTTGAAACTTTTCTTGCCAATAAGTACTATGAACAAGATGTTTCTAGAACACTGTCCATGTGGAACAACTGTGCAAGTAAGTAATTCAAGCTAATCAAATAGTACTGGAAATCGGATGTGATTAGGCACACGATCTCTGTGGAAGGAATGTTGAGGTATTTAAGATCAATTTCTACTTCAACATCATGGTGTCGTACTTTTGTCAAGTTTTTTGTTTCATTAGTCTACTTAAAAAAAAAACTATCAAGAGCTTTTGGTCTGTTATTTGTGCTGAAATTGGTCACAATATATCTCATTCGGTTACTTTGAGTTTTTATCCCAAATATTTTGGATATGTTGGTTAAGATGTTAGTGGGTTGAAGTTGAGATAGTGCTGATATAGGATTCTTTTCTTTTAGGATTAGTGGCTATGCATAATATATCTTTATTTATTGATTTGTTATTTTGTTATATAATGGCCTACTAACCCCAAAACTCAAAAAGAAAAAATATATTCTTTTTCTTTCTCTCCAGTGTTAGTGTTGTAGGTTCTCTCTCAATAACTTTCCAGTGTTTGATGCTTCCCTTCGTAAATCTATGAAAGTACTTGAAGGCCTCAAGATATTCAGTGAATCACTTGATCAACTAATGACATCCAAAAAAGAAGATCTCTTCTCTGATGTGAATCCAAAAGGTGTTACTCTCTTTAATTCTTCAAGCCCAAAATCTAAAGAACCATCATCTTCATCACCTAAACACCCTACTGAAACTTTGCCACAAGTACCCGCTGTTGAGAAAATTTCAAACCCTCCTCAAACATAAAAACAAATCTCTTCAACTGCTACTCCCACCAAATATGATCCTAAGCCCCTCAACCCACAGTTTGACACTCAGATGTTAGAAAGTTTGAACAAGAGGCAAACATTTTACGCTGAGACTGCAGCAATCCGGATGACACCTTCCCTTGCAAAGAGTTCACCCAGAGAATTAGAGAACTCTATTAACCTTGATAACCTATGAGAAGGTGATCTCAGAACTGATTCTGACAATGATTCTGACACTACAATGTTAGAGTTCGACTCATTTGATGAAACTGCCTTGGATGAACATTAAAGTGGATATGCGTGATCTGGTGGAAAACTCTAAGCATGATTTTGAAACTAACAAGAAAGGGAAGAATATTGAAAAAGGATCATCAGTTTCAACCAAGAAAACTGAAAAGAAGAAGAAACGAGAACACTCGTGCAAAGAGTCAACAACAAACTACAACATCCTCAAGAAAAAGGCCTACTTCACAATCAGATATTGCTGCAACGTTTCATAAGCTGAAAAGGACTAAAAGATCTCAGTCTACCTCTGTGGAACCTTTGAGTGTACAATGAAAGAGAGGAGGCAAGGTCAAAAGAAGGATAAAAAAGTTACTCCAACTAAGAATGCCACTATTCTGAGTTCATCCGCCATGTTGGTAAAGGTTCCTCCTTCACTTTGGCCAAATTGTTATTTCTAACAACTTGTGTGCAGTGAAAATGTCTGAAACATCAATGTGTCCAAGTCCAAGAAGCTGTTTGATCCACACATCTGGTGTTCGACAAAACTCTGACCTACTCACAAGAGACTTAAAAATATCCCCTACACTATGAGTGATGATAGCAACAATTATGAAACAAGGCTCTTTTCATCCAAGTGAATGCACTTTAACGGCTACCACAACTTATCAAAAAGATGGAAGATGTTTTGTAGCAGACAAAGGAATTAGAGCAGGCTTTCCATCCAGCTACCAATCAGGGGGAGAAATTCTGAGATTCAGGGTGATACTTTTGTAAGACTTTTTACTCCTATAATCTTGTGTTTTTATTATGACGGTTTTTGTGATGGTTGATCCATTGGGTTTTGTTTCCATATTTGGTATGCTTTATCATGGTTACTCCATATTTTGTTTTGGAATGGAAACTGGAAGGATAAGCTTAAGGGGGAGATTGTCGGTGTCGATAATACACACAAATATAACATCTTGATGTTAAAGAACAGAATTCAACACTTGATGTTTAAGCTTACCCTTCACAGCTTCATATGGTTTGTTTATTGAGTATTTTGTAATGGACGATCCATATTTGGTTTTCACCTATATTTGTTATGGTTGACCCATCATGTTGGATGTTTGTTATGGATGATCCATAAGTTTTGTTTGATGGTTAGACCATGTGTTTAGAATGGTTACAAGAAGAATAAGATTAAGGGGGAGGTTGACAGTGTCAATGTTAGACTTATATTTAACATTGCCATGTTTTACATTGTCAGGTCTAACCTTGTCAGCGTCTGTGTTAGACTTTTCATAGCTTCGACACTGTGATGTTAATCTTATCCATCACTGTCTTTCAGGAGTTGTTACAACTAACTCCTATTCTTTAGGGATCAGTTTTATCTAGGTTTTCCCACATTTTTACAGGTCCTATTTATTAGGGATCGTGTATATTGTTGCTACTAACCATATATTATTATATATTATTGTTTTATCTTATGCATGCTTGTAGGGAAGTTATTATAATTGACTTCCAACTAACCCCTATTTTATAGGGAACGATTTTGCTTCAGTTTTAAATTATTTTACAGGTCATAAATAATATGGGAGCACCTCCACAATCAAACCATTCACCCACGTGAGTTATGTGGTTGATTCAATCTAAAGCAAATGATCAAATGGAAGTGGGAGGAGATCATGGTCCACGTCTGAAGTAGTGGAGAAGTGGACATCATCTTGAGAGCTCCAAGTCTGAATAAATAGGCAGATTGATGCTGGAGAATATTTGAGCGATTACAATATTCAAAGATACATTCTCTTCTAATCGATCTTGCCTTGCCCGTACTTTCAACCTCTCTCTCAACCAGCTTTCTCTTGACATAATCAATCTCCGGAAAGGTGCTTCCTACGGTGGAGGATTCGAGTTTCAGCCTTGTGCATTGATTGTTAGTACGTTGTCCATAGGTGTTGTTTAAACGTCTATGTAGAGCGAAGTTTCTTCAAGGGAGTGAACCGAGAAGGAGCTAAGCTATTTATTATTTAATTCTCTGTGTAAACTTTGTTTATATAGTGAAATTGTTTTTTGCCGCAAGGCACTCTAGGGAATAGAAATATTACCAAGAAAATTATTCTGCTGTGCATTACTCTTTAACACCGCACTTTAATATCACAGTGTTATACTCTGGTGAATCTTTAATATTTGCATGTTGAAGTAGTAAATTCGGGCACTATATTCTTTCAATAACAAATTTTTTCGATAATCAGAACTCACTTCCTTGTCTGTTCTCAAGCTTAGCAAGTAACACAAAATTTCAGCTTGCCACTAATCTCTGATTTGAGATTAACAATCTGTCACATGAGCATCAATGATCAATTATTTAAAACAAATTGATGAAATAAATAAATACGAAATCATAGAATTTTGTGATAAATATGTGAAAATCATTCTTGATATTAATTAATGGTGTTGAGGATATACAATGTTTGGAAATTAGAAACCACCCTTAGGAAGTGTCTCTAGATTAGCTTGATGAAATGTAGTGCCCGAGTTTACCCTAACACTTGTTAAAGTTAGAGTCTAGTAAAGTGTAACATATGATTGTTTTGGGGTTTATTTCTAAATCCCAGATTGCCTTATGGCGAAAGTGGTTTCACTAGTATAAAATTTTTTTTTTACAAAGGAAATAAAAACAATAAAAGACTCGAATTTCTTCTAAGTTCACACTTTCAAATAAATTCGATTACAATACTTACTAACAAAACTACACGACACTTAATAGTACTTCTTCAATCTTTGGATTCACTCTCCGGAGATTGCCTCTGTACTAGATCAGTGGTCTTCAAATGGTAAGGAATAGTAAAGGTGGAAGATAAGAGACTCGAGACTTTTTCTTTAGCTTGTAAATCAAATCACTCAAAGTCTTCAAGCGTCAGCCTTCCCTTTTATTCTTTTCTTCCCTTGGAGCACACGGTCACACCCCCCCCCACATCTTCAATTCCTTAGACATGCGTTGTGTTCACATTCCACGTCCACCCGCTTAATGAATAGATGAAATAAGCCACTCACAGACTCACATAAGTAGTGGTTAGACCGTGGAGGTGCTCCCCTGAAATATAGGAACAATTATATACACGAGATAGGATTAAAAAAGATATCCCTAAAAAATAGAGATCCGTTATAACCAACTCCTGAGCTGCAGGAAAGAAAGTATAACATTAACAAAGTCTATGTTAGACATTGATGTTAAACTTGAAAAAGTTTTACATCAGAAATGTCTAACATTATCAATCTCCCCCCTTAATGTTAGACTTTCTGCTGCCATTCCACATACCAGAAAATTGTCATGGTTCAACCATGATAAATATTCAAACCTAAAACAATGGATCATCCATAACACAATTATCAGAACTAAAATATGGTGCAACCATAAGAAAGTAGTAAAACATGAATCATCCATAGCAAAAAGGATATTAAATTTAAAATCAGCTGAAATGAAGATTAAGGGTTAAAAGTGCTCCCCCTAAATCTCAAGATCCAACAAATATCCCAAACATAAAAAGAATTTAAAATATCTGAAACATAAACAAAATTTGAAGTATATTTTTCACAACTTAAAATAAATATCTTCTTGACACATGAGATTCACTCCTCCTCCTCCTCCTCCTCCTCCTCCTCCTCCTCATCATCATCATCATCATCATCACTGTTGGTCCCGAAATTAGAGTAATATATATTGCAGCGGAAGTAAGTATGAAATGCACATGTTCTCCGAAACTGACTGAAACTCAGCTTTGGGTTACTAAAAGTAAGTTAAGCTTAGATAGGTGTTAAGTAAGTTTCAGTGTTATACACTTCAATTCTTGGCTAAGTATTGAAGTTTTCAAAGTAAGTACGATAAACTCAGTATGCTGAAACTTAAAGAAAGCAATAAAGAACTCAGGATATTATAGTGGTTTGGATGTGAATATCCTACTTCCACTCTTCCAAACTTAATCGGGAAATCCACTAAGTATTAGATTACAAGCCTTCCTGCGATCTATGGATAGCCCGTTGGCTCTCCATCCTTCGGTCTGCTATCGTATCTCATATGGAAACTCCTTGAAAGCTGACTCAGTCTTCAGGTCAAAGTGAGAACGCACCCCGCAACCTTCTTTCTGGTAATTGGAAGTTTGAATGTTCTTCCCAGAACTCAGTTTTGTTAGCCGATGCCCGTAAGAATCAGATTCTCAGAGTAGGAACTGACTGCTGTGAATATATCTTAGGAAGATATATTCATCAAGAAGTAGCTTAAGCTTTAAGCTTAGCGGGATGATTAACTCGAGTTGAGAACTCGAGTCTCGTGTTAAGAACGTGGAGTAATCAGTGAGCATTGAGTACAAAGTTTGGCAGAGCTTTGGCTTATCTTAGCTTGAGAGTTTGTATCAGTGAGTAACCTTCTCTTGTTGAGATGTAGACCTATTTATAGGAATATCCTTGGGTATTTGAAATTCTTCCCGTTAGACACAAAATTTCAGTTGTTAGAGACATTGAGAATGTCGTCCAATCATGCCCATTCTTTGGTAGGTCTACTCTGCTCTGAAAAGGTTGTACTTCATGTACTTTCTACCTGCTCTTGTTAGACTCAATTTTAGTCTGAGGAATCCAAGTATGGACATCCTCGTACTGAGTTTTACTTAGCAATCATATGCTTTTAAGTCTGAGTGAGCTTGATTCTCCTTGTGTTCCACGTGCTTTCAAAGTAAAGCCTCCATGCCGACATTCCATAGTCAGTGTGGACAACTCTCATATTGACTTTTCATAAGTCAGTATGGTAAGCTCTATAATGAGTACCCAAACTCAGTATAGGCCTTGGCCATACTTAGTGAAACCAAGTTTCTTGCACGAACACTTCTTCACATCTCAAGAAAATCCTTTGCTCGGTCTTCAGCACCTAAGTTTTATTACAACTCAAATGATCCTATACATGGATTACATTTTAGAACTCTAGAAACTTAGTCCTAAAGTAAGTTTTAACATATCAAAATATCAAATTGAAGAAGGAACTAAAACTTAGTTCCTAACAATTTCACTTTTTTTGATATTGTCAAAACACCTTGCAAGAGACAAAAAGAAAAGGAAACATGGTATACTGACTTTGCAAAGACCCTACTTAGTATACATGTCCTTAGTTTTGTCCCACTCTAATTGATCTTCCCCCTGAATTGGAGAGACATTTCTCGAATAACCAATAGAGCGAAAAGTAAGTTTGCCTCTCAAACTTAGGAAAAGTGAGTTCAGCCAGGTTTTAAACAATGGAAGAAAGAGAGAGATAAAGAGAGATAGACAATGAGAGATTGTCCAAGATTTAGTTTCCATACTTTTATTAATGATAATGAAGAATACATGTACAATGATAGTCAGAAAACTAAACTTGTAAGCCAAAAACCTAGTACCATCGAATTTATGGAGGAGGAGGCTCAAATGATGAAGGCTTTGATCCACTCATCTTTAAGACAAGCTCCAGAAGCATATTGTGTTGCTCCTGCCTCCTCTTTTTCTCTGCTTCTTCTCTCAGTCTTTATTTTTCATTTTTTGTGCCTCTGCTCTTCCCTCTTTGTGACAATTTCAAGAAGGGTTGAGACAGTGGACTTTAAAGAGGTTAAAGTCTCGAAAGTTTCAACTTTCTCCTGCTCGAACCTTGCCATAAGCCCATCTAGCCGATTTTGAAATTGAACTTGCATTTGAGTCAACATGGGCACATGTACAACATCTCCACCGGAAACTTGGATGGAGCACTCAGGCACTACTGAAACCACAGTAAGAAACAGGGCTCTCTCTTCATAAAGTCTGACAAGCTCTTCTGCAGCCTTGCGCCTCTTCTTCTTCCTCTTCTTCTTCTTCTTCTTCTTCTTTGTAAGCGAGCCTCTTTGTCGGCTTTAAGCTTCAGTTTAGCTTCTTGGATTCTACTCTGCTCTTCCTCCTTTGCCTTGAGCAGAAGCTCTTTTAGAGCTCAAGCGAGATAATCCTCTCTCTGCATACACTCAGTCTCCATTTGTCTGAAGATCACATCCCTTCCTTGAATTATTTTTGCAGCCTTCTCCATCTTCTGAACTCCCTCCTCAGCACATCACAGGGAATGGTATTCTCAAGCAAAATGTTAGGATAGAGCAAATTTATTTCTTCAGTTACCCATCGCTCTATCTTTTGAGAAATCTCAGCAGCCCCACATCCACTATGTCAGTCTGCTCTGTTGCTGGACACCAGCTACTGAGTCGTAGAGAGGAAGACTCAGGATGGGATAGTCTATTGAATGGAATTTTATACTCAAAGATTTGGCTTGGCTCTTGTGCAGCTCCTTGTCGCTTCTAGTGTCCCAAGGATGACGTCTCCAGACTCCGTGCATGTAACACCCCACATAAATATTAAATATATTTATCATATTATATTTTGTTATCGAATTTAATTCGAGGTTTCATGATCGATTTGATTTGGGAATTTATTATTTTGGCATTATTCATTATCATCTTTATTTTTTTAAATGAAATTAATGATTAATTTATGCGTTCAATATAATTAATGCCGATAAATTATTTGGCAAACCCGACATTTCTGTATCGAGGTAATATCAATTGATAAATTTTGTAACCCAAGAAGGATACCACGGTCTCCCGTGTAATAACGCGAAGAGATGTTGAGTTGAAGTGAGTCAATGTTAAAGTGACCGATGTGACAAGTGAATAACAACTACTTTAACCTTTTGACATTTGGTAATACCTAAATTACCCCTCACCCCTTTCTATTTATAGTAAGCTTCCGTCACAATACCTCACTTTCACTCCCTCTCAAAAAATTTCACCCACCTTTTTTCTAGCGAATCTCTAGCGAAGCTCGGACGAAGTGTTTTTGAGTTTAATAATTACATTTTTAGGATCCTCTCACCATTCACTTTCCACTTCCAACAATCTTTTCTTCATTCTCTATGATTTAGAAGTGGAAATCAAGAAATCAAGTGTTGATCAAGCTCACGAGGTCCTAATAACGTCAAGTAGGTATAGATCGAACCCCTCTCTAGCTATTTCTTAAGTTTGAACATGTTAATAAGTTTTTCCCTAGTTTAAATGTTATGATCTAGGATTGTTTTTGAGTGTATGATTACGCATGCATGTTTATCATGTAATATCTTGAGCCTAGAAACCATGAGTTGTGGTGATTTGGAGCATTTTTGGTATTGTTGCTCTATTTGGAGATATTGAGTTATATTTTGATTCCACCATGTTTTGATGTTTAAAACTATGTCTTGACTCGTTATACTTAATTAGAAACAATTTGGTGTTGTTAGAAATCGATTGGACAAGCCCAGATAACTGTTTGAGCAAAAACTAAAAATTTCTGTCGAAGGCATTTTTGCCTCTGTATCAGTCAACACGCGTACGTGTCAATCGACACAGGGCATGTCGGTCAACACCCTTCGTGTCGATCGACACAGACGTTTGTTCAAAATCCGGAGTGTCGATCACTTGTATTGATCGACAAGAAACCCATATCAATCAACACAAATAATTTTGGTCGGCATTTTTCATGTCGATCAACACAACACACTTGTCGGTCGACACGAGTTGTTTTGGTAGACACAATTTCATATCGATCAACACATGTGTATCGGTCGATATTGGTTTTTATCGACATGCCCATGTCCATCGACACCCTCCGTGTCGATCGACACAAACACAAATTTTAGAATTTTGATTTTTCTTTCTTCGATCGATTCGACTTATCTTTTATATCATTCAATATCTCTTATATCGATTGACATAGAGAGCTATTCTTTTCTTTCTCGCTTTCTCTAAAACCTTTTGATTCAAACCAACTTCGATTGTTTGATTCGATAATTCATAACTTAATCTTCTCTTGAAATAACTTGATGAGTTCTCATACTCTCAAGCGATGTACGATGATTCTTAATTGAATATGAAGTTCTTTCAATCATAATCTTCGAAGTAATGTTCCGTCATTTGACGAAGTCTTGTATTTGTTCAATTAAGTTGAACTATGAATTTTATTTGTGAATTATTACCCGATATCGAATCACGAGTTGTTTGATTAATGTTTGACTTCCTTATTTGTCAAACTCAATTGTTGAATCATTTTTCATATTCATATCCGATGGCTCAGACTTGAAAAGTCCATGATTGATTAAGAGTCTAGAATTACTCGGTGTATTAGATTGGTGGATATATCTTATCCTTTTATCCCTTGAGGATTTATCGCATTCCTTATGTCATAGGAAAGGGTTAGGAAATGATTGTCAACTAGAGAAATCATCTGTGACCGCACCAACTAAGGTGGGATTTTTCTTACCCCTATATCGTGGGCCAAAATAAAATCAAATAAATATTTTCTTTCAAAGAATATCTATCATGAAATGAAATGTTTTGTTTTCAACTATTTTGTAATTGCCTACTATTTTGTGTTTTCTATCTGTCCTCTCTATGGGGGAACCCCACTTAGAGAAGAACATCAAACATGGAAAGGTGGATGTTGACTGCGAGTCTGTAACGATCGTGGCCGGACATTATATAAGATACTACGGGTTAGTGCACTGTGATGCTATCATGTTAGTCGTCGCTCCCTACTTGGACTAGTATCATGACTGTTGTAGAAGGCCACCTCCAAGTCATATGATCGTGCAGATAGTTTAATTATTTAAAAGAGCTAGCTCATTCATAAAATGTCTTGGTGTCATGGGAGGATTTCAAAGTTAAAACCCCATGTGCGACCTGATGAAAAGGTATGACAAAATTATATATGTATATTTTCGGGCATGTGTTCACTAAGTACAATTTGTACTTAGCCCCTTGCATTATTTCTAAAATGCACAGGTTAAAAGAAGATTTGAAGCGGTGTACGAGGTAGCTGAGGAGTGGAGTTGAAAACTCTTTCTTTCCAATAGTTAGATGTTGAAGTATGTATCTCCATATACATACTTCATTGATAACTTTCGCTGCTAAACTTATTGTCTATTGTTAGACTTTTGGTATCAGTAAACTTGTTAAACTCTGATTATTCATATATCAAGAAGCCAAGATCCCTTCTTGAGAATACACTTTTATTATCTTTTGAAATACTTGGGATATGTGTGTTTATTTCTATCTTAATTCGCTTGATCTTTCTTATTGATTAATATCCCAAATGCATGTCTCGTACCCGATGTGCCTCTAGTCCTTGATTTATGTCTTGTTTATAAATCGGGGCATGACAAAGTGACTTCAGAGCCAACTCTCTTTCTTTTGCTCTAAACCAAGGACCTCATTGTTTTGAGGCCTCCAATTTATTCATTAAGATGAAAACATCCTTGGCCAACTCCTGCTCTTGCGCTCATACTCGGCACCGCATCAAGAGAAAATATTTTGCATAATTTATTACATTAAGGCACAAGCCTTCTTTCGAAATGTTGAAGTTCTGATGCATATATTGTAGCATCTTTTGAAGATCATGAACTGCTTTGATGCATATATTGTAGCATCTTTAAAGATCATGAACTGCTTTGATGCATATATTGTTGCATCATGAATATTTTAATGCATAAATAGTTGCATTCCAATTATCAAAGTTTTCAACGCATAAGTTGTTGCATTTTCAAAAAAATCTTTTCACGTGCATTGTGAATGCTTTAAATTATAAAGGCCTAATTAGAGAACTTAGATGCTTTAAGGAGCATGTTTTAGCTTACCTTCACAGAGACTTAGAATAAGCATGTATTAAGATAGGATCCTTATGCGTCGTACTTTGTTATACTCGCTACTTAAGTATTTAACTGCACAACCTATTATGACTTGTATTTTTGCCTAACCCTCAGACCCTATTGACTTTACTTCCTCGCACATGGCCAAGTCGTTTTTCGCGCGCCGCAAACCCTACCTCGCAATGCCTCTGGTTAGAGAATGGGGGTAGGATCTATAAGATATGTTGTGGTGACTCACTGAACCGATTCCTCACTAATTTTTACAAGTTCTGGGCCGATTCACACCCGCATGGGGTGACCTGCACCGAAGGACTCTGCCGTCTGGTGGAACTGTTGCCCCCATACTAGCAATCATGGGCACAAGCTAATTATCTAAACTTCCTCGATAACTCTCCTGCCGATAAATCCAATCTGGAAGGGTTCATAGCGCTTATCCGTGCACAAAGAGCTTCTTTCAGGAGCCCTCCTCCGTGCCCAAGGGCGAATAACCACAAAGCTAGATCTTCCTGAGCCCGAATACCAGTGTTTGAAGGTGAATCTGAGTCCGACCCTGAAGAAGGCCCTGAAGAGAATCCATCGCTTGGACCAAGCTATGAGGACCTGGATAGCAGTCACTACCCCTACATCTCCGACAAAGATTCTGATGACTCTGAGGAATGCTATGACTATGAAAGGAAGCTATCTGGTGCTTGGAAGAAGGAGATGAAGTAAAGGCTAGGTGATCAATATCAAGACTCTAACGAGGAACTCGAACCTACTGAGGATGAAGAGGAAGTTGAGGATGACGAGAAAGCTGAAGATGAAGACGAAGAAATGGAAGAGAAAGTTCGAGAACAAGATGGAGTCATTCCCGAAGTTCCCCAGCAAGGAGAAGCAGCCCCAATGGCTTTTGAATGGGTTGCAAATAATTGGACTGAGGATTGGGTTGCGGACGAAGATGTTGTTGAGTTTGATGACGAGGATGTCACCTCCCAGGAGATAATGGAGTATTCTGATGTTCAGATGTTAGATTCGTCTGATGACAACTGCTGATCACCAGTCTTGTAGGATTGTTGTTGTAGGGCACTCTGTTGGGCCCATTTTCATTTGACGGATATAATAGTAATTAGGATGCCTCCTGCGGGAGAGGAACTGAAGTTGTAACCTTAGTAGCTGGGGAAACCAATTATCATAGCCGGTAACCAAATTTTCAATGCAAGCTACCTAGCCACTTTTCGTGCCTTCAGAAGTATTTATCAGTGTTGTGATCAAGCTTTTTACTTTGCTATTTAATTTTATCCCTAATTATTGTGAAAATTGGCATAATCTTGGTCGTTGCCAGGTATCAAAGGGAGTACTGTCCCTTAAAAATGTGTTAACCCTAAATTGTGGGACAACCTACCTTATTGATTTGTATTATTTTGTGCAATCCTCAAACGATTTTTCTTTATGCATTGTGTGTGTCTAGGGATGTGAATACCCCTTTTAATGATTAATTATTTTGCAGAATGCCGCCTAGAGAAGCCCCTGCTAGAGGCCGAGGCCGTGGAAGAGGTCAACCTCAAGTAAACCCTAATGAATTACACCAAGAACAAGACGATGGACATCAGCATGAACCAAATTGGGGATTATACGATGAGGAGATGCAAGCATTTTCTATTGAACCTAGAAGAATCGGGGAAATCTTCACCCGACAAAATCCATCACAACTGGATGGAACTGAAGATCCACTAAAAGCTGAAACATGGATCAAATCCATGGAGAGAATTTTCTGAATTCTTGATTGCACTGATCGGAAGAAAGTCCAGTGCATTTATTTCCAACTGACATATGAAGCTGAATATTAGTGGGATGCCCATTTGAAGACACTCACCCCTGAACAAGAAGAAGCCCTAACTTAGGATTACTTCAAAGTGGACTTCTATACCAAGTATATTCCTCTGACGTATCGAGTTCAAAAGCAAGTAGAATTTCACCGCTTAGTTCAAGCCTCAAAGAGAAATGTTCGTGGCTGAGTATGACCGGATGTTCAAAAGTCTGTTGAGGTATGCTCTAGATGCAGTAAACACCGAACCAAAGAAGACACTTCAGTTTATGCCTGGACTGCAAACAAACATTCAAGTCTCTGTTTCTTGCCTAACTGGATTAGACTATAAAGACGCACTGTAGCGAGCTTTGAATATTGAGGCAACATTGAAGAATGGATTGTGAGCAGCTCTATTGTCCAACAAGCCAGAGCCATCAACTGAAGCAGGAACCAAGAGATAGCAATATGTCCCGCAGACTTCGACCGCCGGACATAAAAGGAATTGGCAAGGCAATCAGAATTTCCGCAGCAACCAAGCTGAAAATCAGAGAAACTTTCAAAATGAAGGGTACAACTGCCAATACAACTTCCCCATCAAATGTTGCAACCGTTGTGGAAGAGACCATCAGGGAGAATGCGCTGCTTATCGTGCAAACTGCATCAACTGCAGACGATTGGGACATTATTCATCACAATGTTGCCAGAGCAACAACCAGCCAGATTACTGAAACCAACGTCAAGGTAATCAAGGCAATACTCAACTACGTGCACTGCATAGTCAACAACCACAAAATTTCCGTTATTGCGCTATTCAAGCAAAGTCGATCCAGCAAGTGCCTCAACAACAACCGTAACAGCAACAACAACAACCAGATCAACAGCTAGCATGACAAGGAAGAGCCTATTCTCTAGAACAACCAAAAGGGAAGGAAGATCAGGGAAATCTGACAGGTATGAGATTGATCGATCATTCACCCATTATTGTGCTTTTTGATACCGGCACTTCACATTCATTTGTATTCGAGGACAGCATTCAAAATCTAGGCTAAGTACCGAGAGAAAGAAGAATGATTTGTGTATATTAACTCTGAAAGGAGGATCAACTCTCTCGAACCTTATTTGTCCAACCCTAGAAATTTCCTTAGGAGCATGCATTTTAAGAGCCAACGGTTTGAATGTCTTGCAAATGAGAGACGTGGACGTAATACTACGAATGGACTGGTTATAAGAGAACCTAGCTACCAATCGATTCAAGGACCGGATTCTGTCTTTTGAACAGTCTGGAAGAGAACCAGTATACTTGCATAAAGTCCAGAAAGAAACAAGGATTCCCATAATTTTCACAATGCAAGCTTATCGTTTGGCCAGCATAAAAGATAGTGGAGCTTTCCTTGTGTACCTTAATGAGGATAAAAAGAAGGATATTACTGTCAGCAACGTAGAAGTCGTAAGGGAATTTGAAGATGTTTTTCACAATGAGCTACCTGGTTTACCGCAAGATAGGCAATTGGAATTTGTTATTGATCTTGAACCAGGTGCAGCTCCTACCTCAAAAGCTCCATATAGGATGGCCCCTAAGGAACTGCAAGAGCTGAAAGTGCAGTTACAAGATTTATTAGATCTAGGATTCATTCAACCCAGTGTATCACCTTGGGGAGTACCTGTCTTATTCTTAAAGAAGAATGATGGATCTATGCGTATTTTCATTGATTACAGAGAGTTGAACAAAATCACTTTTAAGAATAAGTATCCACTCCCAAGAATAGATGACCTCTTTGATCAGCTTAAGGGAGCAAAGGTCTTTTCGAAGATTGACCTTAGATATTGATACCATCAACCAAAAATCCATCAAGAGAATATTCCGAAGACTGCTTTTCGAACAAGTTATGGCTACTATGAGTTTTTAGTAATGCCTTTGGATTGACAAATGTGCCAGCAGTATTCGTAGATCTTATAAATTGCGTGTTTCATCCATATCATGATAATTTTTTACTAGTCTTCATAGATGACAATCTTTTCTATTCGAAGAGTGAAGGGGAACATCGAGAACATTTGAGAATAGTCTTGAGAACCCTACAAAGGGAGTGACTGTATGCCAAATTCAGTGAGTGTGGATTTTGACTCAAGAAAGTGATGTTCCTAGGACACATAGTATCCACAGAAAATATTAAAGTGGATCCAGCTAAGATACAAGCTGTGAAGGAGTGGGAAGCTCCTAAAACACCGAATGAAGTTCAGAGTTTTCTTGGACTGACAGGATTCTTTCTCAAATTCATTGAAGGATTTTCCAAGATTGTCAGACCAATGATGCAACTTTTGAGGAAAGGAATCAAGTATACGTAGACTGAAGAGTGTGAAGGGAGTTTCCAACGCTTGAATGCACTCTTAACCACTACCCCAGTATTGGCAGTACCAGAAGTAGACAAAGACTATGAGCTGTATACAGATGCTTGCAAGAATGGTCTAAGTTGTGTTTTGATGCAAGAAGGTAAACTGATTGAGTATGCATCACATCAATTGAGGACTCATGAATTGAATTATCCAACCCATGACCTGGAATTAGCAGCCATTGTCCACGCATTGAAGATTTGGAGACATCACTTCTACGGAGCTAGATGTGCAATCTTTACCGACCACAAGAGCATCAAGTACTTCTTTGAGCAGAAAGATCTGAATATGAGGCAAAGAAGGTGATTGGAATTAGTGATGGATTATGACTTGATCATTAATTACCATCCTGGTAAAGCTAATTCAGTAGCTAATGCGTTGAGCAGAAAAGCTCCAGCGAAAGCTTGTGCTGTAATCATGCAAGAGAATGAATTGATCAAGTAAATAGAAAAGCTAAATCATGAAGTGATTTCGCCACCTGAAATGGTGAGCATAAGAATAGAAGCCTTGTTGGAAAGTCCTGATCTAAGGACGAGATTGTGGAAGCACAAAGAAAGGATGAAGAATTGGAGAAAATGCGACTTCAAATTCGCGAGAAGAAAGTTGCAAATTTTCAAGAAGCTTCCGATAATGCCATAATGTACAATAGAAGATTTTGTGTGCCAAAAGGTGATGATTTGAAAGAAGAAATCATGAGAGAAGCGCACAAAACCCAGTACACTACCCATCCTGGAAGTACAAAGATGTATCAAGATATGAAGTCTAAATTTTGGTGGGAAGGCATGAAACACGACATTGCCATGTTCGTAGAACGTTTCTTGGCATGTCAAAAAGTGAAAACATTACATTAAAGGCCGTATGGAAAGTTATAGCCGCTTGACGTCCCCGAGTGGAAATGGGATGCGATAGCAATTGATTTTGTGACCTGTTTACCCAAGTCCCAAAGAGGGAACACTGCTATTTGGGTAATCGTGGATCGCTTGACCAAGAGCGCACATCTTCTGCCGATTCAGATTACGTATGGATAAAATAATTTGGCCCAGATTTTTGTTAAGGAAATCATCCGATTACATGGGTGCCAACAACAATTACATTTGATAGAGATGCAAAGTTCACATCTTGATTTTGGACTTACTTGCAGAAAGAGCTTGGAACTCGATTGAATTTAAGTACTGCGTTTCACCCTTAAACAGATAATCAAACAGAGAGAACCATACAAACCTTGGAGGATATGCTCAGAACGGTTGTTCCTGATAGAGGAGTGAAATGGGAGGTAGTTTTGCCATTAATTGAATTTGCATACAATAACAATTTCCAAGCCACAATTAGAATGGCCCCATATGAAGCACTTTATGGAAGAAAGTGCAGATCTCCCTTGTATTGGGATGAAGTTAGAGAACGTAAAATCCTAGGACCTGATTCAGTCGCTGAGATGATATAAATCGTTCGACAGATCCGTTTCAGAATCAAAGAAGCTCAGGATCAACAAAAGTCATATGCTGATAAAAGACGAACCGAGTTGACTTTTGAAGTCGGAGACAAGGTGTTTTTGAAGATATTGCCTCTAAAGGAATCATTCATTTTGGAGGTAGAGGTAAACTTACGCCGAGATACATTGGTCCTTACGAAATTTTGAAAGGGATTGGAGCCATAGCCTATCATTTGGCTTTACCACCCAACTTCGGAAATGCTCATAACATTTTTCACGTGTCGCAACTGTGGAAGTACATTTTTTATCCGAGACACATTGTTCATCAAGATGAAGTTCAGCTCCAACCAGATTAGACTTATGAAGAAGGACCAGAAGCAATTATGGATTTCAAAACTCAAGAGCTCCGCAACAAGAATATCAACCTCGTCAAAATTTTATGGCAACATCATAGCACTAAAGAAGCAACATGGGAACTTGAAGACAAGATGAAGGAGATGTACCCCAAACTCTTTTTGTAACCAGCGAGATTTTGGGACAAAATTTTATTTGTAGTGGAGGAGGATGTAACACCCCACGTAAAAATTAAATGTATTTATCAAATTATATTTTTTTATCGAATTTAATTCAAGATTTCACGATCAATTTGATTTGGGAATTTATTATTTTGGCATTATTCATTTCCATCTTTAT
Organism: Plectranthus barbatus; assembly: GCA_026898455.1. NCBI lineage: Eukaryota > Viridiplantae > Streptophyta > Magnoliopsida > Lamiales > Lamiaceae > Plectranthus > Plectranthus barbatus. Next base: position 516,199 of record JAPKLW010000380.1, on the reverse strand, counting down.
TTTTTTAAAAAAAATTAGTGATTAATTGATGGGTTTAATTTAATTAATGCCGATAAATTATTTGGAAAACCCAACATTTCCGTATCGAGACAATATCGATAGATAAATTTCATAAACTGAAGAGGATATCACAATCTCCCGTGTAATGATGCTAAGAGATGTGGAGTCAAAGTGAGTTGATATAAAAATGACCGATGTAACAAGCGAATGACAACCACTTTAATTTTTTGACTTTCGGTAACACCAAAATTACCCCTCACCCTTTTCTATTTATAGTAAGCTTCCATCACTTTCACTCCCTCTAAAAAACATTCACCCACCTTTTTCTGGCAAATCTCCGTGGACTACTCCGGCGAAGCTCCAGCGAAGTTTTTTTGAGGTAAATAATTATTTATTTTAGGATCCTCTCACCATTCTCTTTCCACTTCCAACACTCTTTCTATTTATAGTAGGCTTCCATCACTTTCACTCCCTCTCAAAAACTTCCACCCACCTTTTTCTGGCGAATCTCTAGCGACTACTCCAGCAAAGCTCCGGCGAAGTGTTTTTGAGGTAAATAATTATTTATTTTTAGGATCCTCTCACGATTCTCTTTCCACTTCGAACACTCTTTTCTTCATTCTCTATGATTTAGAAGTGGAAATCGATAAATCAAGTGTTCAAGCTCATGAGGTCCTAATAATGTCAAGGAGGTATAGATCGAACCCCTCTATAGATATTTCTTAAGTTTGAACATGTTAATACATTTTGCCCTAGTTGAAATGTTATGATCTAGGCTTGCTTTTGAGTTTATGAGTGTGTATGCATGTTTAGCATGTTATATCTTGAGCCTAGAAACAATATGTTAGCCTAGGAATCTAGTTGTGGTGATTTTGAGCATTTTTTGGTATTGTTGCTCTATTTGGAGATATTGAGTTATATTTTGATTCCACCATATTTTGATGTTTAAAACTCTTTCTAGACTCTTTATACTTATTTAGAAACCAATTGGTGTTGGTAGAAATTGATTGGTCGACACGCGTGCGTGTCAATCGACACAGAGCATGTCGGTTGACACCCTTTGTGTCGATCAACACAAATGTTTGTTTGAAATACGGAGTGTTGATCACTTGTATCGATCGACACGAAACTCATATCGGTTGACACATGGTGCGTCGATTGGCACAAATAATTTTGGTCGACATTTTTCACATCGATCAACACAACACACATATCGGTCGACACAATTTCATATCGGTCAACACATGTGTATCGATTGATATTTGTTTCTGTTGACATACCCGTGTCGATCGACACCCTCCGTGTCGATCGACACTCTCCATGTCGATCGACACAGACACAAATTTTAGAATCTTGATTTTTCTTTCTTTGATCTATTCGACTTATCTTTTATATCATTCTACATCTCTTATATCGATCGACATAGAAAGCTTTTCTTTTCTTTCTCGCTCTCTTAAAACCTTTTGATTCAAACCAACTTCAATTGTTTGATTCGATTATTCATAACTTAATCTTCTCTTTAAATAACTTGATGAGTTCTCATACTCTCAAGCAATATACGATGTTTCATAATTGATTATGAAGTTCTTTCAATCATAATCTTCGAAGTAAGGTCCATCATTTGACAAAGTCTCGTATTTGTTCAATTAAGTTGAACTATGAATTTCATTTGTGAATGAACACTCGATATTGAATCACGAGCTGCTTGCTTAAAGTTTGACTTTCTTATTTGTCAAACTCAATCGTTAAATCATTCTTTCATATTCCTATCTGATGGCTCAGACTTGAAAAGTCCATGATTGATTAAGAGTCTAGAATTACTTGGTGTATTAGATTGGTGGATATATCTCATCCTTTTATCCGTTGAGGATTTACTCGCATTGTTTGTGTCATAGGAAATGGCAAGGAAAGGATTTTCAGCTAGAGAAATCATTTGTGACCACACCAACTAAGGTGGACTTTTTCTTACCCCTATATTGTGGGCAAAAATAAAATCAAATAAATGTTTTCTTTTCAAAGCATATCCATCATGAAAATGAAATGTTTTGTTTTCAATTGTTTTGTCATTGCATATTATTGTGTTTGCTATCTATCCTCCCTGTGGGGGGACCCCACTTAGAGAAGAACATTAAACGTGGGAAGGTGGATGTTGACTGCGCGTATTGCGAGTCTGTAACAATCGTGCACGAATAGTATAAAAGATACTATGGGTTAGTGCACTGTGATGCTATCATATTAGGGGTCGCGCCCTACTTGGAGTAGTATCATGACTGTTGTAGTAGGCCACCTCCAAGTCATATGATCTTGCAGATAGTATAACTATGTAAAAGAGCTAGCTCTTTCATAAAATGTCTTGGTGCCATGGGAGAATTTCAAAGTTAAAACCCCATGTGCGACCCGATGAAAAGGTATGACAAAATTATATTTTTATGTTTTCACGCATGTGTTCACTAAGTACAATTTGTACTTAGCCCCTTGCATTATTTCTAAAATGCACAGGTGAAAAGAAGATTTGAAGCGGTGTATGAGGTAGCAGAGGAGTGGAGTTGAAGACTCTTTCTTTTGTAATAGTTAGATGTTGAAGTATGTATCTTCATATACATACTTCATTGATAACTTTCCAAACTTTTGGTATTAGTAAACTTATTAAACTCTGATTATTCATATCTCAAGAAGCCAAGATCCCTTTCTTGAGAAGGCACTTTTATTATCTTTTGAAATACTTGGGATATGTGTGTTGATTTCTATCTTAATTCACTTGATCTTTCTTATTGATTGATATCCCAAATACATGTCTCGTACCCGATATGCCTCATTTCCTTGATTTATGTCTTGTTTATAAATCGGGGTGTGACAGTGCATGTCTCGCTAATAGTCAAATTCTTCTTCAAGTTGGAAACGATGCACTTCATCATCATCGAGAGAGTAGATAGAGAATATGGAGTCATCTGATGAAATGCTAGTGGCATCATCTCCTTCCCTGCCTCTATGAGAACCCTCAGCATGAGCAGACTCAGACTGAAGCTGAGTTGCTGACTCAGCTAGGGTGGAGGTCTCACATTACTCGGCCTTCTATGCCTGCTCCTCTGCATGCTCCATCTCTTGATCCTACTCCGGATCTATCTCAGGTTCGGGCTCCTGCTCAGCCTTTGGCTCTTTCTCGATTTCAGGCTCTTTTTCAACCTCCTTCTATTACTCTGCCAGTTTTGCTGGGATGGTAGCCCGCTCATCCTCTCCTTGTTTCTCCTGGCCTTCCATGGGCCACTCGGCAGCTTCACGAGCAATTTCTAAAACAACTTCCTCAGCATGGACTTCAATGTCTATCTCTGGTTATTCAGTCTCATGCTAAGGTCGATCGATCTTAATCTCCTCATCAACTTCTTCTGAATTAGTAGATACCTCCTATGCTTCCTTCTCTTCACCTTTTTCCGCCGGTTGTACTGGGTAGATCGCCCGCTCTAGAAGGCCTCCTTCAACCATCACCTATACCTCAAGTTACTCTGGCTGAGAAAACTGACTTTCAGGGTGTTGGTCAGCACCCTGAGCTTCCCGGTAGAGCTCTTCAAACATTGTTTGTTCAGGAGTCCCAGAGAGGAAAGGAATGTTAGCATCTTCAGGAATCTCAATCTCTGGTTCTTGAAATATCAGTTTACGCCTGGTTGAGGACTCTCAACATTCTCTTGACTCTTTCCTGCAACCTCCTCTCTCTGCTTCTTTTTCAAAGGACGAACAATCTTAAATCGAAGTTTCCTTGGGATATCTATAGTAATCTTTCCCTAGAACGGAGCAAGTCCTTGAATCGGTTGAGATGGATCCTCATCATGAAACTGCTTTCTCAGCTTCCTCTTCGTCTTCTTTGGTTGTTCCTTGGTCGGATCCTCCCCAAGCTTAGTCAATTGGGCGAGGTCTTCCATTACATTCTGCAGGCTCTCCTCCCGCAGAGCCGCAGTTTCCTTAGGCCTGTCTGCACCACCTATGCCTCCTCCATCACCACCACCATCCTTATCATCATCAACTTCAGATTCACTAAGTTCTCCCACCACTGACTTTGTAGGGATGAAGTTAGTTGGGATCAACATCTCTCCCATATCAACCTCATGCAATAGTTTTTCAAGAAAATAGCTCACCTTCAGGCTGAAACCAACACCGGTGGCCAATTGGCATGTCTCCTTAATGATTGACTTCCTGCCTACATAATCTAACAATCATTCAAATAAGAACTCAGCCCAGTTCCCATGAACTTCATCATCGATGGCCATTAGAAGTGAGTGCTTCTTCTGATTCATCTCATAAAACGAGCCCATCTCGCACTGCAACATTCTTGTGGCAATGTCGGTGAGGTACTTATAGATAGGGCCAAGCTCATTGGTTTTGTGATTCATCTTCCACCCCGTGGTGATCTCATTGGGCTTCCATTTTGTCCAGTACCCCTCCATGATCTCTCGGACCTTCTGGTTGTCTACCTCTTGTCGGTAAAGGTGAATGCAGGTTCCTCGATTCCTTAATTTAAACACCTGCCTGAGTAACTTGGGGGTTACTAGGATTTCCGTTCCAGCCACCTCAGTAGTGAAGAACTTCTTGTCTTTGTCCACTACAACATTATCATAAAATTCAGCAACCATGAAGGATGAAACCTCTTTGGTCGTGCCCTCACGTAGTACATTGTCTTTTCTTTAGTTAGTTTACGGGCGAGACGAGCATTTGGACGCCTCTTCCATATCATCCACATTATGAATCTTCTCTTTTGTGACCTGAGCTGCTCTCCTCTGCTCTGGTGATAGCTTCTAAGGATCAGTATGGAACAATTTCAAAACCAGCGAGTAAGGACGATTAATATATATGACAGGTGGTTCTTCTTCTCGACCCAAAGTGGAAGTATCTCCTGCCAGCTTTTGAGGTGTTTTGGTAGATTTCTTTGGTGCTATGATTGGTAGCAATGATTGGCAATAAATAATAGAGGATGATTGTCGATTGTCTTGAATGCTTAAAATAATTTCAGGAAATATAAAGGTTTGAAGGTTTGAGAAAGGATGAAAATGGCAAAGTATTAAAGTCTTTAACCGTCGTTTGTCCTTTACTATATTGATCACCGTTATTTCTAACAGATTAATTATAGAATAGTGGTTGGATAAATTTATAACTCGAATGTCGAACCCACAGAAAAAGATATGCGAAATAGTCCTATGTACTTGTTGGTCCCAAATCAGAGTACGAAATAATATGCAGCGGAATTATAAGAGCAATTATTTGCACTCTCAAAATGGGCAGTTCAGTTTGAAACTGGAGACTCAATTTTGCTCAACAGTTCAAAAATATAGTTTGTGTTAGCGAACAATTTTAGGTAGCTAGTTTACAGTTATATTAAGTCAACAATTATACGCTTCAACACTTTTAGAGAAGTGATGAAGGTTTCAAAACACAATTGAAAATTGTATGGTGCGTGAAGTAAGTAAAATTGTAGATGAGGCAAGATATTTATAGTGGTTCGGAGCCTTAAGTCCTACGTCCACTCTTCGGAAGTTAATCCGAAAATTCAATAAGTAATAAATATACAATCCTCACAATCTATAGCCAATGCTGTGAAAACCACCATCCATAGCAGAATGGATCACTCGCCCAGGTAGTTGATCTTCATGCCTTCTTCAGTTCCTCGAAGCCAGGTGGAACCTTGAAGTCTTCTCAAAACTGGTAGCCATCAAAAATGGATTGAGGACAAACCTCCCTTCTCCTTCTCCGGTGGGTGGATGATTAAGTTCTTTCCAGAACATACAAGGTTAGGTAGAAGCCCGTAAGAACCTTCTTCTCCTTAGAGAATCAGGTTGCTGTGTTCTTACTTTTCAAGTAAGAACACCAAGAAAGTTGACTAAGTCGAAAGACTTAATCCTCATGTACACAAAGGTCACACGGTGAGTCTCTAAAGATTCCTTAAGCAATAATGTCTCGTATTCAATAACTGAACCACAGAGTTAATGCATTCTCGCTTGAGAGCTTTTAATGCTTTAAGCTTTAAATCCGGCATAGTGACGACAAGGTTTTTGAACATTGATCTCTCTTCAAATTTTATAACATATCTCTCTGCTCCTTCTGCTATTTATAGTTGAATCTACAGAAAATAGCCGGTAGAGACAATTCGAAGGATGTCCAATCAATGTCCATCCTTCTCTGTAAAGTAGACCTGCTCCTCTGCCTTTTCTAAATCACTGTCGTGCTTTTGCAGGGTCAGTTTGTACTCGTTGTGTCAGACTTGAACAACGTTGTACTTCAGTCATACCTGAGTGTATCTTCATTCCTTATCATTGAGTCTTCAATGCTCTTTTATGACTGTTCGACATCTTACATTTCATGTGTTACTTTGACATGAAACTGTCCTGGTCTGAAACTGTGAGCGCCTCTCGATAGTTTCTTTATGAAAACAGTGTCCATAATTTTCTTTGTTATACGATCCTTGACAGTTTAAAAACTGTCTGCACAGTTTTTCTCGTCCAATACTTTGCACATTTTTTCGTTTGGACAGCTTCGATTGCAAAAATTGTTACACAGTTTTTGACAGTTTTCTTCTCCTGGACTATTACAACTCGATCATCCTATACAAGGATTACATGAGGTAATAACTCTAAGGCCTAAACTTTGATACACAATTTTGACACATCAAAACATCAAATTAAAGGTGGGTTTTCTACATCAATACCTAACAATTTCCCCTTTTTGATGTTGTCAAAACCATAACTTCTAAGTAGAAAAGAAGATGCAGTTGCTCTGAGTTTACAAGATTTGAAAGTTTAACACTACTCAGAATTGTGCTTCTTCTAAACTCAACCTACTCTAATCGATCTTCCCCCTGAATGGGAGAGATATTTCTCGGTCAATATTAATCAGATAAGAGCGATAAAAGAATGCTGATCACACAGGAATATGTGAATTCAGCTAAGTATCAAAGTAAGAGATAATGAGAAGTTGTCTCCAAACCAAAAGTTTTAAACCTTTCATTATATGTGTTCTGTACAAGTACATGAAAAGTTCAAAACTGCGGTAAAAGAAGATACAAAACAATTTAAAGGTTACTCAGCTACGCTTGAGATTTGTACTTATCCTTTTCTTTGTCTTGCTTTGAAGTAGCAGCGAGGTCGAGGTTCCAACTTGCATGGCAAAGTTCTTGGCCATTGTCCATCATTAGTTTCATCTCCTGTTCTTTGGCTTGCTGCATGCAATCCAACTGCAATCTCATCGGTTCATCTCGCCTCTCCATCAACTGCAACTACAACTTCACTTGTTCATCTCTCCTTTCTTCCCCCTTTTTGACAAAATAAAAAATTGAGATCATGGATGACTGGATTTGCTGGTTCATTTCCTGCCTCATAGCATCAAGGGTCGGATGAGGTGCTGCCAAAGAGATGGGATTGGGAGACAATGTTCCTTCAGAAGCAACAAGTGCTCTTGAGTCTCCGCCAGTTTGGCTTTGAGATGTAGCAGTATACAACTCTAGTTGTTGATGAGCAATATTGTCTGCTTCCTCTTCCTCTGTTTGCTTGATTGCTGCTTCTTCTGCATCATTTCTTGTCTTCTCTGCAGCGGCCTCTTCTTCTCTTCATTTTACTTCAGCACCGGATGCTTCTTCCTCTTTCCTTCTCAATTCGGCTGCTGCTTCTTCTTTTCGTTTTACTTCAGCAGCGGCTGCTTCTTCTTCTTCTTTTTGTTTCAGCTCAGCTGCTTCTGTTCTCTTCCACTCAGCTTCCTGATCTAGTCTTTGGATTTCTTCCTCTTCTTCGTGAATTTTCTGAGCATTCTTAGCAGAGTATGTTGCAGCTGTTTTTGCTTGATGAATGATCTCAAGCTGTTTGAAGAAATTACTCAGCGAGCGCTCACAGATGATATCTCGAGTTTTTTCAGCAGTCTCTTCAAGAGTTAAGATGATAGAGAGTTGAATTGCTTGAGCCAGAGCAACATTATCTTCTGCCTTCCTTCGCCTTTCTAGCTCCTCTTCTTTCTCTTCCTCAAGCTGGGAGAGACGTGTTTTGAACCTTTGCTCTTTTTCATTCAGTTTTTGTCTTAGATCTATCAGTCGCTCAAGGGCAGCGAGACATTCAGTGATCTTTCTTTGAATGCGCTCCAGACTAGATTCTTCTTTGTTTGTAGCAGTCTCCTCCTGGAAGTCATCTTGATCAGTTCCCCCTAAATCTAAGAAAGGAATGTCATCCTGTTCTGCTTCCTTAGTGGATGCTTCTTGTTCATCGGAGTCTTCTAGATCGGTCCGGCTATCCTCATGTTGTTATGGCATTTAAGATGTAGTTCTCTCAGAATCAGATGAGCTACATATCATTTCTTCAAGATTTACTTGCTCATCAGTTGTGTAGATTCCAAGAGCCTCAAGCTACAGACATTCAAAGGCGTCAGTAGATATGAGCTCTAGGTTCAGAACTGTCTCCTGTGGTCGGGAGGATTGACCAGCTCCTTCAAGTGTAGCATCGAAATTTAGTTTCTTGGAAACTGTCCTCATTGATCTATGAAGAACCGCTCATTTCCTCTTCTTAGTTTGAGGTTCTTCAATGACAATTTGTTTTCCTTTCGCAGCTCGCTGTAAGCCTTCTCCCAGGTTTGTCTCTATCTATTTCCTCTTGTTCCTTTTCCTCCTTTTCTCACATTGTTCTCGGGTCAGCATCAGAACATGTGACTTCTTCGGTTGAGCTGAGGTGTCAGTTTTCTTAGGCTTTCTGCCACCCTCGACAATTTGAACTGTCGGAATGGCAGCGAGACTCTTAGTGGTCTCAGCATCTACCTCCTTATCTTCAAAACTGTCGTGCTTGTTGATAAGCTCATAATTATACTCACTTATCTATTTTTTTCTCCATTGTTTCAAGTTTTTTATTGTATGTTTTTAGTTATTATTGTGCATGAGTCTATTTTGGAGGTTGTTATGCCTTTGATGGGTGATTTTTGCAGGTTTTAGGCCGAATTCATTGGAAACCCGTACCGAAAGCAGATGATGTTCAAAGGAACAGTCACGAATTCTTCCACATGTGGAATCCGAGCTAATGGAGCATGGAAAGAGAAAGATCTTTTAATTATCTTTCCAGCGCAACTGGAATCGGGTTAATCGGAGTTCGGGAGCAAATGCTATGGCCAAAACTGTGAGACTGCGCAGAAGGGGATCAACACATGCATTTCTATCGATCGAGATCCTCTCTGTCGATCGAGATAGAGGTCAAAAAGTGCAGCATCAACACAAATTCAGCCCAGATTTTGATTGGAAGGCTGTGTCGATCGACAGGATTTCTGTCGATCGAGACGGAGGTCCGAGAAGGCTATTTTTGGCCTGTTTTGGCAGTTTTTGCTATTTTAATCCAATACCTAATTAGGTCTTTCTGTCCCCTCTATAAATTAGAATTCTGAGGCACGAAAATCAGAATGTTTTTATCTTGGATTTTACATTGAGCTTTGGAGTTTTTCAAGACATTGAAGGTTCCTCTTCATTTGTAACTTCATTAATAACATGTTTCTTTATTTTCTAGTCATGATTTGTGGCTAGAACCCTAAACAGGTTCTAGGGTTATGATTTCTTTTCTAATGCATGTTTAATTGATATCAACTCTGAAAGCATGGATTAATTCTCTGATTTAATTTTATAATCTAGATTAAAAGAAGGACCGAGAGGTGAATTGAGGTCTAGGTTTATAGGAATAATTAGATAATTATGAGATTGATTAATTTGGTGCTCTTGAGACTGAGAGGAGATAGTCACTAATTAATAATCTAGGATTTAATTGTCTGACCAAGGGATTTAATCCACTAAAGTCTATGTTTTCCCTATTGCTGAGTTGATTGATATTTGTATGTTGATGATTAGAATATCTGCCCTAGGATCTATGCTTTTCTTTATTGTTTTCAAAACCCTTTAATTTCTTGCATTGTCATCTTTAATTTTTAAACAAAACCCCTTTTCAAATTCCCTCAAACTTCTATGTTCTAAAAACTATGACTAGTACTTTAGGTTTTTCATTGCACATTCCATGTGGGATCGACCACCTTAGGGTGTGTTGGTCCTGATTTATCAAAGTTGTCGTGACTGAACAGAAACACGAAATGCAGCGGAATAAGTATACGTCACTTGCACTCTTAAGTTCTTTAAAGATTTAGCTTTATGTTCGAGTATATGTTAGATTGTTTCAAGATATACACTAGTGACTTGATGTCGCTAGGTTTCAAATCCGGACAGGAAACAATAAAACAGTAAAATGACACAGAGTTTAAGGTGGTTCGATCCAATAGATCTACGTCCACTCCTCAGTCGATTCACTGAGAATTCCACTAAAAAGATATCAGAACACAAGGATTTGCCAACACTTGCAACAGGTGGTGAACTTTGGAACCAGCTCCTGCACATCTATCCTCTGTTATCCTGCTTCTTCTGAGGCGTAGCTCCGGTTGAGTCAAGGGCACTTCTTCGTAAAACTCGCCTTTACCACTTTTGGAAGTTTTAGAGTTCCTCCCGAACTTTGTTTGGCTTTGCGGCTAAAGCCCGTCCTAGTCAATCTCTTTTCAGAGATGTGACTGATGGATGCTTCCAAGTTAGGAAGGTATCCCAATGATTGAACCTTAAAAAGATTCAATGAACCACTTGAGTGTCAGATCTTGAATGTAGGGGACACTCGGTGGTTGAGAGCTTTAAAGATTCTTCTTGTCTCGTTAATGCTCTCGTGACTACTTTCTCACTTTTTTGTCTGAGTTTGTCTTCGCTCGTGAATAATGGAGGCAGTGATTGAAGCAGTAGTCTTCTCTCACTTTTGGACTTGTCTTATATACCTGGAGATTCGAACTTTGAATCTCCATACCCGTTAGACACAACGGTTCATTGTCCAAGAGAGTTGCAGCTTTTTCCCTTACTTTCTGCCTGGAACAGTACTTTTTAGCTACTTTGGATAAGGTCGTCGTCCTTTGTAGTACGATTTGGCAGAACGGGAGCCTTAGCAGATGTCTTTGATCTTTTCTTTGCTCGGCATTCTATTGGGAATGCTAGATGTAATCTGCTTAGTGTCTAGAGTCTTGATTGCTGAAAGGCTTCTCCTTTTAAAAATTTGCTAGGCATTAATAATTTGCTAGCCTTTAGCAATCTGCTAGTCTGTCTGTCAGCTAGATTTCTCTAGCATTCTCTTTTGTGACCAATTTCTGATTCCTCAGCAATTGTCCCTTTAGCATATGAATCTTCGTCGGCTGACTGCTATGCCTTCTAGCAGTCTGCTTAAGTGATTAGCGGATGCTGACTCCTTCAGCATTCCGCTTTCTTTCTTTATGATTGCTGACTGATCGATGCAAAATCTGCATACAGATTATAGCAAAGGGCAAATAAATTTATAGACAACCCAAGGGTTGGTCGATCCCACAAAGATAGTGCAAGGAGGAAAAACCATGTATTGAATGTAGTTTTCAAAACTCTTGTTTGGGCAAATCAAATTTTAGGGTTTTGGGTTTTTCAAGACAAGTAATTAAAGAGAGAAAATTCAAATATTAAAAAGCACAGATTCTAGGGAAATCTACCAATCTGATCAACATGCAAGAAACAAATAATTCAAACCCATAAAAGATGTTTTGGTGGAAAATCTATTATTGTGGAATTAATTCCTTGGTCGGGCAATTAAAACCTAAATTATTAACTAGTGGTAATCTCCTTTCGGTCTCAAAACACACCAATTAATCAATTCTGTTGAAGATTAGATTTTTCCTACAATTGAATTCTTCTTGGTCGGACAAAAAATCAAAAGTATTAAACCCTAACTTCCTATTACTAACCTTCACCTCTCGGTCCTTCGATTAGTAACTGAAACCTACCTCAATCTTCATCTCTCAATCCTTTAATGAGAATAGATTTAAAATAAAACATAGGATTTAAACCAATTAAAGGGTTTGAACAATTGAATCTAAACATGCATCACAGATGGAGAAACCCTAGAACCTGTTAGGGTTCTAGCCTAACATATTAAAGAAAGACATAGCAATGAAAAATAAATATTGCATTAAAAAGTAAAGATTCATCAATAAAAGTAAAGAGGGATTCTCCAATAATCCAAGAGAAAACTAAATGAAAAACATAAACTAAAGGGGAGGAATTAAAACTAAAGGGAGACTTCAGGGTACAACCCAGGGTTGTAAAAGCTGCTCAAAACTCGAGCAAAACAAGTATTTATAGAGGTAGAGGTGTATAAATTGGGATCTAGGGCTAAAAATATGATTTAACCATAAAAATCTCGAAAATTCCTTTTCTGGGTCCATCTCGGTCGACGTATGGCTTATCTCGGTCGATGCGGATCCCCTTGCGTCGGTCGACGTGGCCTTCGCCTCGGTCGAAACAGAGACATTTTCCCTCTTGCTATCCTTCTGCGCAGTCTCACGCTTTTGGCCATAACTTTTACTCCAAAACTCCGATTGACCCGATTCCAGTTGCGTTGGAAAGCTAACTCAAAGATATTTCCATCCATGTGCTCCATTATCTTGGATTCCATCTGTGGAAGAAATCGTGACTGTTTCCTTAAACATCTACTATTTTCGGTACGGGTTTCCATTGGATTTGGCCTAAAACCTGCAAAACACACCATGGCAAGCATAATACCCCTATAAACTTGACTCATGCTCGATTATTTACTAAAACTTAAATAAATGCAAGAAATCAATAAGAAAAGAATGTGATAAGTGAGGCAAAATACGAGCTTATCAACCCCCCAAACTTAAACACTTGATTGTCCTCAATCAACAAAAGAATAAATCAAAAGTTCAAGTAGAAGAGAAGTGCAATGCCTCACAAGATCCATCACAATCAAACTCGTAAATCCACAAAACATCAACACTTTGTAAGAATCAGAAAATTAGTAGACCATGGAAGACTCACAAGGGATGTGTTTTCACTCATTCACTCAAGTGTTTAGGATAATATGAGAACACACAAAAGTCATGCAAATCAAGTTCTACCATAGGCTTGCAAATATTCTAAATCTCCACTGCAAATATGTGTACACAAGTCTAAGATCAGAAAGGACTTTATTCAAGGTTGTAATGTTGGCTTTTTAGTGAAAGGTAGGGAAATATATGGCCTAGTGACTAAAATCAACTGAGTTGCGCACCTCAACCAATCTAAACCACTATCTAATGATATCCACCCATCTCCTATAATATTCAACATCAAACAAGGCTCTTTTATTCACATATGAATTTTTTTTTTTTCACATATCCTTTTATGCTCTAAAACAATTTTGAATATTCATTTGAGCTTATAAGGACTAACAATCACACAGACACATTTTTTTTTCATTTTCTATATTTTTTTCTAGTGCCCAACTTTCTCTTTTTTCACCCTTCTAATAATATCTTATCTTCCTCACAATTATTCCTCCCTTATTCACCACCTTCACTCATAGAAAAGAGAAAACCAGAACTTTTTCATTGGCAAGCAAGAAAACTAAAGGCTCAATGGGGCTGACTAGGGATAAATCATTGAAACGGACAATGTATGGGATAAATAGGCTAAACAAAGATGGCCTAAAATTATTTCCTAAACCTGTGCACACTTAGCATTCTTGAAAAAGAAACAAAGCAAGTTCTAAAGATACTCAATAATGCAGACACACTCACAATCGATTTCAGGCTCAAAAACTCACACTTGGGACAACAATTCTTCCATAGTAAACATCTAATCATCATCAAACATCATGCCTTTGTAAGTTTCAAAACAAGTAATCATGTGGTTTTCTACATTCATAGGCATACTCAATCACTATCACAATCAATGCATAATCAAGTCAATCAATTCAAATCTTGCATTCTTGCTAGGGTTATATCATAGCTACGCAAATCTTCTCACAAAATCAAAATTTTATTCAACAAATGCAATAAAAATTTTAAACTAGGCAGAAATTTAAACAAACTGAAAGCACTAAGTAACAGGGAAGAAATAGTTTCAACTCCAAGTCCTCTTCTCCCCAAACTTATTCGATTCACAGAGAGAATAAGTTTGAAAATCAGACTAGGAGTGAAACTGTACCTCGATGTTGGTCTTAGACACCAACTTTTTATTTCGGAACCTTCAGAAATTGTGCGACGTGAGATTTTGGCTGCTGGCACTCAGCGTCGACCGACACGGGCTCTGCGTCGGTCGACATGGATCCTTCTTGTTGACTCTTCTCACCGGTCAAAGTGTTCCACGTCGAGCTGCCTGTGTCGACCGACGCCAGGTCTGCGTCGGTCGAAACAGACACTGTTCCAATTTTTTTTTTTTGAAAATCAAACAGAAATGAACAATTTTGAAAACAAGGACATAAATTGAAAAACAAATTGCAGGAAATTGAAAAGAAAGTTAGTAAAAATTGGGTTACCTCCCAATAAGTGCTTGATTTAACGTCGCAGCTCGACGATACCTCATCTCACCAAGGTGGTCGAGTCCAGACTCGTCGACCCCTTGTATCTATCATGAAGACCCGGCGGTTTTGAATGATGGTGGTATACTCGGAATGAGGCAGCTTAATTGTCGATTTCACTGCTTCATTTCCTCGTTCCCATCGGATGGCTTCTTCTTCTTCCTCCGGTGTCTCATCTTCTTCCTCTTCTTCTTCTTCAGTAGTCTTGATCTGGTTGCACTCTCCTTTCCTCTTGTTCTTGTCAATGCAGAAGGTAATAGACTCCTCATTCCCTCACAAAGTAATCTCCCCCTTCTTGCAGTCGATCAGAACTCCGGCTGTATCGAGGAACTCTCTTCCCAAGATCATGGGTGTGTTGGCATCTTCCTTCATCTCAAGGACAATGAAATCTGCAGGAAAAATCAAGTGACCAACTCTAATAAGAACATCCTCAACAATACCTTTGGGCTTGGACACAGATCGGTCCGCCATTTGAAGGGTGATCGTGGTGGCTCTCATCTCCCCAATCTCAAGCTTCTTGTAGATTGACCAGGGCATCAGATTAATGCTCGCCATGGTGTCACAGAGTACATTCTGAAACTCTCTTCCACCAATCTCGATAGGTATCGAGAAACAGCCTGGGTCAGATCTCTTGATCGGGATCTGCTTCTGCAACAGGAAACTGCATTCCTCATATATCTTCACTCTTTCATTCTCCAGGAACTGCTTCTTCTCACTCATCAACCTTCTGAGAAACTTCATGTATCCGGGTATTTCCCTGAGAGCTTCAATAAGAGGAATGTTAATATTCACCTTTTTTAAATTTTCAAAAAAACTAGTGAATTTAGAATCTTCCCTTTTCTTTGCGAATCTCTGTGGGAAGGGCATAGGAGGCACCAGATCAGCTCTTCTTTCGTCCTTCTCTTTTTCTTTCTCGCCCAGTCTGAGCCTCTGTTTCGACCAGGCTGCAGCTGTCTCGGCCGGGCTATCTGCTGACTTCTGTGTCGACCGTGATTGGCTCATCTCGGTCGACATGGATCCTACTGCGTCGACCGTGCTGCTCTCCATTATGGCCGGGCTGCAACCCTCTGCGTCGACCGGGATGGAATCCATCTCGGTCAAAACAGAGAGGTCCTGTGCGGGATTTTCCTCTTCAGTTTCTCCTTCTACATGGCTCGGACCTTCATATCTCCTTCCAGATCTAAGCGAGATGACATTTACCAACTTTTCTTTGGCTAGATTTTTCTCTGTTGTGCTCGGAAGTTGCCCCGGCTTGTGCTGAGTACCCAAGGTAGTGGCCATCTGACTCAGTTGGGTGTCCATCATCTCCAAATGCTTTGTCATGAATTGCATGTGATTGGCCATCCCTTTGACTTCGTTCTCCACCTTGCCTAATCGGTTGTCCGAGCTCTTGATGAATTTCTCCAATATCTCTTCCAGCACGGACTTCTTTCTCTCCACAATTTCACCTCTTGTACCTACATCAAAATCAGGTGGAGGGTGTTCTGCAGCAGAGGGGCTAGAATAAGAAAAACCAGGGTGAGATCGCCCATGGTTGTAATGATACCCTTGATTGCCTCGGTAGTTATTCTGATAACCACCGCCAATGTAGTTCACCTCCGAATTCGCAGCTCCAGGTGAACTGCTTGCACCCCGGTTGATGTAGTCAGCCTCCACCGGAACAATGGCCATGCTAGGCTCAATAGTAGCAGCCGCAGCTTTTGTTGTTCCCAACTTCTCAATTTCTTCACGGAGCTTCTTCACCTCAGCAACCACATCAAACTCTGGTTTTGTCTCCACTGCTTTGACTGACATCTGTCTCTCAGTCGGCCACTGGTGGCTGTTCATGGCCATGTCTGCCAACAACCTCATACTCTCTGCACCACTCTTCTTCATCAAGATCCCGCCAGCAGATGCATCCACCATCTCCTTCATGTGAGGGTTCAGACCCTCATAGAAATGCAAACCTGCATCTCGAGATCGATTCCATGTCCAGGGTAGAGTCGCAGGAGCTCCTTGTACCTCTTCCAGGCTTCATGTAGGGATTCATCATACAACTGCTTGAATGTAGTGATGGCAGCTTTCCTCTTCAACAGCAGGCTCGGTGGGAAGTAGTTGGTGAGGAATTCTGCTCAAAGCTCCTCCCATGTACCAATTTGGCTTTTGTCAAGCCCAGCATACCAAGACCTCGCTTCGTCTCTGAGTGAGAACGCGAAGAGTCTCATCTGGATGACGTCCTCGGGGACTCCATTCTGCTTCACAGTGTCGCACACCTCGATGAACAGATTGAGGTGGGCGTATGGATCTTCAACGGCTCTCCCCCCAAACTGGTTTTGTTGCACCATCTGAATCAGCCCTGTGCGCAGCTGAAAGTTGTTGGCATTGATGTCAACTCTTAATCCAGCCTCTTCCTGCTGTGGTAAAAATTGGTCCAAGATGGACCTATGTGGCACTACCACCTGTCTGTTATTCAGTTCTGCCAGTCTCGCGGCTTGCTCCGCCTGGATGGCTTGGGCTGCAAGAAGTTGCGCCCTTATTTGCTGCACCTCATCAACAAACTGCCTCTGCTCTTCCGGTGTCATGTTCTGAAGTGGGGCTTCTGGGTTTGCTTCCATCTCAAAATTCACCTTCTTTCCCTTCTTTCTGTTGTTTCTGCAGGCTGCTTTGATCTCAGGTATAAAGGGCTCAAGTGCCTTCCCTATGTTCCGTGTGTTCATGCACCTGCACAGTAACCGAGGCAAAAATCAGTTCACGTCGACCGACACAGGCAGTGTGTCGTCCGACTTGGAAAATTCCTGCGTCGACCGACGTGAGCACTACGTCGGTCGAAACAGAACTCAGAAACACACACTCGCACGCTAAATCAAACAAAACAGAATCTAAAAAACAGAGAAAAAAATAACAAAAATTTGCAAATTATTGAAAATAAGAAAAATAATACCCAATCCCAAAGTCTTTAAACAAGACAGTAATGATTCACCATCTGACTATCCCCGGCAACGGCGCCAATTTGATCGAAGCAAAATCTGCATATAGATTATAACAAAGGGCAAATAAATTTATAGACAACCCAAGGGTTGGTCTATCCCACAGAGATAGTGCAAGGAGGGAAAACCATGTACTGAATGTAGTTTTCAAAACTATTGTTTGGGCAAATCAAATTTTAGGGTTTTGGATTTTTCAAGACAAGTAATTAAAGAGAGAAAATTCAAATATTAAAAAGCACAGATTCTAGGGAAATCTACCAATCTGATCAACATGCAAGAAACAAATAATTCAAACCCATAAAAGATGTTTTGGTGGAAAATCTATTATTGTGGAATTAATTCCTTGGTCGGGCAATTAAAACCTAAATTATTAACTAGTGGTAATCTCCTTTCTGTCTCAAAATACACCAATTAATCAATTCTGTTAAAGATTAGATTTTTCCTACAATTGAATTCTTCTTGGTCGGACAGAAAATCAAAAGTATTAAACCCTAACTTCCTATTACTAACCTTCACCTCTCGGTCCTTCGATTAATAACTGAAACCTACCTCAATCTTCATCTCTCGATCCTTTAATGAGAATAGATTTAAAATAAAACATAGGATTTAAACCAATTAAAGGGTTTGAACAATTGAATCTAAACATGCATCACAGATGGAGAAACCCTAGAACCTGTTAGGGTTCTAGCCTTACATATTAAAGAAAGACATAGCAATGAAAAATAAAGATTGCATTAAAAAGTAAAGATTCATCAATAAAAGTAAAGAGGGATTCTCCAATAATCCAAGAGAAAACTAAATGAAAAACATAAACTAAAGGGGAGGAATTAAAACTAAAGGGAGACTTCAGGGTACAGCCCAGGGTTGTAAAAGCTACTCAAAACTCGAGCAAAACATGTATTTATAGAGGTAGAGGTGTATAAATTGGGATCTAGGGCTAAAAATATGATTTAACCATAAAAATCTCGAAAATTCCTTTTCTGGGTCCATCTCGGTCGACGTAGGGCTTATCTCGGTCGACGCGGATCCCCTTACGTCAGTCGACGTGGCGTTCGCGTCGGTCGAATCAGAGACGTTTTCCCTCTTGCGATCCTTCTGCGCAGTCTCACGGTTTTGGCCATAACTTTTACTCCCGAACTCCGATTGACCCGATTCCAGTTGCGTGTGAAAGATAACTCAAAGATCTTTCCATCCATTTGCTCCATTAGCTCGGATTCCATCTGTGGAAGAAGTCGTGACTGTTTCCTTAAACATCTACTATTTTCAGTACGGGTTTCCATTGGATTTGGCCTAAAACTTGCAAAAACACACCATGGCAAGCATAATACCCCTATAAATTTGACTCATGCTCGATTATTTACTAAAACTTAAATAAATGCAAGAAATCAATAAGAAAACAATGTGATAAGTGAGGCAAAATACGAGCTTATCACTGACTCTTTAGCAATCAATCTTCTTAGCAACCGATCGCTTCTCCTTAGCAATCACTTCTGTATGCTAGCGTCTTTAACTGTGAGTCTTCTGCTAAATGCTGATGTCACTTCTTAGCATTCAGAATCTTCTGAGTATGCTAGGATCGAATCTTCCTGTCTTTGATTTGCTAACTCCTTAGCAATCCTCCATAGCATTTCCTAGTTTATTACAACTCCATAATTTTCCTATACAGGACTTTACAATTTGTTGCTAGACTATCAAGAATTCAGAAATGATCAACCAAATGTTAAGGCTTTGATTCAACAAAACCTATTACAAATTTTGATCCTAAAGGTAGAATTACAGAATAATTCTCCACAATTTCCCCCTTTTTGGTGCGATCAAAGCCTACTAACGATTGTTGAATCGAAGTTGAAAAATTTTTGAGTTTACAATTTTTGCTAGACATACTATCTCAAAATTTTACCAACCTAAAATTCTTAGCAGAATGATTGGTTTAAAAAAAATTCCCCCTCAAAATATGTTAGGAAATATTCTTGCTTAACACAAGTAAATGCTGCAAAGGTAATATACTAGAAATCCTAGCACCCATAGAATCAGCAGACATTTACCAACCAGTCAGCAACCAACAAAAGTACAGCATCCACATTCAAATTTGTTGAATACACGATAAGTGTATCTCAACTAATGCACGCACACGAAAAGTCAGAAGTGGACAATGAGATTTTGTCACGAATCTGATGATTTCATATATGATTTTGAAAATACGAGTACAATGAAACCACTCAGAAACAGCAAAAAAAAATTGAAACAGGACAAAATATGAGCTAAAGTGAAAGATGACCTTAGCTCTGGGCATCAGGTGGAGGTTTTGGCTTTTCAAGGGAGTCGATCCTTTTCATTGTCAAGGCCATGAGTTTCTCCATACGTGTTTGATGGTCCGCTCTCTGCTTTGCTTCTATCTCCATCCTCTTCTCCAGCATAATCTGTAAGAATTCCCTTTCTTTCTGCGCCGACTCTGCTTCCTCTGCTTTTATCCTTGCCTGCTCAGCAATCCTTTGTTCTTCCCCCTCTTTGATCGCATCAAATACGGAGGCGGAAAAGGATTTGTGCTCATCAATATCCACTTTAAGAGTTAACACACTTGTCTGTACTGTAGAGACGGCTTCTTCCACGTGGGTGATCTTCTCCTTAACCTGAACAACCTTTTGCTGAACCTCGGTGATAGAGTTTTGAACTTCAGAAACTGCTCCTCGGACTTCAGCAACCTCCTTCCAGACCTCTTCAACTGCTTCGGCTTGCTGGAAGTCATGTTGGTGTAATGTTGTGTTGATCAAGGAAACCACATAGGACTGGAGGTTTACTTGCACAGGCTCAGCAGAAATGGGGGTATCAAGAATAATCATTTCAGTCCCTGCTGCTATGGTAGGATTCGCACCATCTCCACCATCTACTATCATCTCAGCAGACTCTGGAACCGAAACCTCAAGACTTTGAGTGTTTGCTTCCTCTGTAGTTGGGTTAGCAGGTTTCTCACCAACCACTTTGTTCGTAATTTCCATCGAATCTTCCACCACATTGTGAGTTGAATTCAGAGCAGAATCATGTGTTTCTGGGGCTTGGAGCGAGGCAGCACCTTGGTTAAAATCCTTTTGAAAGACACTCATAAGAAGGTTCTGTCTTTTGGCTTCTTCTTCCTAAGCGAGTTCAATAGCGGCCAGATCCATGCTTCGTACTCGCAGCTTCTCCTCATATGCGGCTTTTTGTTTCTGATAAGCAACAACAGCAAGCCTTTGATGTTTAGATAACTGAATATGTGCTGCAGAGCGTTTATTCGGAGCGAACGCTGATGGAGGCAGCGACAAAGATGCAGAAAATAGTCTATGAGCACGAATGGCTTTCAATCTCTCCAACACCTGTTTATCTGAGAACTGCTTCGTACAAGGGGGTTGATCCATCCAATCATTCGCCCAAGCCTCCTCTGCACGCCAAAAGTTTAAGCCTTAACTGGCAATGATTATCATCCTCTCTTCAAAGCATAGCTCGTGCATTATGTAGTCATAGATTCTCCATCGCAGGAGCTCTTTGATGGGTTTTGTATACTGAAAGAATTTATTACAATGAGTATACACCGGTTTATTTCTCCTATATGTTAACAATCGTACATTTATGAACAATGGTATCCTCTTGTCTCACCGATAGGGACGATCATACGGCATATTGTAGATCGCAGAAGACAGAGGTGGCGTATTGATGGACCGCAGTGAGATGTATTCGTCTGTCTGACATCAGCGAATACAAGATCTCGTTATATTGAATGAGTCCAAACTCTAATGAAGGTTCAGGGGTTTGCACGGGTTGACTGTTGCTTTGACTTGCCATGGTGTAAAGCCTAAGTAACGTGCTCGTATATCCGCATCTTGGGTAACAGCAATTCGTGTAGTACCGCATGAGACTGGACTTAGGTATCCATATCCGAGTAATAGGATGGGGACATTCCCTGAGGAGCTCAATAACATTCATCGTGCCAAAGTCCTGCAGGCTGCTTAAGTTCAGGCACGAGTGATAAGGTTTGAGTGGTACTACTCAGGAATTATAAGATATTAATTAATTGTAGTTAGAGCTTGTTAGAGGCTTTGATTAATTAATGGATGTCCGGTAACCTTAAATATGGGGATTCTCAATTAATGCAACCCGTTCTCATAACGTGGTAATAAAGGGGTAGGTCAGTATTAATTCTGTGGTGAAAAAGAATTAATATTAAGTAATTAATTGTGTCCTGGGTTGTGGACATGGGAATTAATTAATTTATTGGCCCACTTTATTATTTGCATTAGGTCCCAGGTCTGGCCCAATCATTGTGCTGAATTGAGCCCAGGAGCCCACTAGGGTTTTATAACCCTAGGTCTATGAATAGACCTCTCACTCTCTGAAACCCTAGCCACTTTTCATAAGATTCAAATTAGTTGAAACCCTAAGGAGAGAGAGAGAGAGGGGCGCCGATCCTGAAAGAGAGAGGGAGGAGAATTTTGATTCTGGACCTGCTCAAGTCACAGATCTACGGAGTCCTCACCAGTAGTAGATCTGACCAGCATCGGGACACATCCCTGAAGATCTGATCTGGAGAACAGAAATCCTATTTCTTTCTTTTCTTTATTTTCGATTTTATTTAAGAAATTAGGGTTCTAATTTCTGATTTCGCAGATAAAATCGAATTGCGTGGTTGAATTGGAATTTGGAATTCAAACGCAAAAGATCGGATCAGACTCGACGGAATAACGGTAATTCCTCAATCCACGATATGTATTAAATTCATAGGAGCATGCTAGGGTTTTGTGAATTTTAATTATGTGCAATATCCATAAATCGATCCGGTTCAGTTTGGTTTTGGTGATTCGGTTCACGGAAAAACCCTACAATTGGTATCAGAGCCAGGTTTCTGATTTATGGCTCTGTTGTTCCTAATTAAATTCAATATGCATGTATGGATTTATTGTTTATTGTGGATGTTGGTTTTTGTTCCTCGTGGCAACCCGTTGATTCAGCCCGCGATAGTTTATCCGTGTAGGGCTAAATTGTTTTTGTAAAATCACGAGAAAATCCGTGATTAGTGTAGATTTGAAAATTGTAATAGAATAGATTTTCTGTAATTTTCAAATTATGTAATTGGACGGGTCGAGGACGAAAAATGAAGACGAAGCCGACGCAGGGCCGGCGGAGCACGACGGCGGGCGACGGCGGGCGCGGGCGCGCGCGGCGGCGCTGGGCGGCGCTGGGCTGGCGGCGGTGGTCGGCGGCGGCTTTGGCTGTCGTCGGCTGCTGCTGTCCTGTCGCGGTGGCTTGTGTTTTTGTGGTTTGTGCAATCCTGTGTAAACCCTAGGGTTTGCATTAGGGTTAGGGCAAATCTTCAGATCACAAAGGTCTAAAAATCCAAAAAGATTTGGTGTATCCAGATTTGAAGGCCCTTGAAGATTTGGAAGATTTGAAAAGATTTGGATTTATCCAAATTAATTCAAAATTCAAATTTGTAATAGATAGATATTATTTTTTCTATTTTGTGGGGGCCACGAGGAATTTTTGTTTGCCTTAATTGTCCTCATATGATATATGATTTATTTATGTGCGCAATTTAAGCATGTGTAGATAATAGGAAAAGTATGATTTATCGCTTTTAATATTTACAGCTTTTCAAGCATGCTTATGTGATTAATTTCTTTTGTTGGATTATATTTTGGGAATTTTTGGGCTTGTTTAATTACATGCAAAAATTTGGAAAATATAATAACAAGGAAATTATGTGTGCGCATAAAGAAACCTTTTAAAAGAAAAATACTAAGCAGATTTTTTAATTAAAATCAATAGACCTCCACAAAGCGGTTGCTAGTTCCCGAAGGTGCATGGGTACGGTTGTTGGGATTTCTAGACAAACAATTTAAATCATGTGAATAGTGTGAGGGCTTTGCTTAAACGTCTACGAGTGTAGCTTGCGTAGACCTCTTTCACAAGTATTCTAGGATTGATTTAAATTATAGATAACAAAAGCTTTAAGGGTTGTGCGGTATGGTTACGTGCCATGCTAAACCGTCTCTTTCGGCCGAAGTTAAATTTGTGGTTAATTACTTAGAAGCATCTTTGAATATAATGCAAGAATCGCATCCCTGTTCTTGAGAGATGGCTTGGTCTAAGGTTTTCACTAATTATTAATTTCTAGTGTTAAAAGCATCCTGACATGGTAGTGAAATTAAATGGATTGGGGCTTAAAACCCGTAGTTCTGGTTGAGGGTGACATCGTAAACGTCTACGAGTGTAGCTTGCGGTGGGAACTCTTGGGCAATTAGTGGAAAACATTTGTATTTGATTTATTAAAAGGTTTTCAATGCATTTGTTTTCGAAGTTCTACATGTATGTTCTTATTTAAGATTTTTATTGTTTCGGATATGTCTATGTCTAGTGTTATCAATATTCTCGCACAAAATTCTCTAACTGGTCCAAACTTCCTGGAATGGAAAAGCAACCTTAAATACATCCTGATTGCGGAAGAACACATGTTCGTTCTTCAAGTACTTTATCCTATAAGTGCCCACTACTGAATCCTCGCAAGAGGAAGTAGACTATTACAACGAGTGAGAGAGCACGTAGTTTCCATGACTCACCTCATGGATGAGCTAACTGTGCACAGTGGAGGTACTGACACTGAGTCTAAGGTCGATATCATACTGAACTCTCTACCCATATCCTTTGAGAGTTTCAGACTGATTGTTGTCATGAACAAGAAGGAGTATACTCTTAACGAGTTGCTCAATGACTTGATGGCAGCGGAATCGGTTATGAATCTTTAGAAGGCTGCCTTAGCTACTTCTAGTAATCACTCTGCTGTATCGAAAGGTATGTAGCCGAAAAGAGCGATTAAGAAGAAGGCTGGAAAGGCAACTGTGAAGGACGTGGGAGCTGTTAATAGGCCTATGGTGGAAACTTCGAGGGACAAGTGTTTTCAGGTGTGGTAAGAAAGGACATTAGAGGAAAGATTGTCAGGCCCACAAGGCTAGACAGGGTATGCCATTTGCAAATATAAATAAAGCATGATTAGAGTGCGGCGTTGCTCTTCCAAGAGCTGTAAGCGCTGACTTGTTGATCATGTTGTTATACTTTGCAGGGGACCGTGCCGACAAGGCTGGTGAGTGATGGCAAGAAGATACCAAACTGGATGAAGGCAACATTTTATGACGGAGCTTCATGGAGTTTTCTTTTCTCTATGTTTTGATGAATTAAGTACGTATTAAGAGTTTGTTTGTGGGCCGTGTTTTATCGGCAGGGCAAATTTTATCAACTTTCTATGGATGTTTGTTATTTATGATTTCAATCATTGGCGATAACAATGTCATTCATTATGTAATGTTTATTTATACTCTTTATGTTACTTCGATCAAATATGTCATTTATATTGCTTGTAATTCATCCGTAATTGATAATCCTAGAAAGAGAAAACTTACTTCTTCTGATGAGGATCTTACATATCTTTGGCACTTGAGACTGGGTCACATCAGCTTGAAGCGGATTCAAAGACTTGCAGATGACGGTACATTGGACTTAGTCCGGGCTGTACCTTATCAAGTCTGCAAATCCTGCATCGAGGGCAAGATATCAACTAGGCCTTTCAAGGCTAGTCAGTCTCAAGCAGAGGAAGTGTTGGAATTGATCCATTCTGACTTATGTGGACCGATGTCCACACAAGCTCGTGGAGGGTACGAATACTTCGTCACTTTCGTTCACGACTACTCAAGGTACGGATACATTTACCTGCTTCGCTACAAGTCTGAATGCTTTGAGAAATTCAAAGAGTTCAAGGCTGAGGTAGAAAAGAAGGTCGGGAAAACTATCAAGTCGCTGCGATCTGACCGCAGTGGTGAATACCTTGGCAACGAGTTCCTGCAATATTTGTCAGAAAATGGGATTACATCCCAGTGGACTGCACCGGGTACTCCCCAGCAAAACGGTGTATCTAAAAGAAGAAATGGGACTCTTCTAGAGATGGTAAGATCAATGATGAGTTATGCAAACTTACCAATTTCGTTTTGGGGCTACGCATTGGAAACAACAGCTTACGTGCTTAATGTGGTGCCTTCTAAATCAGTTCCTAAGACACCTTCTGAGCTCTTCCTTGGTCGCAAACCTAGTTAGTGCAAGTTTAGAGTATGGGGTTGTCGGCACACGTACTGTCGAAGGAACCTGATAAGTTAGAAAGCAGGTCAAAAGTGATGCTATTCATAGGGTATCCTAGGCAAACGAAAGGTGGTTACTTTTACTGTCCCGAGAGTCAAAGAGGTTGTTAGCACCAACGCTAGATTCTTGGAGGATGAGTATGTGAGTAATCACAGGTCAAGGAGTGATATCGTTCTTCAAGAAATTGAGAACGAAAATGCAATTCCAAAAGGAAGGGGAACGTGTAGATGTGGGTGCACCTGTGAAAGGTACAACACCACAGACAAGTTCTTCAGTGCAAGGTGTAGGACCACAAGTCACTGCACCTACTACTGATACGGCACCGATGCCTCGTCGTAGTGGGAGAGTTATTTTCCAGCAGGAAAGGTACATGTTCGTGGGTGAGTCTTCGAACTTGAGCCCGGAAGACGGACATGAGGACTCTGATTCACTGACTTACGAAGAGGCAGTGCAGGACAAGGATGTTGCCAAATGGCGTGTCGCTATGGATTCTAAAATTGAATCCATAACTGCTATGGATGTATACCAGAAAACTAATTTGCCGGATGGCTTTAGGGCCATAGGATGCAAATGGGTATACAAAAGAAAGAAAGGGGCGGATGGAAAGATCACGGCTTTTAAAGCCAGGCTGGTGGCAAAGGGTTATAGTCAGAAAGAGGGCATTGACTATGACGAAACCTTTTCACCCGTAGCCATGCTCAAATCCATCCGGATACTCCTTGCCATAGCTGCGCATATGGACCTCGAGATCTGGTTGATGGATGTCAAAACCGCTTTTCTAAACGGTTACCTTGAAGAAGGTAGAGACATCTATATGCAGCAACCCGAGGGTTACATAAGCAAGGGCGAAGAACATCTTGTCTGGAAGCTTAGGAAGTCCTTGTATGGACTTAAGCAAGCTTCAAGGTCGTGGAACTTACGTTTCAACGATGTGATTAAATCCTATGGATTTGCACAGTCGGAAAATGAATGTTGTGTTTACCAACTTTGTGTCAGTGGGAGCGTGGTCTTCCTTGTACTATACCTTGATGACATACTCCTATTTGGAAACAACGAGGGAGTGATGTCCGAAATCAAAGTTTGGTTCTCCGAACAGTTCCAAATGAAGGATCTGGGAGAAGCTGGCTACATTCTTGGGATTAAGGTCTTACGAGATCGTAAGAGAAGAATGTTGAGCTTATCCCAGGCATCCTATGTGGATACTGTGATAGCCCGGTTCAGCATGCAACTCGCCAAGAAAGGCTTGCTACCTTTCAGACATGGCGTTCATCTTTCTGGTGGGCAGTGTCCTCAGACACAGCGGGAGAAATACGAGATGAGTCTTGTACCATACGCTTCGGCTGTGGGTAGTCTCATGTATGCGATGTTGTGTACCAGGCCAGATATTTGTTATGCCGTTGGCATGGTAGCAAGATATCAGTCTAACCCTGGACAGGCGCACTGGACTGCTGTAAAGCATATCCTCAAGTATTTGAAAAGAACTAGGAATTTCTACCTAGTTTATCAAAGTGAGGATTTGTGCCCTGTGGGTTATACGGAATCGGATTTCCAAGGGGACCAGGATGAGAAGAAATCGACCTCAGGATATGTGTTTACCCTGGGAGGTGGAGCTGTATCTTGGAGGAGCTCAAAGCAGAAATGCATTGCTGACTCCACCATGGAGGCGGAATATGTCGCCGCCTCCGACGCCTCGAAAGAGGGGGTGTGGCTCCGGAACTACCTTTTAGAGTTAGGCGTGATCCCGAGTTTGCCGAGGAGCATCACAATTTATTGTGATAACTCTGGTGCAGTGGCAAACTCAAAGGAACCGCGGTGTCACAGGGCAAACAAACACATAGAGAGAAAGTACCATATCATACGAGAAATCGTATCGAGGGGCAATGTGCTGATTAAGAAGATTGACACTGCTGACAATCTTGCTGATCCATTTACAAAGAGCTTGCCGCAGAAAGTTTACGAATGACATATTCGTGAGCTGGGTCTGAGGTGGATGCCGACCACTGACAGTGGTTAAAGTGACAGCAGACTAGATAGACGGACTGTATACTCTGTAATAGCTTAGTTATGCTTTGAGTATAAGTGGGAGATTGATGGGTTTTGTATACTGAAAGCATTTATTACAATGAGTATACAACAGTTTATTTCTCCTATCTGTTAACAATCGTACATGTATGAAGAATGGTATCCTCTTGTCTCACCGATAGGGACGATCATACGGCGTGTTGTAGATCGCAGAAGACAGTATGATCACTTGACCTAGTGAGACATAAACCTGATCACAGCCGAGATAGCGTATGAGGATACGTCTGTCCGGATGGCTGCGGCATTGTCAGAATTAGTAGTCTGTCTTGGTTACGTGACATGCTGGTACACCGAGGTGGCGTATTGATGGACCGCAGTGAGATGTATTCGTCTGTCTGACATCAGCGAATACAAGATCTCGTTATATTGATTGAGTCAAAACCCTAACGAAGGTTCAAGGGTTTGCACGGGTTGACGGTTGCTTTGACTTGCCATGGTGGAGAGCCTAAGTAACATGCTCGTATATCCGCATCTTGGGTAACAGCAGTTCGCGTAGTATCGCCTGAGACTGGACTTAGGTATCCATATCCGAGTAATAGGATGGGGACATTCCCTGAGGAGCTCAATAACATTCATCGTGCCAAAGTCCTGCAGGCTGATTAAGTTCAGGCACGAGTGATAAGGTTTGAGTGGTACTACTCAGGAATTTTAAGATATTAATTAATTGTAGTTAGAGCTTGTTAGAGGCTCCGATTAATTAATGGATGTCCGGTAATCTTAAATATGGGGATTCTCAATTAATGCAACCCGTTCTCATAACGTGGTAATAAAGGGGTAGGTCAGTATTAATTCTGTGGTGAAAAAAAATTAATATTAATTAATTAATTGTGTCCTGGATTGTGGACATGGGAATTAATTAATTTATAGGCCCACTTTATTATTTGCATTAGGTCCCAGGTCTGGCCCAATAAGTGTGCTGAATTGAGCCCAGGAGCCCACTAGGGTTTTATAACCCTAGGTCTATAAATAGACCTCTCACTCTCTGAAACCCTAGCCACTTTTCATAAGAATCAAATCAGTTGAAACCCTAAGGAGAGAGTGAGAGAGGGGCGCCGATCCTGAAAGAGAGAGGGAGGAAAATTTCGATTCTGGTCCTGCTCAAGTCACAGATCTACGGAGTCCTCACCAGTAGTAGATCTGACCAGCACCGGGACACAGCCCTGAAGATCTGATCAGGAAAAAACCAAAAATCCTATTTCTTTCTTTTCTTTATTTTTGATTTTATTTATAGGGTTCTAATTTCTGATTCCGCATATAAAATCGAATTGCGTGGTTGAATTGGAATTTGGAATTCAAACGCAAAAGATCGGATCAGACTCGACGGAATAATGGTAATTCCTCAATCCACGATATGTATTAAATTCATAGGAGCATGCTAGGGTTTTGTGAATTTTAATTATGTGCTATATCGATAAATCGATCCGGTTCAGTTTGGTTTTGGTGATTCGGTTCACGGAAAAACCCTACACTCTTTGCCAAGCAACTTGCCTTCTTCTGTCGTTTCATCTATTTCAACATAGAATACCTCGGCAATGTCCCTCTTGACTTCCTCATTCATAAATGCCATGATCTCATCACCCCAATCACAAAGATCAACATTTAATTTGTCGTCGAGGGAGACAGATGCGCAACATTGAGCTACCCTCCTCGAGAGAAAGAGTTTAGCAGGCAATCCATGATATGGAATCCTTAGTACTCATTTTTTGTAGTGGGAAACTGTCGGAGTATTTTGGCATTAAATACCTCGTTTGATTCTCCTTCCGATTCAGAGCTTGAAGAACATGTGGATTCAATCAAATCTCCAGCAGAAGAAATTTCATCCTCCATTCTTTCCTCTGCTTGTGCGTTGTCAGCAGCAACAGAAGGTGTCTCCTGAGCAACAGAGACTCCCTCAGCAGATTCTACAATCATTTCCTCAGCGGTAGCAGGTCCTTCAGCATGTCTCGAAGCCACTTCTTCAGCAGAAGGTCCTTCAGCAGATGCAGGAATTACTTCCTCAGTGGAGGGTTTCTCAGCAGATTCTCGAACTATCTTCTCATCAAACTGTTGACCAGAAGACACGGGTATCTCTTGCTCAGCAACATTGGATCTTGACCCAGAGCAATCGGCAGCCACACCGCTCTGAGGCTCTTCCTCAGCAGGGTGCTAAATACCAGGCTGCGGTCCTCCACTGCTGTTACCAACTCCAGCAATTGACTCTCTGATGCTAACACTTGTTCTGCGTTGAGGAGGAATAGGAGTGTTGAACACGCCTTCAATGATCATTTAATTGAGCTCCTCGTCTGTCACATCATCTCTATCAAGGATCTTCTCAATCTCCTCTGTAGGTTCTTTGGTGATCTTTTCTTTTCGTTTCTTAATATCAGCAACTTTCTTGGCTGCTATTTCTTGGCTTTCTCAGCAACTTCCGCAATTTTCCTTGCGGCTTCAGCCTCAGCAGCTTTCTTTTGAGCTTCATGCTCTTCAACAGATTGCTTTACTTTTTCGAAATTTCGATCTCTCGCTTCGAACGTCATCCTATCAAGCTCTCTCTTGTATTGCTTCATCTCCCTCATCTTCTTCACCATGTCACGTTTTCTCTTGGTTGCTCTTAAACCTTTGAGACGTTCCTCAAGGCATCTAGCAGACAGAGGAGTATTATCTAATTCATCTTCAGCGGCATTATCCTCTGCTGCAGCTTTCTCTGCTTCCTCTTTCTCAGAGGCCAAGACAAGCCTTCGCCGTGTCCTCCTCTCTTTCTTTGTAGCAGAGGGAATATCAGACCTCTTCTTCATCGGTATAGCGATTGCAATGGCACCCTGAGCAAGTGATTGCTGTTCTGCTTGCTTTTTGGCCATTATCTCATTAATCTGCTCGTCTGAAAGATTTCCCAATTTCACAATTTCCTCGAGATTGTGGTAGCATTGTTCTGTTTAAGCATTCTTGTTCATAGCAGCAATCTCTTCAGCAGACAGAGGTATGGCTTGCTCCAATACCCATTCTCCCATCGCTCTTTCATCAACTTCCTCATCAGACGTGGGCTTCTCAGTATCCACATTCGTTTTGCCCGTGAACTTCTGAGGTCCCTTAAAATCAAAAGGTTTTGTTGCTTTCTTTGTTGGAGGAATGAAATCAGTAGGTAGAAGTTGCACACCTCGATCAACCTTCTTGTTATTGAAGAGTATCTCCAGAAATTTGCTAATCTTCAAACCAAAGTTGACATTCGAAGAGAATGTTCCATCTATTGACATGTGATCGTTCTTACGAGCATGCTCTGCCCATCGCTCGAAAAAGAACTCGGCCCAATTCCCTTTCACCTTATCACCCAAGACCAACATTACGGCGTACTTCTTCGCCGATAATTAAGAGTAAGAGCCAGCATCACACTGGAACATTTTAATAACCAATTCCGCGAGGATTTTGTAATCATCTTGCAATGTGTTGATAGGGGTGGCTACCTTAAAAGTAATAATCTGCTCCTTTCTATCTCTTAATTCGCCTGGGTTCTTCCACAAATTCCATCTCCTCTCCATCTCCGTTATATCATGAACTTTATACTGAGATATCCTCTCTACATGATTTATCAGTCCAAATGTCTTTGCAAGAATTTTGGCATTTACTTCAATGATAGTGCCGTAAACAGAAGTTTTGAACGACTTTCCACCATCGCCCATCACAGCCCTAGCATAAAATTCGGACACCATATGCGGATGAAAATGTTCAGGCTCAGCAAACAAGTATTTTATTACCAATTCTTTATCAAGGATCTCCATGATCCAGTCTGGAATGTGAGAAGGAGCGAAAGGCATGTACATGATTCTATCCTTCATAATCTGGGCTATCCTCCTCTGTTCCTTGGTATGGCCGGACTGCTCCTTCTTCCGAGCCAAAATAACAAGTTGCCCATAGGGAATGGAGTCATCAATGTCCTCTTTCTTCACTATTCCCGTGAATCCTGGCGCATGACGTTCATGCAGTGGCAAACCAGTGATCGGCGGAAATGTATAAATGGGGGTAGTACTTTGCTCAAGGGATTGGTTACCCGATTCAGAGTTCTGGGTAGATAAGGATTCAAGATTGGTAGCCATTGAGAGTAATGTAGGGTTTCAGAAATTTTTTTGGAGTAATTTTGAGTGAGGGGTGAAGGATTGAAGGTTCGAAAATCTTAGGGATTTGATTTCGATTTTTAGAAAGTGTGGAAGAGAGAGGAAGTTTCAAGGTTATACCTTCGTGGTTGTGAATCTGATGGTTGGGGTTGAACATTTTCTGAATTCAATCGACGGCTAGGATAATGATGGCGCTTGATATGATATCCCACGCGCTCAGATTTAAAAGACTTTTGACGTGTCGGTTCCTGGTCAGTCGCTGCCGCTGGCCTGCATTAAGTGTAGCATGGCTCTCATTGAATTTAAAATTCAAATAAATCCCGCGTTTGATCTTCCTTGAAAATCGGGGATTGCTGAGTGGCAGAGTTCAGCAACCAAATACTTAGCAGTGAGTGGTAGGGCTCAGCAACAAGAAACCCTAGCAGTGAAGAATGACTGCAGACTGCTGAGAGCATGGACTCAGCATAGAAAATCTTAGTAGCCAATATCTCGTATAAAATATTCAGGACTCTTCGCCTTTTGATCATACTTGAGCACTTTTGTCTTTGATTAGACATGCACTTTATATGTGGCGATTACTCTCTGTACATGGCTGTTCGAATTCCGAGAGAAATAATGATCCGACGTGATCCTTCAAAAAAATGTCCCGTCCATTAATTGTGGAACAAGGCTCAAATTGACTTATAAGTAGCACCTCTTTGAGATAATTTTGGCATCACTTCTGGCTTTTCTCTATCCTCTCATCTTCTCTGTAATCTTCAAGGCAAACCAAATTTTTTCTCTAAAAATATGGATTCCCCATCCGTACTTTATGTTCCGAGAAACCAAATTCTGAACGAGTCTGACCTATACATAGAGTATGAGGCTGACTATATGGTGGCTGAGGCGGTGATGGTCGGCGTTTGCCAAAACGGCCTTGAGCAGTTCGTCTGCTCCACTCCCCACCATTTCCAGAGATCTCACCTTCAACACTTCCTCCGAACATGTGATTCGGAGAGGGAAGCTATTTATGGCGTCTTCCAGAATCAGCTAGTCAAATGGATGCCTGATACGTTCGCTGCGGACTTCGGCCTTCCCCAGGGTCCATTGTCGGTATGGGACTACCGTGGGGGGAGAGACGGCTCCAGAATGGACATCATGGAAGAAATGGAGGGACTCTCCTCTGTTTGAGTTCTCTCCGACTCCATCTGCGTACGGTCTTCAAACCCCATACCTGGTCATATTTCATATTATCAACGGCATGATCATTGGCTACGATCCTGATGATATGACTTTCACAAAGGGAGATATGGAAGGCAATGATGGCCTTCGATGACAGGGCGGAGGTGGATTGGGTGGCCTTCGTCTTTCAGGGCATGCGGAAGTGCGTCTTGAACTATCCAGAGCAGTCGCTTCCTTGCGGAATGCAACTAAGTTGGCTTCTCGAGCAGAGGTTCCAAGACCTTACTCTCGGCTGTTCTAATCTCAGGGGAACAGACTTCTATCCCTCCTCCCTTTTGATCGAAGTCATTGTTGCCTTTCTTCCTTTTGTCAATCCAACTATGAATATGAATATTGTTTAATGAAAGAAAATCCTTCACTTTTATTGCAGTGCATTTCCTTCTCGCATTTCTCATGAATCATCTGTGCAAATCACTACAAGCTTTCGAACTTCGGCAACCCGGCTAAATATCTTTCATATATTCACGTTAAATAGTAAATATTTCTGAAAATGTTAAAAAAATACCAAACTTCTGCTTCGGCTATCTGTTGAGTAAACTCCTTACAAATGTTATAAACTTAACAGAATCTGCACTTCTGCTGCCATCCCAGCAGAGTCATCACCTCTGCTATCTGCCTAGCAGAGTCACCACCTCTGCTA
This sequence comes from Plectranthus barbatus, assembly GCA_026898455.1. Lineage (NCBI taxonomy): Eukaryota > Viridiplantae > Streptophyta > Magnoliopsida > Lamiales > Lamiaceae > Plectranthus > Plectranthus barbatus. The sequence continues at coordinate 482,655 of JAPKLW010000380.1, read as the reverse complement.
TCTGCCTAGCATACTTGGCCTAGCAGAGAAACTCAGCAACTAATGAACGTTGGTTTGGATACGTTTACCTCCATATTCTCTTTAGAAATCCAAAAAATCCAGAAAGAATGAAAGTAAGGTCTCATTCATCCATATTATCGTCTAACTCCATGAGACCTAACTTTATGCACAATTCTTTGAATCTGGTCTCTGCTAGAGGCTTAGTGAAGATATCAGCAATCTGATCCTCCGTGCATATATACTGAATATCAATATTCTTCTTCTCCTGATGATCTCGAATTTAATGATGTCGAATATCGATATGCTTTGTCCTTGAATGATGCACAAGATTCTTCGTGATGCATATAGCACTATTGTTGTCGCAGTATATTGGCACACACTCAGGAAGAATACCATAATCCTGCAATTGAAGCCGAATCCATAAGATTTGCGAACAACAGCTAGCAGCTGCTACGTACTCTACTTCGGTGGTCGACGTGGCTACCGAATGCTGCTTTTTGCTAAACCAGCTGATCAGCTTATGCCCAAGAAATTGACAAGTGCCGCTGGTGCTTTTCCTATCAATTTTGCACCCTCCAAAGTCAGAGTCTGAGTAACCACTCAAAGTCCGATTATCGGCTCTTGGATACCAAATCCCCAGACCTTCTATGCACTTTAAATATCTAACAATCTGCTTCGCAGAATCTAGATGTGTCGTATTAGGGTTGGCCTGATATCTTGCACATAATCCAACTGCAAATGAAATATCCAGTCTGCTGGCAGTGAGATATAGAAGAGAACCGATAATTCCGCGATAAAGAGTAGGGTTCACTATTTCCCCTTCTTTCTCAAGAGCTGCTATGCACATAGTGCTGATGGGAATTCGCAGACTCTTAGTTTTCTCTGGACAATACTTCGCAATTAAGTCACGTGTGTACTTCCTTTGATGGATGAAAATCCCTTCACTGGACAGTTGAACTTGAAGTCCAAGGAAGTACGACATCTTCCCCATCATACTCATTTGAAAATTACTCGTCATGATCTTGGAGAACTTGTCACAGAGATCTTGATTCTTTTAGCCAAAGAAGATATCATCTACATATATTTGAACGAGTAGAATGCTTCCTTCATCTTCAATGCGAAAGAGAGTCTGATCGATCCTCCCTTTCTTGAAGCCATTGTTGAGCAGAAACTTAGATAAAGTTCCATATCAAGCTTGTGGTGCTTGCTTCAAGCCATACAAGGCTTTCCTGAGCTTATACACTTGATTACCTTGCTCGAAGCTAGGTGGTTGCTCAACATACACTTCCTCTTTGAGCTCACCATTCAGAAATGCACTCTTTACGTCCATTTGTAATACTAGAAATTCATTGTATGCAGCATATGCGAGGAACAACCGAATTGCCTCCAAACGAGCCACTGGAGCAAACGTTTCATCATAGTCAATGCCCTCGCATTGTCTATATCCCTTGGCTACAAGACACGCTTTATTTCTAACAATCATGCCTGATTCATCCTTCTTGTTCTTGAACACCCACTCGGTGCCAATAACGTTCTGATGCTCTGGTCTATCTACAAGATCCCACACATGGTTTCGCGTGAACTCCACAAGTTCCTCTTGCATCGCATTCACCCAATCTGGACATCGTAGAGCATCTTCAATCTTCGTAGGTTCTATGTGCAAAATATAGCAAGCTAGCATCACATTGCCTTGTCTTGTCTGGATAGGGTCATTGATATCTCCAAGAACATCATCTAGAGGATGAGCACGCAGCCATACAGGTCTTACGGGTGATGGTACTTCAGCATCTGCCTCTCCTGCTGGATTGTTGTCGGCTACAACATTCCCTTCCACATCCTCCTGGTGCTCAGCATCTCGATTTTCGGCATTCTGATCCTCAGCATCTGGTAATTCAGCAACAGGATGTTCAGCACTTGCAGCTTCAGCAACCGGAACATTAGCAGCTTCAGCAACCAGAACATTAGCAGCTTCAACAACATTCTCAGCAGCAGGAACCTCAACAGCGGGTAAATCAGCAGTGGCTTGGTCTGCTACGGCCTCCACTGGTTCATCATTGGTTATAACGGCATCAGCATCGTCTTTAGCATCTCTTGCTGAATCTGGAGTTCCCTCATCATCTTCATCATCAAGAGATCCCAAGACTTCCAAATTATCATTAAGATAAATTGGTGTGGCCTCAGCATGATCATTAGCATCACTGGCCTTGTCAGCAGTCTGGTCACCTGCTGAGTGCGTTGTTGATGCTTAGGAGATTATTCTTGAGATTTGTAACAAGGGCATCATTCACTATGCGAAGTCCATTCTGCTCGATACATCCTCGTCCAATTACTCTTCCTTTACTGTTGTCACCGAATATGACGTCTGAGCCATACACTCTTTGAAGGTCTGTGAATAATTCTTCTTGCCCCGTCATATGCGCAGAACAACCGCTGTCAAGGATCCATTCGTTTGCCATTCTTGATGTCTTAGTACTCGGATCTTGTTCCTGCAAAAGAAATCAAGTTGATTTAGGTACCCGCTTAGCATCGGGTCCTGTAGGATTAGCTTGTGCCATTGTTCCTTTTGGAACCCACATCTTGGTGATTTTTAAGACTTTCGTCTTTGCTTCACCTTTGACAACCTTTTTGACCTTTTGATGAACATGATTTGCATTTCTAGGTCTAAATGGGGTAGTGTGCTTAGCCTTCATAGTTCTTTGAGATTGAGAATATTTGAACTCTGGTCTCACATAGGTGTTCCTCCTACGTGATGTGTTCGATGATATTCAGATCTTATTGCATGATAGTTATCCTGCTTGCCCCTAGCAAAGAAAGGGTTTGGCTTCCTAGCATTAGGAACATAATGCTTAGCATTCACCCTTGATTCTGCTGAGTAAGTCTGTCTAGCAGACATTTGATAAGTATTCAACTGAGACCTCGGAATAGTTTGTTGAGGTCTAGCATTCTGCTTGACATTCTGCTGAACAATATGTCTAGCTTATGCTTAGTAGTGGATGACTCAACAGTCATCTCGTCTTTGCCTTTACCATCAGAAAATAGCTTTCCAGCAGAAACAAAATTAATATTCATTTTCTGCTTCGAAGTTTTTTCATTGTTGCTACGACTGTGCCCTATTCCAGATCAATCTGAGTAACGTCTCTGTTGGCTAACAAGTTTGTTTAGGAAATCCCTGCTCGTCGTGTACGCGCAAATGCACTTGTCATTATCTTTGTTCTTCAAGGTTAAATTCTCTTTTTCAAGATTTTGAAAGTTTTCCGAAAGTTTGGAAAATTCAGCTTTGAGTTTTAAAAGATCTTCGCTATCAGACCTTAGTCTTGTAACTTTCAGTTTTAGTGAAGTATTTTCTCCAACGATAGCATTTTTTATTTCATACATCTTTGAAAATTCAACATGAAGCTTTGTGAGACCATCTTCCTCGGAATCAAGAGATGATTCCTCCGATTCATTTATGCATGCGGAAATAGAATAACTAGTAGAGATTACCTCCTGATTGTTGACTGCTAGAGCCGATTCATCAGGTTGCTCAGCATCAGCAAAAACATCAATATCCTCCACAATATTTGCCATCAGCACCATCAAGGCCTCTTCTTCATATAGAAACATATTGTAGTTCAACAAATATTGAAAAAATAAGGATTTTGAATATAAGACTCAAATTTGAAAGTTATAAAAACTTAAAGAGAAAATAATAGACTCCTAGAATTTAGATCATGAAAGATTTAAAAAAAATTCAAATCCCTGAGATACAACAACGAGAAAAGAAAAGAAGAAGACCAGTTTAAAAGTTTGACATAGAAACTTTTAGAGTTACACATTGTGAATTTATCAACTTCCTTCCACAGAAGTTGTGTGCCTTTTCATCTCCAACTGTAACACCCCTCGTTAAATTAATTGTAATTATCGTAATTTTGAAAGTTATATTTTATTATCGAATCCAATTGGAAGTTTCATGATCGATTTGATTTGGGAAATTATTATTTTGGCATTATCCATTTGCCATCTTTATTTTATCGAAGGAAATCAATTATTAATTGATGAATATAATTTAATTAATACTGATTAATTATTTAGCAAATTGACATTTTCATATTGGGATATAACGATTGATAAATTTTCGTGGATGAATGAAATATAATGGTCTCCCATGTATATAGAAGCTTCCTTCTATATATAGGGTTAAATTGTGGCAAGCAAGTGACAACCACTTTTTGACTTTCGGTAATTCCAAAATTACCCTAGGGTTTGCGTGTTGCGCGCGCGATTCTCGTGCGGCACTCCCTACACAATTCTGACGAGCCGTGGTGGCCGATGGTGGAGAAGATGGTGGCCGGCGTGGATGGGCGACGGCGGCGCAGGCCAGGGCGGCGGCAGGCGAGAGGGGCGACGGCCGTGGCAGCGGTTTCACGGGCTACAGTCATGCGACGTGCATGCATGGCTGCTGCACGATTCTGACAAGTCCACGGTGGCGGCGGTGGTTTGCTGGTGGTAGCTCGTCGGGCCGAGTTCTCGTGGGATATCGGGCTTGCAATGTGTGCCCGACCCGCGATTTGGTTAACTGGCCCAATTGTCCTATTTTCTGATGAATCAAATCTTGGAGGCCTAATTTTCAGAAAATAAAATCAGATCATAGTCCAAGTAGTGGGAGCCTAGTCGAAGATCTGTGAAATAATTCCAAAGAGTAATAGATAGAATTATTTCTTAATTTTCTATCATAACGCCACGAGGGCATTTTTTATTTGATTTATTATTTGTCTTCGCATGATATATGTGTTTACATTAATTGCGCAGCATATAAGCATGTTGTAGATAATAGGAGCACGTTTACTGCTTTTATTTACAGCTTTAAAGCATGCTATGTGATTTATTTTGTGTAATTAATTATAACTATAAATTCGGGGTTCGTGCTTTGCATGATAGAATTTTAGCAATGTTATAATTATGGCTACATAAAATAATTTGTGCAATTGAACCTTTTGAATTTTAAAATTACTAAGCTGATTATTTAATAAGACCTCCACAAAGCGATCCTTTATTGGAAGTGGGTAATTTATTAGGTAAATGTCTACATGTGTAGCTTACTTAATTTATTATTCATAAGTTCTAATAGATTGGATTTCTTAAAACAAACATTTAATTCATGTGAGAAGTGGGAGTTCATGCATAAATGTCTACATGTGTAGCTTGCGTATTGAATTTTCATAAGTTCTCTAGGGATTGAATTAAATGAGACAACCTTATTATAAGGGATCAAGGTGTGTCCTAGCAAATCCTTATATGAGAGGGTTGGCTTTGGTGGTAAACTAGCTTAGATATTGTCCATAGTATAACTCACTTGTGATGTCCCTGCTCAGTAGGATAATATGGTCTTAAGATAGTCTCCAATTTTTAATTCCATTTTTCTAAGGAACTCGGGCATGGATTGGAATTAAAGGACTGGAATTGAAAGATGCAGTCTGGTTAAGTGTTTTGTTGTAAACGTCCACATGTGTGGCTTGCAATAGTAATACTTAGGCAAATTGGAGGAAACATTAATATTGTTTTATCATAAGGTTTCAATATTTAATTGTTTCAATTGTTTGCGACTATGTTTTTAATTTCTGCTTTAATTTATTGTTTTCAGACATGTCTTTACCAAATGTGATCAATATCTTAGCACAAAACCAATTAACCGGTCCCAATTTTCAAGAATGGAAACGCAACTTGGATTACATCCTTGTTGCAAGGAACACAAGTTTGTCCTTGATAAGAATCGTCCAGCTGCTCCCACTGATGCATCTAGTGATGAGGAAATGAGTTACTATTACAAATGGCTCAAGTCCAACAATATAGTGAAATGTTATATGATGACTACAATGTCCAAGGTACTAGCACATCAACATCATTCATATGATAATTCTTGTGACATTATGGACAGCCTCACAGCGACCTATGGTGAGTCAGACCGACCTGTCAGATTCAATCTCATGAGGGAAATCGTGGGAAAGAAAATGGCTAAAAGTAGCTCGATAGAGCACGTGGTTGGCATGACTCATCTCATGGATGAACTCACGCTGCACAGAGGTGGTATCGATGCGGAAGCGCATGTTGATATCATTCTCAACTCTCTGCCAAAGTCCTTTGAGAACTTTAGACTGAATGTTGTCATGAACAAGAAAGAGTACACTCTTAACGAGTCACTCAATGACTTGACTGCAGCGGAGTCAGTGATGCTTCCAGAAAAGATTGCTTTGGCTAGTTCAGGAAACCGTCCTGTTGCGCTGGTTGGCAAGAGGCCCAAAGGAATGTTTAAGAAGAAATCCAAAGGTACAACTTCTGTGAAGAAGTAAAAAAGGACACCGGGCGTGCATGCAAAAAGGGACAAGTGTTTCAGATGTGGTAAGGTTGGTCACTGGAAGAAAGATTGTCAAGTCAGGAAGACTGGACAAGGTGCATCATGTGCATTTATAATGGAAACATGTTTAGCATTGGTTTCTACCCATTCTTGGGTAGTGGATACTAGAGCTACTGATCATGTTTGTTATACTTTGCAGGGGTTCAGGCCGACAAGGCAACTGATGCATGACGAGATTACCATCTCAATGGGCAGCAGAGAGCGAGTCTCAACAGTAGCCATTGGAGATTTTACTTTATGCTTTGAAAACAATGTTCTGATTTTGAGATATGTTTTATATGTGCCGGTTTTTTTGGCAGAACTTAATTTCAGTTTCCAAGTTATTTAATGATGGATTTTCAGTTATTTTTTATAGTGGAGTTTTTATCATTGGTAATAACTGTGTTATCTATCATGGCAAACAGATTGACTCTCTCTATATCATTGATTGTATGCATAAATCTTCCGTGAATATTGCAAAGATTAGAGTACGACGGGCTCTTGGAATCTTTTCAAGTGGTACCGCATCAAGTCTGTGAATCCTGTATAGAGGGAAAGATGACGACCAGGCCCTTTAAGGCAAGTCAGTCTCGAGCAGAGGATGTGTTGGAATTGATCCATTCTGACTTATGTGGACCGATGTCCACGCAAGCTCGTGGTGGTTATGAGTACTTCGTCACGTTTATTAAAGATTACTCAAAGTTTGGATATGACTATTTGCTTCGGTACAAGTCTGAATGATTTGAGAAATTCAAAGAGTTTAGGACTGAGGTAGAAAAGAAGCTAGGTAAGACTATCAAGACAGTACGATCTGATTGTGGTGGAGAATACCTCAGCAACGAGTTCTTGCTGTACTTGTCAGACAACGGGATTATATCCCATTGGACTGCACCAGGAACCCCTCAACAAAATGGTGTAGCGGAAAGAAGAAATAGAACTCTCTTGGAAATGTTCAGGTCGATGATGAGTTATGCAAGCTTTCCAATTTCATTTTAGGGATATGCCTTGGAAACAACGACCTATTTGCTTAACCTTGTACTTTCTAAATCAGTTCCTAAAATGCCTCTGGAACTCTGGTATGGGCGAAACCCAAGTTTGAACAAAGTGAGGGTTTGGGGTTGTCCAGCATATGTGCTGACAAAGGAACCTGATAAGTTAGAAAGTAGGTGTAAGCTGATGTTGTTCTTAGGATATCCCAGGCAAACAAAAGGTGGTTACTTTTATTGTTCTGAGAATCAGAAAGTGATTGTCAGTACTAACGCAAGATTCTTGGGGGACGAATATGTAAGAAACCACAGATCTAAGAGTGAAATTATCCTCCACGAGCTTGAGAATAAGGAAGCGATTCCATCAGAAAAGCCCAGTGTAGTGGTAAATCCACCTGCAATAGGTGAGGCAATACCAACACTGCCATCAACGTAAGGTATAGGACCAACGAGTAATGTGCCAACTACTGACACGTCTCAGATGCCTCGTCGTAGTGGGAGGGTTGTCCACCAACCCAAAAGGTATATGTTCGTGGCAGAGTCTTCTAACTGGATCCCGGAGAGCGGACTAGATGATACCGATCCCTGGACGTATGACAAGGTGGTATCTGATAAAGGTGCAGACAAATGGTTGATCGCCATGAATTTTGAAATAGAATCCATTACGGCTATGAATGTATACCAGAAAATTGATTTGCCAGATGGCTATCGAGCCATAGGGTGCAAATGGGTATACAAAAGAAAGAAAGGATCGAGTGGTGAAATTACAGCTTTCAAAGCAAGGCTGGTGGCGAAGGGTTATAATCAGAAAGAAGGTCTAGACTATGAGGAGACCTTCTCACCGGTAGCCATGCTTAAGTCCATTCGAATACTCCTCGCCATAGCAGCACATAAGGACCTAGAGATCAGGCAGATGGATGTTAAAACCGCGTTTCTAAACGGGTACCTTGAAGAAGGTAGGGATAGCCAAAAGGTTATGTGCAGAAGGGCGAAGAAACATTTGGTCTGGAAGCTCGAGAAGTCGTTGTATGGACTTAAGCAAGCTTTACGGTCATGGAATCTATGTTTTGATGAAGTGATAAAATCCTATGGATTTTCACAATGTTCAAACGAGAGTTGCGTGTACCATCTATGTGTCAGCGGAAGCGAGGTGTTCCTTGCACTTTATGTAGATGATATTCTCCTATTTGGCGACAATGTGGAAGTATTGTCGGGCATAAAGGGGTGGTTATCCGAACCGTTTGATATGAAGGACCTTGGGGAGGCAAGATACATCCTAGGGGTAAAAGTATTGCGGGAGCGTAATAAAAGGATGTTGACCTTGTCTCAAGGGTCATATGTGGATACTGGTATTGCCTGTTTCAGCATGCAAACTGCCAAGAAAGGTCTGTTACCCTTCAGACATGGCATACATCTCACCAAGGATTAGTGTCCGGTGACACAAAAGGAGAAAGATGAGATGAGAAACGTGCCGTATGCATCGGCCGTGGGGAGCCTCATGTATGCAATGCTATGTATGAGGCCAGATATCTGCTTTGCTATAGGCATGGTAGCAAGATACCAGTCTAACCCTGGATAGGCGCATTGGACCGCGGTTAAGCACATACTCAAATACCTGAAAAGGACTAGAGACTACTGTCTCGTCTATCAGTGTGAGGAGTTGTGCCCAGTGGGTTATACGGATTCAGATTTCCAGGCAGACAGAGAAGAAAAGAAGTCCACCTCTGGCTATGTGTTTACATTGGGAGGTGGGCCATATCATGGAGGAGTGCAAAGCAGAAGTGCATTGCTGACTCCACCATGGAAGCAGAATATGTGGCAGCTTCTGAAGCTTTGGAAGAAGCAGTATGGTTTCGAAACTTCCTTCTAGAGTTGGACGTGATTCCTAAGCAGCCCAAGACCATCACATTATATTGTGATAATTCGGGAGTTGTGGCTAATTCAAAAGAACCACGAACTCACAGAGCGACAAAACACATTAAAAGGAAGTACCATATTATTCGAGAAATCATAGCAAGGGGTGATGTGCTAGTAGAGAAGATTGATACAAAAGATAATCTAGTGGATCCATTCACAAAAGCTCTACCTCAGAAGGTCTACGAGATGCATGTACGTAACCTTGGGCTGAGGGCAAAGCCAGCCACGAAGAATGATTGATGTAATAGCTAGATTAGATTAGACACGTTATACTCTGGAAAACACCTGTATAATGCTTTGAGTATAAGTGGGAGATTGATGGATTTATATACTGAAAGCATTATGATTGGTATATTATGTACAAGGTCGATTGGTTAATATACTGGGAATCACAAATGTTGTATGTTCATCTATTGTCTGAATTAACAAACATGTGTCGCAAACGCAATTATCCTCTTATCTCATCGATAGGGAGATCATACGGTGTGTAGTAGATCACGGAAGATCGTATGGATCGTTTGACCTAGCGAGATATAAATAGTTATCACAGCTGAGACAGTTCCAGGATAAACTGTCGGTGTAGGCTGCAACATATGCGGTAATAAGCATCTAATCTTGGATGGCTTGGTTTGCAGGTGTGGGGCACACATTGATAAGGACATAAGATGAGATCGATTCTTTTATCTGACATTAAAAGAATCTATATCTCTATGGCTTGATGTGATCCTAAACCTAAATGAAGGTACGAAAGTATATGCAAATTGTGTATCACTTTGAGTTGCAGTGAAATGCTCTAGTTGAGCCTGTATATTTGTTTCTTGGATGATAGCATTATGTGTATGACTGTCTGGTACCGGAACTAGGTAACCACATCCAATATAGGATGGTGACATTCCCTGAGCAGCTCAAGGTTCGTTATGCTAAAGTCCTGCAGGCTGATTAAGTTCAAGCATAAGTGAAAATGTTTTAGTGGATTGACTCAGGGATATAAGATGTTAATTAATTAAATAGTTTGTCAGAGCTTAAATTAATTAACGAATGTTTGTAACCTTAAATGTGGGGATAAACCGAGCCCATGCAACCCATACCTCAAAACGCGGTAGCAAATAGGTAGGACAGTATTGATTCTTTGGTGGAATGAATCAATATTAATTAATTAATTATATTCTAGTTTGAATATGGGAATTAATTAATTGATAGGCCTTATTTTCTATTTGCATTATGGTCCCTGGTCTGGCCCATGAAAACTCAGGCCCAATAGAAGTCCAGTATTTTCCTATAAATAGGCCTTAGTTTCTCAGATCACAACACACCACAAGATCATATCTTGCACACAACAAACCATATTTTGGGAGTTGTGGTGATCGACTAAGATCTGAGAAACGAGGAGGAAATTTAGCTTCGCAACCGGGCAAGGAATCCGAAGGGAATCTTCACCAGATATTCGGATTGAGTTCGGATACAGATCAGAAGATCAGATCAGGAGGATCGCCTTCATTCTTCTCTCTCCTTCTTGTTTTCGAAAATTATATAATAATTTTCATAGATTTAATTCATTTTATCTGTTAGGAATTAATCTTTGTGCTCGGGAAAAGAGATCAAGATCAAATCTCTGCGCACTCGTTCTTCAGGTTTCTACAATCCAGGTATTCTGCATAAACCCCCTTATGCATAATCAGTAGGAGCATACTAGGAATAATCATAGGCATAGTAATTTATTTTTTATATTCCAATTAACGATCTCGACTAACGGACTTTGTGATTCAGTTCGTGAATCCCTTCAATGCTCTACTCGGACTTGCATCGTGACTGTGGTAGGATGCCACCTCTCAGTCACATAATTATTTGCACTCGTTTAACTATGTAAAAGGAGAATGCTCATTCATAAAATATTTTGGTGCCATGAGAGGATTTCAAACTTAAATTTCATGTGCGATCCGATAAAAAGGCATGAAAAACTTATATATGTAGGTTTTCAGGCATGTGTTCACTAAGTACAATTTATACTTAGCCCCTTGCATTATTTCTAAAATGCACAGGTTAAAAGAAGCTTTTGGAGCAAAGTATGAGGCAGCAGTCGAAGTGGAGTTGAAGACTTCTTTCTTTTGTAATAGTTAGATGTTGAAGTACGTATCTTTATATACATACTTCATTGATAACTTTCCGCTGCTGAAACTCTGTCTTTTGATAGCCTTTTGATATATTGTTAAAATTAAATACTTTGATATTCGTTCTTGAGAAGCCAAGATCCCTTCTCAAGGAGGCACCTTTTTTCTAAATTCACATCTCTTGGGATATGTATGTTGATTCATATCTATAATTGCTTTTGATTTGATATCTCAATGTATGTCTCGCACCCGATGTGCCTCAATTCCTTGATTTATGTCTTGTTTATAAATCGGGGCGTGACACCAACCTCCAGTACTAGTTGAAAAATACTCTAATTCAATGCATTGTTTATGTATTCCACATGAACAATGTTCTAAAAACATTCAGTTCACAGTACTTAACTCTGCAGAACAACGATTGGATTAAAACATTTAAGTTTTATAGCCAGAAACCTCACTCTTGTGTCTTTGACTTTATAACTGGAAAAATATATCACACAAAAAAAAATCTAGTAGTAACATGTAAACTTTAGCAGACAAAAGAACAAAAACTCATTATTGAGGGGAATGGCACATTCCCAGGGCATTTCGAAGAAAGGAGAATCTTTCATAATCTAAAGCCTTGATAAAGATATTTGCTATTTGATCTTTAGTAGGTACATATTTCAGAGAGACTATGTTCTTATCCATTAGATCACGAATGAAATGATGCCTAATGTCGATATGTTTAGTTCATGAGTGTTGAACGGGGTTATTTGAAATTTCTATTGCACTTGCACTATCGCAAAAAAGTGTTAAGGAATCAGAAGAATTAGCGTAATCATCTAACATTTGTTTTATCCATACAATTTGAGTACAACAACTTGCAGGAGAGATGTATTCACCCTCTGCTGTTGAAAGAGAGATGCAATTATGCTTTTTGCTCGTCTTTGCAACAAGATTTTCTCCTATCAGAAAGCGTCCTCCACTGGTACTTTTCCTGTCATCAATGTCTCCAACTTAGTCTGCATCACAAAACCCTGTAATGTTGAAATTTTTATATTTTGTGTACCATAGACCGATGTTAGATGTTCCATAAATATATCTAATAATTCTCTTCATAGCTTTCAGGTGAGATTCTTTCGGATCGACTTGATATCTGGCACAAACTCCTACACTGAAAAGTATTTCTAGCCTGCTAGCAGTGAGGTATAGCAGACTACCAATCAAACCTCGATATAAAGTAGGTTCAACTTTAACACCACCTGTGTCTTAGCTAAGATGACACCTGGTTCCTTAAAGACTGAAGTCGAATAACCAGTTCAGATTCCTCAGACTGGCAAAGACGTTCTGACAAAATAGCAGAATGTTGACATCCTGTGTCAAAGATGGACGAAGCAGGTGTTGGACTTCAAGAAAAGCACCATGTTCCCTTCAGAAAAGAGACAAATCAGATTGGACGATACTCAAATATCTCTAAACGGATACGATATTGAAATGCTCCTATCTCGTCTATAAATAGACGAAGTACTCAGAGTGAAAAAGAAAAAACCTAAGAAAGCAACAAAATTATGCGCAAGTATAAACTCGAGTGTTTCTATCATCAAGGCTAACTCTCAGCCTACCATGTGTCATCTTTTGAATACGAGAATCATAGCTTTCAAGCTTGAGTTATATTCTTGGTATTCTTTCTTTCCATGAAAGAACACAACAACCATTGCAGATCTCCAACAATGATTATCTCCAGCAATTATAATTGAATTGAACTTAAAAGTCTAACTCGCTAACAAACTATTTTTCAAGAACACAAATTCATCAAGAATCACCAGTTTGTGAGTACAAGTTTGCTCTTAAAATTTCCGTTGCATATTTTATTTTGATATTGGGACCTACATGTGAGATGGCCCAAACTAGTGTCTTCCGACAGTTTCAAGTTGGTAGCCAGTTTCTGTTTCTCCTCACGTACCAAACTGGTGGTCAGCGCCCTTGATGTAGTTTGTCTTGAACAACTTTGTTACAACTCAATGATTATCTTATACAGGACTTTACGAATTTCGTACTAACTAGAGTTCTAGAGACTTCTTAAACTACTGGTTTCCATACAATTTTTAACATATCAAAATAAGGTAGGAATGCTTCCTAACAATGTGCATTTTCCCATTTTCTCAGCATTAAATATATACGAAGAGGAAGTAATCGCCACGAATATTACTATTATCTGAATGCTCCATCGGCGTTAGGTTCCAGAAAGAATTTAAATTCAAACCATAAGTAATTATTTAATTGCGTACTACAACGAGGTAATTAACGGAATAAATACTACTCCTACACATTTTTGTGGGCCTAATATAACATTTAAATTAATACAAACTAGATTTACACCCGCGCGTGGCGTGATAAACATTAATTAATAAATTTTATTTTATTTAATAATTAATATATATATATATATATATATATATATATATATATATATATATATGTTTATATATATTTTTTATTAATTATATCGAGTTGTGCAACCTTGCTTCATCAATATATTAATAAAACTATAATATTAGCACCTATATATTTGTACATTTAGATAAATATAATTGAAATTTTCTCTTCTTTCCCTCATAAAACTCATTTATAAAATGTCAAAATGAATTTTTTCACAAAATAATAAACTACATGTTTTTATGTGAAATATATTATTTTGTATTCTAATATATTTACATATATATCTTTGTATAATTAAATTTAATTATTTAAATAATATTTTTATAGTGTACATGTTTGAGGATTAGAAAAAATATAAAATCATTCAAAATGTGAAGTGTAAGTAGTAAACATATTACTTGTGTCCAATAAGTCATGATTTCGAGTTACAGTAAAGATATTTGAATAAAATTTAAATTCATGCTATTATATTATGAAAAAAAATATTTTTAATACCCATAAGTTTTATTCTCAATTTTTGTAATTACAATTCTTAAAAGTTATATATATATATATAAATTCTAGGCAGTTAAAAATTAAAGTTACTGTCAAAATCAAAATATTTGCTCCAAAAATTTAGTCGAGTATATTCATAAATATAAGTGTGAGACTATATACTCTATAATTCAACCTTCCAATAAAATGATTCATCATAAGAAAATTATGATCATGTTCTGAACCAATTTATATTATGCTTTGAAATTTTAACCTAAAGTAAAAATGACTCTTAAAAAATGATATTGGTGATTTTGAGAAAAAAAAAATGGCACAAATAATATCCTCTAACTTATTATCTATTGTATACCTATAATTTTTTTAGATAAATATGATATCTTAATATTAGATCAAAATAATAGGTTATAAATCGTAGTATTTTATGAATGAGATAAATTTGATAAATAAGTTGAATTTTGTTTATACTCCCTCCGTCTCACTTAAATTGTCCATCTTTCTATTTTTGCTCGTTTCATTTAATTGTCCTATTACCTAAAATGAAAAGTTAATATACATTCATTAATAAAATACTAATTTCATTTACCTTTCTCACATTGATTATTGTGTTCAATCCCTTAGGGACAATTCAACAAGGACGGAGGTAGTAAGTAATATTTATCACTTATTAATCTTATCATATAATTAATTGGTCTAAGGATGTATATATATAGTATAGATATAAAATAAAAATGTATTAGATAAAAAAGAAAAAATAATTTAAAAAAATGTGATGTGATGTTTTTAGGCGGAAAAGAGGCATTCTTGTAAATACTTAAAACTTCTTGTTTTATATATGTATAATAGATTTTGAGTCCGTTCATCTTTATTCGTGAATTTAGTATAGAAATTCTTTAGTGGGAATACATAAAAGTAGTCACTTTGAATAAGTTGCTATGTTATATAGCCACAAGGATAAAAATATAAGTTTTCTAGCCACTTTGTACTTTTTGTCTTTTTCTCTCTTCCATTTTCGGCTAAGACAAAATCAACTTTATTAAAGTTATTTCCATTTTTGGAAGTATTTATTTTATTATTTATTTCCAACAAAATATTTATTTGATCATTTATTTCCAACAACTTTGGTTGTTGGAAATTTATTAAAAAACCTTTTACAAACAAATTGATTTTATTGTACGAGGAAGCATTCAAAAAAAATATTTTGAAGATAGTTGAGAGAGTTTTGAGAGCCAAAAATCGAAGGTATGTTGATTTCAACCGTTTTTTCACATTTTTCATTCGTTTTATGCATTATATTGATGATATGTGTTTAGAAACGATATGTTGATTTCAACCGTTTTTTCACATTTTTCATTCATTTTATGCATTATATTGATGATATGTGTTTAGAAACGACTTGTATAGCTTAGTTTTTTAGAAAATATTGTGATTTTAGGACTGTTTTTCGTAAAAAAAAATACGCAGAGAACTCTGGAAAAAACCCTGAAAAATCAAAAAACCCGCGCGGAATTTGAGATCTCGATTCCATTTCGAGTTCTCGATTGAAAAATCGAGATCTCGAAATGGAATCGAGATCTCGAATTCTGCGCGGGTTTTTTGATTTTTGATTTTTGAAATTCCGAGATCTCGATATTATTATCGAGATCTCGAAATGTCTGCTGGATCATGCTTTGGATTTTATTTAATATTTTTGTATCATTTATCGCAGATGTCGTATCAACGTTTCATCATACGTCATGGTGGTGCATGGGACAGATCCGAGTAAATGGGCGGAGACGAGCAATTGATTTGTTTGAGACGTGAACGGATCTCCTACAATGCCATTTTGTCCGAGATTCATGAGATCATGCATTGTGATCTCCTCACTACTAGTTACTGCTTGTTTTACATGAGCAGTATATCTGGGGGCTCGAGGCATGTGAAGGCTGGACTGAAGACCGATGAAGATATAATGCGGATGCTATATGAAAATAGCATCAATCCAGTTATATATGTGGTCACCAAATTGAAGCAAAATCAGTTCGGATTTGAGGCACCTCAGTTACAGTCACAACGATCAACACGAATGGGTGGTCCTAGCATCTCATTAGCTGATGATTTTGTAGATGAGTATGAGGCGGAATCTACAGATGATGATGATGATTATTGTGATGATGATGAGGAGGAGGAGGAGGCAAGCGAGGAGGAGGGCCGGAGTCGGTTGTTTGAGTCCTTGGTCAGTGATTTTTCTAGATGGATTCTAGCTCCTGGGTGAATGGATCAGTACGGACTATCTAACAATAACTTGAGTCAGTCCGTGGCTGCAGCTCGACATGATCAGGAAGTAAGGAGTTGGGTGCTTCCTTTAATAGAGGTTGATGCTCCTGAGCGTTTGGAGTGGATTATTCCCGCAGATTGGGCCCCGACTCAGCTATGCATTGGAGCGACATTTAGCAGCAAGGATGAACTTGACCTTGCTGTAGGACTGCATCACTTGCATCACCGGTTGGAGTACTCCACAGAGAGATCCAGCACTACTCGGCTCAACTTCAGATGCAAGCATGGGAATGGTTGTCCTTTTATGTTACGTGCGAGACAATCTGGAACTGTTTGGAGAGTATTCAAGTGTGATCTGATGCACAGCTGCCAGACGGATATTGATCGTGTTGCTCCCCGCAGAGTGCCCGCAAGAGTGTTGGGTAAGTATTTCTCCAGTAAGTTGGCGGCGGAGGGCGCTATTCTAAAGCCGAAGGAGATGATGTCTGAATTGTTGATTCAATTCGGCATCAAGATTGATTACAGTTTTGCCCTACGGGCAAGAAACATAGCCATTGCAATGGTATTCGGCGAGTGGGAGAAGTCTTATGCGATGCTGCCGGGCTACTTACACATGCTACAGTCTCGTAACCCAGGCACGATGTATGATATATCCACTTCTTCGGAGAGTTTGTTCAAGCACATGTTTCTGGCGCTTGCTCCTTGCATCGATGCATTTCACAGCTTCATGCGCCCAGTGATTGTTGTAGATGGCACGCATCTAAAGGGCAAGAATAAGGGAATGTTGTTTGTTGCGGTGATGAAAGACGGCAATGAACAATTATTTCCCCTTGCTATCGGGATTGGACCCATAGAGGATGATGAGTCGTGGATGTGGTTCATGCATCGCTTGCATGTTTGCTTCGGAGATCGCGAAGGACTGATCATTGTCAGTGATCAGCACAAGAGCATAAAAAATGCTGTTGAGTTAGCATTTCCGAATGCTACGCATGCTATTTGCTACTACCACTTGGCGAATAACATGTCGAGGTACGGTCCACAAGTTGGTGCTATTTTACGAGATGCAGCCTACTGTTATAGGCACGATGCATTTCAAAAGCACATGTCTACTTTGGAGATTCTGAGCAAAGAAGGAGCTTACAAGAGGCTTCTGGATATAGGAGTCCACCGTTGGTCGAGATCTCAGTGCCCTGGTACCCGATTCAGCTTCATGACGTCCAATGCAGCCGAATCCCTCAACTCTCGTTTGTTATGGGCAAGGCGATTGCCTATATGTGCCCTTCTTGAGACTTACAGAGCTATGGTTGAGAGATGGTTTGACGAGCGACGGGCGGCTGCACGGTCTAGAGATCATGCTCTGACACACGTAGCTATGACGAAATTAAACAGAGTCGTCCTAATATGGGCGACATCTTGTAGTCAGAGGCACCACCATGCCACACATATACAAGGTGGAAGGGCAACAGAGAAGCTACAATGTCGACTTAGAGCACAGAACGTGTGAGTGTCGTCAGTTCGATCTCGATCTGATTCCATGTTGTCATGCGGCTGCCGCCCTCAGGTAATATGTTAATTCGAACTTTCATTATTGCAAATATCTTGTAGTTAATAGCTTAAATATTATTATAACATGTGTGTCTTATTTTTCGATTGTCAGATATATTTCGCAGCCGATATCAGAGTACGTGCCACACTACTACAAGCAATTCACTCTGCTACAGACATATCATCACACCATTATGACTGTACCGCATCCATCGGATTGGGTACTCCCATCGGAGGTAACATCTTATGTTGTGAGACCACCGATAGTAGTTCGACAGGCTGGCCGTCCGAGGATGAGTAGAGCACGTTCTGGTGCTGAGGGTTCGACCACGCGCAGATCTCAAGTATGTAGGAGGTGTCGACAATCCGGTCACAACTCACGTGCCTGCACTGCTTATATCGCCATTGGTGAGGTGGATTTGAGCAGTCCTCCACCCCAAGACGGGCCACGAAAGCGACGGACGAAGACATGTAGTATCTGTCAGCAGACGGGGCATACAAAAAGAAAATGTCTGGAGAGAGTTGACCATATGAGTGAGTAGTGGAACTTGCTTTATTTATTTGCTAATTTCTATTTGCAAGCTTATGACTAATTAATTAAATGTTGTAAATTAAATGTCCGGAGAGAGTTGATCATAGAATTTAGGTATTGTGGCTGATGTTTGGACTAATTTTTGATTTCCTGTTTGATCTGTTTTGGTATTTTGGTTTGTATACGAACTCAGGTGGATTTGACAAATTTAAAAAAAAAATCGAGATCTCGAAGTCTCCATTTCGAGATCTCGATATGGAGATCTCGAGATTTTGACTTTTTTTTTAAATTGAAATTAAAACGTTAATATAATTTAAATATTATATCGGAACAAAAAGAAATCGAGATCTCGATTACAAAATCGAGATCTCGAAATCAAGATGAGATCTCGGAATTTGCCATTTCGTGATTTGTAGGGTTTGAATCGAGATAATTTCATTTGTTGTCTCGACATATCTCGAAATCGATTTCGAGATCTCGATTTTGTGGATTATTGGCTAATTGGATGTTTAATTCGCTAATTTTCGAGGATAATCAACTCATATAACATTCATTTAAGGAATATAGATTCGATAACAAAGAAACTTGCAAAAATTCATTCATTACAAAGATGTTTGCTTTGTATTATACTACTTCTACTTCATCCTATTCAAACATGAATAAGGTATGAACATTTCAAAGAGAAACATCTTATGTATGAATAGATTCAAATGTATAATGTCTTATGTTAAATGAACTTTAAATTATTAAATAAATGTTAAGTAATGTATGTTTAAACTGTATAATGTCTTAATTTAAGATTAATTGTAATTAATTACTTAATTAACAATTTCAAGATGAAATAGGGGATTTCGAGATCTCGATTTGATTTCAAGATCTCGAAATCAAATCGAGATCTCGAAATCCCCTATTTCATCTCGAAATGCCTGATCTGTTTTTCAATAAAATCCATTTAATCCTGTAGAATCACCTATGCAGTTCATATCAATCACAAAATACACCAAAATGCAAATTCAATATTAATAAAAACATAATTTATGATTACAATAGAAAATAGTACTACAACTGTTCAGCTTCTCGAGCTTCTACTTCTCTACACCAATTTACAATCCTCGCACCTACAAGCTGCCTATAATGAACTGTAAACTCATAAGTAAGGTCACTAACTGGAGCTCTCCTCCTTCTAAGTAGGAACCTATCAACAAAAATCATACAATATACTCCACAACTATGTGAATCTAACTGCATGGGCATCTCAGTAACATCCTTGATCAAAGAAAAATTACCAATGATTCTTACACGAGGAGGATCAACCATGTCCCAGTACCCGGCAGCATCAAGGACACGGGGAAGTAATACAAGAAGTGGTCGGAGTTCCGTGTCCCGCTTCAGATAGAGCACTGGGTCGGATGGATCATTTAAAGCGTGGAGAAGTGAGTCATATAACTCAACGGTCCAGCTATGAAGATCAATCCGTACAGTGACCCAGTGCTCGTAGAGATGGACAATCCCGATCACCTAAAATACAAATCAACACAATTAAACTTAACATGAATACTAATAGAACAATTTAATCTAAAAATATGTCACTTACATGTTTGGCCTTGTACCAACTCCTAAAGCCAGACATTCCACCACTACCCTGGACAGCTTTCACTAGATCTTCATGGGGCTTCCACCAATCGTAATCATCAGCAGCCTTCCCTCATTTTTTCTTTGGGACTTTTTCCCATTTTAGCAAGATACGGTCCTGCACATAATATACATTATAAAATGAAATGAAAATTAAAGAATTAAAATAAATTTCAACATTCATTACTTACAAAGAAAGAGGGGTCTAATATGATAGTGCTGTCCGGGTCAACACCGTCCTCAAGTACGCTGCTGTCAGCTCTGGCAACCATGTCTCGTGACATTGTCATGAAGATCTGCAAAAGCTGATATCACACAAAAAAATTAATATAAAGACGATAATCAAAAAATTCACAACTAATAGTTATGCACTTACATCTTCTGAAACATTCTCCTTCGGGTCATTAAGTGGCCGGAAATAGAGCTCCCTACTCATAATCATTCCCTGCCCAGGCAACCTCACTTGTTGCGTGATATCATCCATGCAAGACAGATATTCTATCATCATCTTGGCACTAGAAGCACGAAAGGGGGCGGTGGGGCCCGCAGTGGAAGAGGCGGTGGGGCCCGCAAGGGAAGAGGCGTTGGGGCCCACAGTGGAAGAGGCGGTGGGGCCCGCAAGGGAAGAGGCGGTGGGCCCCGCAGTAGAAGAGGCGGTGGGCCCCACAGTGGGAGAGGTGGTGGGGCCAAAAGTGGAGGTTGTCTAGTCTGAAAAGATAATATAAATATATAAGTAAAATATAATCAAATATAAATCAAATAAATTTAAACACAAGTACCTCTAGAATAAGGAGGGTACGGTGGGGCCCATCTCTGGCTCCGGCGAGGGCGGCAAAGTAGTTTATCTGCGAGGTCTCGTAAGAAAATCTTCAGCCCCCGAGTAACCCTGGAAGCCACCAGCTCCACAATACTCTGACTCACACGATCAGCTACTGGCGCCATGAGTCTATCTGCGACTGGCTGAATAAGTCGCTGAGCCACCGGATCAATAATGATATCTGCCAATGGCTTAATAACCCGCTGTGCCACTAGATCAATGATGAGATTCGCCAATGGATGTACAAGTTGCTCCGCCAATGGCTGCACATCTCGCTGCGCCGCTTGATCAATCATGCGATCTGCCACTGGAACAATCATGTGATCTGCCAGCGGCTGCACGAGCCGACCTGCCAGTGGTGGGAGAAGGGTATCTGCCAGTGGCTGCACGAGCTGACCAGCCAATGGCACTGCAAATCGCACCATGTCATCCATGGACATCTCGTACCCCTCGTACCATTGAGGCTGTCCAGTCTGAAAAGATAATATAAATATATAAGTAAGATATAATCAAATATAAATCAAATAAATTTAAACACAAGTACCTCTAGAGGCTCTGCAGATGTGGAACGTCACGGGCGCTTTTTAGCCCGCCGCCGATGAGGAAGATCAGTACGCTCGAAAGAAGAGCGGACTGGAATCTCAAAACCACCACTCCCCATATCGAACACTGGCGATGGGTGGCGCTGTGGCGGCGACTGCTGCTGAGGCGGCGACTGCTGCGGCGGCGGCGAGGGACGACCCTGTGGCGGCGACTGCTGCTGCTGCGGAACCCTCCTCGAAGAAGACCTCGAGGTACTAGCAGCAGACCGCTGAGAGACTGATGATCGGGGCTTCAAGCCTCTGTAAGGTCTAAATCTGTGAATCATCGGCTGCTCAGCATTCCGCAGACTGAGCCAAAACTCAGAATCGGCCTCATCCTCAGTCGGCTGCAGTGAAGTACTGCAATCATGCTGAAAAAAAAAACAAAATTCAAATAAAACATATATATTTAATTAAATTATAATTATTGAAAATTGTAAACAATAATTACCTTCTGTGTGAAAAAATCAGTGAAGTCAGCATCCCGAACATAACGAGGTCTCCACATCAAGCATCGAAGCATAGTCCCCTCTGGCATATGGCGTATCGCACATACCTCTGCCAGATCAGGGATCACCTCGTACGCCCATGCCTGCAAAATAATGTAAATAATTATCAGTTCTTGTCTTATCTTTTATAAATTAAAAATATATTAAATTAAAAATGAAAATTACAAACAATTACCTCTAACACCCAAACAGGGCCGTATATATGGACCAAAGGCACCTTAGCTGCCTTCGAAGATGTGATCACGACAAACATCTGATGCAGCAAGACACTGAACGACCACGAGCCCCAAGGGAAAGCCCTCCACTCGTGAGGCTTCTCCACCAATGTATAGACCCATGGGTCTACCAGTCGCTTCACATCCAAGCAAATCAACATCCGGTAGACAAAAAGAATCTGAGCGATCTTCACATAATCATCAATGGAATCGCTCAGATTCAGGTCCCGGTTCATGAAATCAATGTGCAACTGATCTACACTGGGCAAGGTATTGTAGTGAGAATATAAGCACCCGTCCTTCGGCATATCATTCAAAACAGTAGGATCAAAATCCGAATCGCCGAACCGCAGCCCGGTCATCAAACAGAACTCCTCTGCACCTAATCGTATGTTGGTTTCACCAACACGAAACCACAGCTCATCCTCAGCTCCCTCAAAATTAATCTCGTGGGTGATAAGAGCCCAAGTAGCTCGTATAGTTCTCTTCTTCCACCGGAAAGAGAGAAATGCACCGAAGGGACCTTCCCTAAATAAATCAAGAATATCATCATCTCCGAAGCTCTCTAATCTGGACCGAATGTCCTCAAGAATGTCCCGATCGTAACAATTCATCGACCGGGGGACTGTCCCCTGCAAACTGGGTCTGATCCACTCCCAAACCTGCAATTAAATAAAATAAAATATTTTAATAAAAGCAGAATTAAAGGAATTAAAAACAGAAAGTAAAAATAAAAAATAAAATCGAGATCTCGATTTCAAAATCGAGATAAAAATAAATATCATAAATTAATTCTGGATTAAAAAAATCGAGATCTCGTCGTCTCTCTCCTAGGTCGGGTATACACAGTGTTTTTCACAGTAAAAACGCAGCAAAATCCATTTCTAGTCATATTTAAGCATAGAAATCGACGAAATATGAACCTAATCAACTATATACATAATTAAACATGTATTTAAACCTAAAAAGCATATAAATCGATGGGAAAAAAGACATAAAAATCGACATATTTATGCGAAAAAAAGAAGTTATTTTCGGCGAAATAAAATGGAAATAACTTACTTGGTTCGGATTTTCTTCGTCTCCAGACATTGTAATTGATGGAATGTAGCTTTTTTTTGGGTTGGGCGAGCAAAATCCGGTGGTTTGGAGCTTCAAATCGGAGAAAATGGAGGCACGGTGGTGGGGGAGTCGCCGGTAGAGAGAGAGAGAGGGGGAAGTGGGGTAGGTGGTGGGGTAGGTGGGGTAATAAATCCAAAAACAATTAATGTTTAACAATTTCAAATGTTAAATTCTCTCTCCAATCATTGAAAATTGGCTAAAAAACATACATTTTTAAACTTGTGGCTATATAACATATTAACTTATCCAAAGTGGCTATATAAATTTTGCTCTCAATTTTTTATTTGGCAAATTCTCATATGAGACGGTCTCATCATTTATATTGTTAGACGAATTTAATGAAATGATGTATTTTTTTATTGCAAATGATGTTTCACCATTTTTCTTGTGACACGAATTTAATGAAATGATGTCTTTCTTTATTGCAAATGATGTATATATTTGTTGCAAATAATGTAATTTTTAAAAATAAAATGATGTATTTAACTTATTATAATGATGCATTAAGGTCCGTTTCACAATAATAAAAAAAATGATGAGACCGTCTCTTAAGAGACCAACTCGTTTTATTTTTTATTTTTTATTTTTTAAAATTTAATATGAATTGATAATTTTGTTCATAGCAATGCTAGTACACGCGAATGCAAAATATTGCAAACGGTGTCAGTTCATCTCATCTCTATTCATTGATATGTCCAATCCATAATAATATATTTCTAGTTCAAGGACCTTCACGAATACATGATTTATTTGTTTACCAAACTTTTACTAATACATCTATTTATTTATTAGTTCACAGTTATATATTGCGAAAAATACTTTAAATACCCAAAATCACTAAACAATTATAAAAATACTCAAAACATTAAATATATTTAAGAAATACTCAATTTTTTACTTTTTATCGCATTGGGATTGATATTTTGTAATTTACAAGAATATGATTAGAGTTATGATAATGCAACAATCATATCATCAAATATTTTAATAATTTTAAAATTTAATATGAAAATAAAATATAGAAAAATAGATATTTTTATTAGAGTTATTAACTAGGATCTATATATATAAGTAAAATTATATTTAAATATAAAGAGTAATGATCAGGTGAGAATGAGGTTTAGTATGAAAAATGAGAATAAATCTCACCCGTCCATATCATCAAATCAATGAACAGGATTCAATCCAAAAAAATTAAAAAAGACGACATTTTTGCCCCAATATCCTGCAGCAAAGGCTAAAATTGTAAAAATACATTATCAAAAACAAACAGCAACCTGCATTTTAACTACGATTTTGTTCATTTTAAGGGCAATATCCTGTATTAAAATTACATTGCGAAAAAAACTAATCTCTTTAATAAGGAAATATTGTGTGTATCAAAATTTGGATATCCATATCTAATGTGATGTGAAAATATTATTAAAAAAGAATGAAGATGATCTGATTTCCATAATTGAAATATATAAATATACTTACTTTATTTGAATATTCTTACCATATCTACACAAAAGAATCATAATCTTACAATAAGGATTTCGTAATTCATTATTGACAATTCTACGTGCATTTTTAGAAGCACTAATGTGCATTTTTAAAAGAGCTAATACATTAAAATAAATCAACTTTGGAATAGTTCATTATTGATAATTTTTCAACAATTAGTGTCGATCGACACACATGAATCTTGGTCGATACGCACGATGGTCGACATTCATTTCTATCGATACATCCAGTCGATCGACGTCCCCCATGTCGATCGACACAGACGTAAGTTTCAGAAATTCAATTCTTCTATCTTCTCTCAATTTGACTTATCTTCGATATCATTTGACATCTCTTTCATCAATCAATTTAACAGTTGTTCCTCTCTTTCTTACCCACTTGAAAACCTTCTTAATTCAAACCAACTTTGATTATTCAATTCGATTAATCATAACTTAATCTTCTCTTGAAACAACTTGATGAGTTCTCATACTCTCAAGCGATGTACGATGATTCATATGGATTATGAAATTCTTTCAATCATAATCTTTGAAGTAAAGTTCCATCATTTGGAAAATTCTTGTATTTGTTCAATTAATTTGAACCGTGAATTTTAATTGTGAGTTTACGCTAGGTATTTAATCACGAGCTATTGAATTAACGTTTGACTACCTTGTTCGTCAAACTAAATTGTTGAATCATTCTTTTATAACCTTATCCAACGACTCATCTTGAAAATTCCAAGATAGATTAAGAGTCTAGAACTGTTATGGTGTGTCAGATTATAGATAATCTATTATCCCTTGAGGATTTACTCGTATTCCTTATGTCATAGGAAAGGGCAAGAAAGGATTGACAGCTAGAGTAATCACCTGCAACCACACCAACTATGGTGGACTTTCTTTTACCCCTATATTGTCGGCCAAAATAAAATTGAAATGATGTTTTCTTTTCAAAGAAATCAAGCATGAAATAAAAACATTCTGTTTTAATTGTTTCTCATTGCCTACTATTTTGTGTTTACTATTTGTCCTCTTTGTGGAGGAACCCCACTCAGAGAAGAACATTACACGTGAGAACGTGAATGTTGACTACGCGTATTGCGAGTCTTTAATAATCGTGCCCGGTTAGTATGAAAAGATGTTGCGCGTTAGTGCACTGTGATGCTATCATGTTAAGGGGTTGCGCCCTACATGGACTAGCATTGTGACTGTGGTTGGCGGCCACCTCCCAGTCACATGTTCTTTTGCAGATAGTGTAACTGTTGAAATAGCACTTAAATGCATAAATGTTTTGGTGCCACAGGAGAATTTCAAAGCTAAAAACCCCATGTGCGACCCGATAAAAAAGCATGACAAAATTATACATGTATGTTTTCGGGCATGTGTTCACTAATTACAATTTGTACTTAGCCCCTTGCATTATTCCTAAAATGCACAAGTTAAAAGAAGATTTTGAAGCAAGAGTACGAGGTAGCAGAAGAGTGGAGCTGAAGACTCATCTTTTGTAATAGTTAGATGCGGAAGTGTGTATCTTCATATACATACTTCCTTGATAACTTTTCGTTGCTAGACTCAATGTCTTTTGTTTGACATTTGATATTATCAAACTTGTTAAACTCTTATATTTGTTCACTCAAGAAGTCAAGATCCCTTCTTGAGGAGGAACCTTAATTGTCTCTTGTTTAATTTGGTATAAGTGTGATGATTTCTATTTTATTCGCTTGATTTCTTCTGATTGATTGATATCCCAAGTGCATGTCTCGTACCCGATTTATGTCATGTTTATAAATCGGGTCGTGACAAAACACTTAGTTGACAGAATTCAAACATCATACAAATAGATGAAATCTACGATCAAACTAAAATCTGAACCACCAAAGACACCACCCGCCGCCACAGACCGCTGGAGATAAATAATTGAAGTACGCAGGAAGCATACATCGATCATGCAACCGCAAAAGATGAAGAAGAAATCAAGGAAGAAGACGAGTGAGATGGACTCCACGGCGGAGACGACGAACCAAATGATGAAGAAGAAATCGAGGAAGGAGACGAGCGAGATGGAATCCTCGGTAGAGATGACGAAGAAAAAATAGGAACGCACGAAGAAGAGAACAAAAATTTTGTTGCATAAAAAAGGAATAAAAAATCTTGTCAAATATTAAGTGAGATTTGATTTAAGTTTGAAAAAGTAAGTTAAATTACAAAAATATCCTTAATTATGTAACAATGCAGGATAATGGACCAAAACTGCACAATAAATAAATTTATCTTGAGCGTTGAAATGACAAGATCAAAGGCTGAGATTTATTCTCATTTCTCATACTAAAAACTATTCTTATATGATCACCATTCTATATATATATATATATATATATATATATATTGTTAGGAATATTGTTAGATATTATTAAAACCCCTCTAATTATAATTGATTCATAGTCTTAGGTTGATATGTTTTGGTGCATCAAAGCTCTAGCAACTCAGTATCAAGTCGATTGTAAAAGTCCTGTATAGGAATTCATACTCGAGTTGTAATAGAATTAGAAAGAAGAAGAATCAAGGTTGCTGAAGGAGTCAGCAGACTTGACGAATTGCTGAACATTGCGAAAAGAAGAAAGGGCCAGCAATGCGGAGGAATATTACAAGAATGATGAAGGAGTAATTCCAGCAGAATTCAAAGATCTTAGCTCAAACTGCTGAGATACCCGACACACGCCAGCAGCCAGCAAACGATAATCAGCAATCAAGAAAAGATACAAAGTCGTGAATTAGACGGATCACAAATCACAAGGGAACCCGATAAATCAGAGGATTGAACAATCATCATACACAAAGGAGGGTTCAGATCTACGAATGATCAGTTCTGACAAAGAGGGCTACACATAGATGCTATGCCAATCAGAGACGAGGAGACTTGAAGAGTCTCTGTCTACTGCAGAAAAAAGAAGAATGCAGATACGCGAGCATTGCCTTTGAGTCTAACTGATAAGATTCAAACAGACGTTTGAATCTTCACCTATAAATAGGTGTCATCCTTATTTGATTCATAGGTTCGCGAAGATCAACACTCAGAGATAACAAAAAGAGATCAAATACATTCTCTACATTACACGAACACATCCGAGCTAAGTTCTCGACTGAAGCTTTTCATAAGCTTTCATCTATAAAGCTCGAGACCTGCGAAGTTAAGCTTCCAATGTTATTTTGGAATTCTTTCTACTCTGGAAAGAATCTAGCAGTCACGATTGTCGTACAAACGTGATTCTTACGGGCAATGCCAACACAAGGATAGGTTCCGGGAAGAACTATAGAACTCCCAGCAGTCGACGTCCAAGGAGAAGGGATGTTTGTCCTCACTCTACAGAGCGACACCAGTTGAAGATTGGAGATCGAGGTGCTTGAAGGTGCGCGCTAACCAGACGGAGGAGCTGCTCAATGTTAGAGATCAGGCCTGACCTTGTACTCATTCTTCTAGTGAATTTTCAGTCGGAGGACTGAAGAGTGGGCGTAGAACAATTGTGTCCATACTGCTTTATTTCATTACATTCTACGCATACTTATTTGAAACTCAACACACCAAGTGTTGTAGTATAAACTGCAACTTAAAGTAATGAATATTTGAGCTTAAACACATTTGATAAACATTTACGAAGTCGAGACTTTAGCAAGTTGCGTGCAAGATTAATTTAATACTTCCGCTGCATACGAAACACTCTAATCGGGGACCAACATATATATATATATATATATATATATATATACATATAAAAGGGAGTGATCACATGAGAACTCCCCTTACCATGTGAACATAAAAACTAATCTCGGCCATCCAAATTGGTGATCCAACGCTCAAGACTAAATAAATCTCGTACAGATTATAATGAAGTAAAACATGAATTGAAGGGTGATATCCGCAGAAATGGTGAGCAAATAAATTTATAATTACACCCGAAGGTGGTCGACCCCACAGGGACTGTACAACAAAACACCCAAAGTACTAGCTATAATTCCTAGAACATAGAAGTTTGAGGATTTTCGAAAAGGCATTTTGTTTTGAAATTTAAAGATGACAATGCACAAAATAAAGGTTTTCGATTACAACAAATAAAGATACAGATCCTAGGACAGATAATTCAATCATCAACATGCAAATTCATCAACTTAGAAATGGGGAACATATTAGATTCATATGGATTAAATTCCTTGGTCCGGCAACTAAACCCTAGATTACTAAATCGTGACTATCTCCTCTCGGTCTCAAGAACACAAATTTAGTCAATCTCAATAATTGTCAAATTAAATACTACACAAGATTTTTCTTTGTTGGAAAGAAAACAAGTATATTTAATTCCTTCTTCCTATTAACAATCTTCACCTCTCGGTCCTTAAATTGATAACTGCAAACCTAGATTCAAATTCATCTCTCGATCCTTCTCTAAAACTAGATTCAATTAATTAAACTCAAGAAATTAAACCATGCTATTGAGTTGAATCATTCAAACATGCATCAGAAAAGAATATCAAAACCCTAGAACCTATTTAGGGTTCTAGCTCCTAAACATAACTTGAATTAAATAAAACATACTATTATTAAAGATAAATTACCTTTCAAGGACAAGAGGAACCTTGAAGGCTTGGAAAACTCCAAAGAAAAATACAAAGTGGTCCATAGATAGACAAATTTTCATGCCCTATTGAGTTCTCTATTTATAGAGGTTTAAAAACATCTAAACTAGGTATTAGGCTAAAATATAAAAAATTGCCAAAACAGGTGAAAATAGCCAAATCGGGCTAAAACACATGCATGGTAGAAATTTGGGCTTCCTCTGTGTCGATTCAGCCTTCTTGTTCTCCCTGTCGATCGACAGGGAGCATTTCGATCGAAATCCCCGCTTGTTCTCCCTGTCGATCGGCAGGAAGCATTTCGATCGACAGTGATGCATGTGTCGAGCTCCTTCTGCGTAGTCTCAAGGTTTTGGCCATAACTTGTGCTCCCAAACTCCGTTTGACCCGATTCAAGTTCCGTTGGAAAACTAACTCAAAGATCTTTCTATTGTCATGGCCCATTTGGTCAGATTCCACTTGTGTAAGAATTCATGACTGTTCCTTTTAACATCAACTGCTTTCGGTCCTGGTTTTCGTTGAATTTGGCCTCAAACCTACAAATTATGACCATGACAAGCATAACACCCTCTAAAATACTCTCATGCACAGAAATAAGTAAAAACATTTACTAATTGTACTAAAACAATGGAGAAAAATATCGATAAGTGAGTATAAATATGAGCTTATCAAACCCCCCAAACTTGAATATTAGATTGTCCTCAATTGAAGAAAAGAAGAAAAGAGATCTCAAGCAGTTGAAAGTGCAATGTCTCACAAGATTCATCACAATCAAGGTTCATCAATCCGCATCACACAAGCAATTGAAAGAGATAAGATATTCATCGACTTCGGAAGACTCACAAGAAAGTGTATCGCTCATCACATAAGTGTTTGGGTTTCAATGAAAGCACTCACAACATGTATGAAGAAATTTCTACCATAGGCATACAAAAGTTCTAAAATCTCCACTGCTCAAATGTGCACACAATTCAAGAATCAAAAAGGATTTTGATTAGGTTGTAATGTAGGCTTTTTGTGAAAGGTAAGGAAATATGGCCAAGTGACTCAAAATCAACTAAGTGCGTCCACCTCATCAATCTAAATTCACTCTCTTATAAACATCTACCCTTCTCCTCAAATTTTACAATTCAGATCAAGACTCTTTTTTTTTCAAGCTCTCTTTTCGAATCCCTTATACCCTTTCAAAAATTAACACATGACTTCATACCTAGGGCTTATAAGAATTATAATTTATTTTGAGCTATACAACCTTCCATCTTTTATTCACCACTATTCTACAATTTTCTTTTCCACAACACATACTGAACCACCCTTTCAGCCATCAATCTTATAGACAAGACAAAAACAATTATAACTCCATGTAAATCTCATAGACAGGACAAAAAAATGGAGTTAGGCACAATGGGCTTACTAGGTATAATTTCAACATATGAAGGGATATTGTTTAGGATTGGGCTAAAAAAACATGGTCTAAGATCATTTTCTATCCTTGTGCACACTATGCAGTCTCAAAACAGAATAAAAGCAAGTTCTAGAGAAATAAAAACATACATGCAAATCTCACATGAACAAATAAGGTTCAATTCTCACTTGGGTTCAAATATTTCTTCCTTAGTCAATTTCAATCCACTCAAACATCATGGAAGTGTAAATTTCAATTAGACCCTATCATACGGTATTCAACATTCATGGGCAAATCAACCATAATTGAAATCAAATCTACTTATCAAAGATCGATTCCAAACTTCACATATAATGCAAGAGGGTTCAATTACTCAATAGAAATTTTCCTCACAATATCCATCATTTTTTTTTCTAAGAAAAAATTTAAATAAACACACCAAATCAAATAAATTCAATAAAAAATTAAGCAAGTAAAGGATAGATAGTTCAAATTTCTTGTCCACATCCCCCCAAACTTATTTCGAACTCGGAGATTAAGAAAAAGTTTGAAAATCAAACAAGAAACAGAACTGGTACCTGACTGTTGATCTCAGATATCAACTTTTTATCCACCGGAGGAATCAGCGCATTGCGACGAAGAAGTCGGTGCTTCTGGCACTCTGTGTCGATCGACAGGGGGCCTGCCGATCGACACAGAGCCTTCTGTCGACTGGCTTTGTGCTGACCTCTGTGTCGATCGACAGGGGCCCTGTTGATCGAAACAGAGGTCGATCCTCCACTATTCATTTTTTTTTTGCAAAAATAACAATAAAATAAAGAAAAACAGAAATATGAAAATAAAATTTATACCCTAAAAATTTAAATTAAAACATAAAAACCAACAAGAACAAAAATAAAAAAGAATTACAGCCTCAAACCATCAGAACTAAAAATAAACTAATAATTGGATAAATCTGACAGTCCCCGGCAACGGCGCCAATTTGATAATTATTAATTAGTGACTATCTCCTCTCGGTCAAAAGAACACCATATTAATCAATCTTAATAATTATCTAATTATTCCTATGTAGGTTTCTTCCTTTTGAGACAGAAAACTGATAAGCTCATTATTTTACTCACTTATCTATATTATTTTCTACTATTTTATGTAGTTTTATTGAGCTTATATATATATTATGTGCATGAGTCTATATTAGGTGGTGTTATGCGCGTTTTGGTGTTTTTGTAGGGTTTTAGGCCTAAATTCACGAGAAATCCATTCCGGAAGCAGTGACGTGTAAAAATAGCAGTGATCAAATTGGCGCCGTTGCCGGGGAGTTGCTAGATTTTATCTTGTTACTAGTTCGTTCTAGGATTTGCTGGATTGAGTTTTATTTTTCTGTACGTGTGCGTGTGTGAGTTTTCGTTTCAGAATTCCACGTCGATCGACGCCCCTTAGCGTCGATCGACGTCGATCATCTTTTTGTGTCGATCGACGGACACCTTACGTCGATCGACGCTGAACTGATATTTTACCTATTTCCTGTGCAGGTACATGAACACGCGAGCCAAAGGAAAAACACTCGAAGCCTTTGTCCCTGAAATCGAAGCAACCTGCAGGAAAATCAAAAAGAAAGGAAAAGAAAAACAACGAGAGATGGCTGAGAATCCTGAAGCACCTCTACAAAATATGACTCCCGAGGAGCAGAGGCAATTTGTGAATGAAGTGCAGCAGCTGAGAGTACAACTTCATGCAGCCCAGGCTGCTCAGGCGGAGCAAGCTGCAAGACTGGCAGAGTTGAACGATAGGCAAGTTGTGATCCCGCAAAGGTCCATCTTGGATCGATTTCTTCCACAGCAAGCGGAGGCCGGATTCAGAGTTGGCATTGATGCCAACAACTTTGAGCTACGCACAAGCCTTATTCAGATGGTGCAGCAAAACCAGTTTGGGGGAAGAGCTGTAGAAGATCCATATACCCACCTCAACCAATTCATTGAGGTGTGTAACACTGTGAAGCAGAATGGAGTAACCCAAGATGTGATCAGGATGAGATTTTTCTCGTTCTCACTCAGAGACGAGGCACAGTCTTGGTTTGCTGGACTGGATAAGAGTCAGATCGGGACATGGGAGGAGCTTCGAGCAGAGTTCCTTACCAACTACTTCCCACCGAGCCTGCTGCTGAAGAGGAAAGCTGCCATTACTACTTTCAAGCAGATGTATGACGAGTCACTTTACGAGGCCTGGAAAAGATACAAAGAGCTTCTACGACTCTGTCCTGGGCATGGCATCGATCTGGAGATGCAAGTGTGTCATTTTTATGAGGGACTAAACCCTCACATGAAGGAGCTGGTTGATGCATCTGCCGGAGGAATACTGATGAAGAAGAGTGGTGCAGAGAGTATGAGGTTGCTGGCTGATATGGCGCTGAATAGCCACCAATGGCCAACTGATAGGCAGCTTCCAGTCAAAGCTGTCGAGACAAAGCCAGAAATTGATGTGGTCGCTGAGGTGAAAAAGCTCCGGGAGGAGATTGAAAAATTGGGCATATCACAAGTTGCAGCTGTTGCAGAGCCAAGCATGGCCATAGTACCCGTGGAGGCTGACTACATCAACAGGGGTGCAAGCAGTTCGTCTGGAACTGCCGGTACGGAGGTGAACTACATTGGCGGTGGTTATCACAATAACTACCGAGGCAATCAAGGGTATCAGTACAACCATGGGTGATCTCACCCTGGTTTTTCTTATGCTAACCCTTCTGCTGCAGAACACCCTCCGCCTGGTTTTGATGCAGGTACTGGAGGAGAGATCGTGGAAAGGAAGAAATCTGTGCTAGAGGAGACGCTCGAGAAATTCATCAAGAGCTCGGATAACCGGTTTGGGAAAGTAGAAACCAAGGTGAAGGGAATGGCAAATCATATGCAGCTGATGATGAAACACCTTCAGATGATGGATACGCAATTGAGCCAGATCTCCACCACACTCGGCAATCAACACAAGCCTAGACAGTTTCCAAGTATGACAGAGGTGAACCCCGCAAAGGAAAAGCCAGTCAAAGCCATTACTCTGAGGTCTGGGACGAGCTACAAGGGTCCCGAGATGGCTACGGACGATTCTGGAGGCGAAAAGGAGCAAAACTGTGCGGGAGACAAATCCACGTCGATTGATGGACCTGCCTCGTCGATCGATGCAGATGACAGAGGCCCGTCGATCGACACTACCTTACGTCGATTGACGTTGAAGTCTGTTCCAGACACAAAACAGAAGCAGTCTGAAGATAAGCTCCCTCCTTTGCCTTTCCCACAGAGGTTCGCGAAGGAGAAAGAGGACGAGAAGTTCTCCAGATTTGTGGAGAACCTGAAGAAGGTCAGCATCAACATCCCGCTGATCGAAGCACTGAAAGAAATCCCGGGGTACATGAAGTACCTCCGGAAACTAATGAGTGGAAAGAAGCAGTTCGTGGAGAATGAGACGGTGAAGATTCACGAGCAGTGCAGCCTGCTACTTCAAAAGCAGGTGCCCATCAAGAGAAGCGATCCTGGATGCTTCTCTATTCCGGTTGAGATTGGGGGACACACGTTCGAGAGAGTACTTTGCGATACTGGGGCCAGTATCAACCTGATGCCGTACTCCATCTACAAATGTCTCAACATCGGAGAGATGAGGCCCACGACGATCTCCCTGCAGATGGCGGACCGGTCTGTGTCCCGCCCGAAAGGTATACTAGAGGATGTGCTCATTCGCGTGGGCCATCTCATTTTTCCTGCAGATTTTGTGGTGCACGAGATGAAGGAGGACGAGAACATGCCCATGATCTTGGGGCATGAGTTTCTCGACACTAGCGCCGCTCTCATTGACTGTCGAGGCGGCGAGATCACACTCCGGGCAAACGAAGAAAAGATCACCTTTGTGATCGACAAGAACAAGAAGAAGACGGAGTGCAATCGAATCTCCACTACTGACGAAGGAGATGAATCTGAAGAGGAAGAAGCCGCTGCCATTGAGTGGGAGCAAGGAAACGAAAGGGTAGCAATGTCAACTGCGCCACCTTTTTCTGAGGTCACCACCATTATTAAAGACCGGAAAGTCTACATGGTGGATGCCAAAGGTCGGCGAGTCTGGACCCGACCTCCTTGGCAGTGATTTGAGGTATCGTCGAGCTGCGACGTTAAATCAAGAACTTGTTGGGAGGATACCCAACCCTTTCCGTATTTTCCTTTCAATTTTCATTTTTTTATTTATTTCGAATTTCTGCTTTTATTTTTTATAGTTGTTTTGCAGTATTCAAAAAAAACAAAATTTGGAATTCGACTCGACGTCGATCGACGCCGAGCAGCCGGCTGATTGGAAACACTTGACCCAAGGAGAGGGTCGCAAGAAGGCTTCATGTCAATCGACGCGAAGTGCCAGCAGTAATTATTCCACGCCATGCAATATCTGAAGACTCCGGGGGATAAAAAGTGGATGTCTGAGATCCACTACCAGGTATCGTTCCCTCTTTTGTCTGATTTTCAAACTTATTCCACTCTTCGAGTTGGAAATAAGTTTGGGGGGATGTGGACAAGAGATGGAACATTCTATCTTTTATTTATTCTGCTTTCCGTATTTAAATTTTTTCCTTAATTCCGTATTTAAATTTTTGCCTTAATTTTTAAGTTTATTCTATTTTGTGGGGAAAATTTTTGAGTTTTGAAATAACCCGAATGAGATTGTGAGAGTTGAATCGATTGAGGGTTGAGTTAAATTGATTGTGATTGTGGTTAGATGCCTATGAATGTAGAATACTGCATGATAGGATTGATTTGACACTTGTGCTTGCATGCTGATTGAGCTGATTTGAAATTGACTGCGGAAGAAATTTTTTGAACCCTTGTGTGAGAATTTTGAGCCTTTATTTCGTTTGATGTGAGATTCACATGTGTGTTTTTATTTCTCTAGAACTTGCCTATTTTCTGTGTTGAGACTGCATAGTGTGCACAAGTTTAGGAAATGATCTTAGGCCATCTTTGATAGCCCAATTCCCTAAACACTGTCCCTTCACATTGAATTTTCCCTAGTTAGCCACTTTTGAGCCTATACAAAATTTTTCTTTCCTTGTCTATGAGATTAAGAAGAAGTATTGGTTTCGCTCATGTCTTGAGTTGTGGTATGTGGGTGGAATGATTGTGATATGGAGATAAGAAAATATAAATTAGTGGTGAAAAGATGTGTGAAAAAGAAGCTCAAAGAAATAATTAGAATTCTCATAAGCTCTCTGAAAAGAAAAGAATACAAAATTATGTAAAGAGCATAAGAGATTCAAAAATGAGCTAGAAAAAAAAAAAAAAAAAAAAAGAGAGGTTGTGTATTTGTTGATATATTTGAGGAGATGAGGTGGATGATGAATAGAAGGTGGTTTGGATTGATTGAGGAAGTACAACTTGATTGATTTTAGTCACTTGGCCATATTTTCCTACCCCTCACAAAAGCCTACATTACAACCTTATGTAAGTCCTTTTTGATTCTAGACTTGTGTGCACATTCTAGTAGTGGAGATATTAGAAAATTTGCAAGCCTATCGTAGAAATTTCTTCATACATGTTGTTGAGTGCTTTCATCTATTCCTTAAACACTTGAGAGTTGAGCGATACACTTCCCGTGAGTTCTTCCAATGTTGATGAATTTTCTGTCTCTTTCAAATTGCTTGTGTGTAGTGGATTTTTGATTCTTGACTGTGATGAATCTTGTGAGGCATTGCACTTTAATCACATGATCTTTTGATTTCTTTCTTACCTGTTGATTGAGGACAATCAACCGTTCAAGTTTGGGGGGTTTGATAAGCTCATTATTTTACTCACTTATCTATATTATTTTCTACTATTTTATGTAGTTTTATTGAGCTTATATATATATTATGTGCATGAGTCTATATTAGGTGGTGTTATGCGCGTTTTGGTGTTTTTGTAGGGTTTTAGGCCTAAATTCACGAGAAATCCATTCCGGAAGCAGTGACGTGTAAAAATAGCAGTGATCAAAAACAAACACAATTAATTCTCTCTTCCTGTTAATAATTTTCATCTCTCAATCCATAAATTATTAAATATAAATCTAGATCTCAATTCACCTCTCTGTCCTCCTTTTAATCTAGATTATAAAATTAAATCAGAGAATTAATCCATCCTTAGGGATTTGATATCAATTAACAAGCATCAGAAAAGAAATCATAACCCTAGAACCTGTTAGCATTCTAGCCACAAAACATGACTAGAATTAAAGCAAACATGTTATAAATTAACTTACAAATAAAGAGGAACCTTGAATGTCTTGTAAAAACTCCAAAGCTCAATTATTCTAAGTGCAAAACTCCATAGAAACTAGCCAAATCGAGCTAAAACACAAATTGCCAAAACACATGCATGGTCGAAATCCGAGCTTCCTCCATTTCGATTCAGTCTTCTTATTCTCCCTATCGATCGACAGGGATGCATGTGTCGAGCTCCTTCTGAGCAGTCTCACGGTTTTGGCCAGAACTTGTGCTCCCGAACTCCGATTGACCCGATTCCAGTTGCGTTGTAAAGCTAACTCAAAGATATTTCTATTTCCATGCCCCATTAGGTCAGATTCCACGTGTGGAAGAATACATGACTGTTCCTTTGAACATCAACTGCTTTCGGTACGGGTTTTCGTTGATTTTGGCCTCAAACCTACAAAATTGACCATGAAAAGCATAACACCCTCTAAAATAGTCTCATGCATAGAAATAAGTAAAAACATATACTAATTGCACTAAAACAATGGAGAAAAATATAGATAAATGAGTATAAATATGAGCTTATCAAAGGGTAATTGTAATATTTTTTCTCTCCTCTAAAATCATCCTAAATATTTAAATGATCATAACTCCTTCGATTTAGATTATTTTTCATGTATCATATATCAAATTAAAGGTAATTTAATTATCTTTCAAATGAAATCCCTATTACATATGTTTCGATTTAAAAATTATCATAAAAAATGAAAATTAGTGATTATATTCATAATTCTCGTAACAATACATGAATTCTTATATAATGAATGAAATTGCACAATATAATGCATGAAATTATATTATATAATATAGAACATGATAGATAAAATGCAATATATTTTTTCCTGCGAGATCAACAAAAAAATTAAAATCCATTATCTTTGCATACTGTAGAAAATATTATAGTTGTTATAAAAGTTGATCATACATTACTTATTTTAATTATTTAATTTTTTGTTATATTATATAAATGTATATTATTATATTATATAATGCATGTTTGTTAGGTATAAAATGAATGTTCGTGAGGTATACAATGCACGACGAGGTCAAAATAATGCGGTCCACGGAGTATCGATACAGCTTAAAAATGAAGTTTACACAATAAACATTCAAATATTTATTCTAACAATAGTTTTAAATAGTTTGATGCACGAATAAGAATTTATATATGACAAGAATCTTTGAGAAAACTAATAATAGATATGTTTCAATCCTAAAGATTAGAGAATTTTCCTTATTTATAATTTTCTTTATTAATTAAGATATTTTTCATATCAATTTTGATGAATATCTTATATTTAGTGCATATAGTTCTATTTTTCTCTCTCTTAAAATTATAAATATCATAATTGTAACACCCCTCGTAAATTTTAAATGAAATTATTGAATTTCTGATATTTATATTTTGTTATTAAATTTCATTCAAAGTTCCGCCTTCGATTTGAATTGAGAATTATTATTTTGGCATTATTAAATTGTCACTTTTATTTAAAAAGGAGTAATTAATTATTAATTAACATAATCAATATCGATAATTTAATTGACGATCCAACATTTTCGTATCAGGATAATATCAATCGATAAATATTCGAGGATAGATGAAATATCACGGTCTCCTGTGCAATGACGCGAAGAGATGTGGAAATGGCGTGAGGTGACGTTAAAGTGATCGATGTGACAAGCGAATGACAACCACTTTAATTTTTTTACTTTCAGTAATTCCAAAATTACCCCCTCTCTCTCCCTTCTATAAATAGCAAGCTTCTTCCACAATTCACCATTTTCACTCTCTCTCTAATTTTACTCCAAGAGGATTCCAGCAAACTATTCTGGCAAGCTCCGACGAGGTTCCGGCGAGGAGTTTTCAAGGTAAAACAATACCTTTTCAGGATCCTCTCTTCGTTTCCTTTCCACTTTCAACCTTAAATTCTCTATTCCCTGTATTTTTTAAGTGGAAATCAAGAGTTCAAGTGTGGATCGAGCTTACAAGGACCTATACACGTCAAGGAGGTATAAATCAAACCTCTCCCTAGCAATTTCTTACGTTTAAGCATGTTTGTAAACTTTGCCCTAGTTAGAAAATGTTATGATCTAGGCTTGTGATGAGTTTATAACTATGTATGCATATTTAGCATGTTATATATTGAGCCTAAAAACCGCACGTTAGCCTAGGAATCGAGTTGTGATCATTTTGGATTATTTTTTAGATTTTTGCTCCACGTTTAAATGTTGAGCTTATATTCGATTCCACCTCAATTTTAGAGGTTTTTATGTTTGGAAGATTGTCTAGACTCGTTATACTTGTTAAGAAACTATTTGGTGTTGTTAGAAATCGATTGGACGAGCCCGGATAACCGTTTGAGCCAAAACTTAATTTTTCCACCGAAGCATTTTTGCCTCTATATCAGTCGACACGTGTGCGTGTCGATCGACACAGAGTCCCCCGTATTGGTCAATATGTGTCAGTTGACATAGAGCACATTGGTCGACATCCTTCATGTCGGTCGACATGGCTGCTCGGTTTGAAATCCGGAGTGTCCACCATTTCTTTCGATCGACACAACATCTGTATCGGTCGACATTCGTTCCTGTCGACACGTCTTTTTTGGTCGACACCTTCCGTGTCAGTCGACACAAACGTGAATTCCAAAATTTTAATTTTCATTCGTCGATCGATTCAACCTAATGTTCATATCATTTGACATCCTTTACATCGATCAACTTAAACGATATTTTCTAAATTCTATATTATTCATTCGATTAATTCAATTGCTATTTCGTTTGATATTCCTTGTATCAATCAACAAAGAGATGTTATCATCCATAACCTCTCCGAAAATTTTTTCAATTCAAATCAACTTTTATTGCTTGACCGAAATTTCTTTGAAGCTTATTGTTAAACCAAACTTGTTAAACCCTAACCTTCAAAATCTTACTTAAACTTTGATCTTTATCTAAGATCAAGTGTCACACCCCGATTTATAAACAAGACATAAATAAAGGATTTGAGGCACATCGAGAACGAGATCTGCATTTGGGATATTTATTCGAAAGGATAGACAAGCAATTCAAGATATGAATCAATACACACATACCCCAAGAGAGATAGATTTAATAAAGTGCCTCCTTGAGAAGGGATATTGGCTTCTCAAGAAAAAAAAATCAGACTATTCGAGTTTAATAATTCATCAAAAGGCTAACAAAGATGAAGAGTTTCAGCAGCAGAAAGTTATCAATGAAGTATGTATATGAAGATACATACTTCAACATCTAACTATTACAAAAAGAGTCTTCAGCTCCACCTCGACTGTTGCCTCGTACTTTTCTTCAAAAGCTTCATTTAACCTGTGCATTTTAGAAATAATGCAAGGGGCTAAGTACAAATTGTACTTAGTGAACACAAGCCCGAAAACCTAGTAATATAAGTTTGTCATGCCTTTTAGTAAGGTTGCACATGGGGTTTTAAGTTTGAAATCCTCCCATGGCACCAAAACATTTTATGAATGACCATGCTCCTTTTTACTTAGTTAAACTATCTGCAAATGAGTATGTGACTGGGAGGTGGCCACCTACCACAGTCACGATGCTTGTCCGAGTAGGGCATGACCCCTAACTGGCAGCATCATAGCGCACTACCATATGGTATACGATCGATAAGACTCGCAAAATGCAGAGTTAACATCCACGTTGAATACGTTTGATGTTCTTCTCCAAGTGGGGTTCCCCCACAGAGAGAACATATAGCAAACACAAAACAGTAGGCAATGACAAAATAATTCAAAAAAAAAACATTTCATTTCATGCTTGATAAGCTTTTGAAAAGATAACATCATTTTATACATTTATTTTAGCCCACTATATAGGGGTAAAAGAAAGCCCACCTTGAGTAGGTGCGGTTATGCGATTGGTTGATCTAGTAATTGATCTTATTCTTGAGGAATAAATAAATCCTTAGAGGATAATGGATCAAGACATCTGTCACTTAAACATTAGGATTCTAGACTCTTAATCAACCATGGAATTTTCAAATCTTGAGCCATCGGATAAGGATATGAAAGAATGATTTTACAATCTAGTTTGACGGACAAGGTAGTCAAACGATAAATCAATAGCTCGTGGTTCAATATCGAGCATGATTTACCAATGGAATTCATGGTTCAACATAATTGAAAAAGTACGAGGCTTCGTCAATTGACGGAACATCACTTCGAAGAGTTATGATTGAAAGAATTTCATAATCCATAATGAATCATTGTACATCGCTTGAGAGCATGAGAACTCATCAAGTTGTTTCAAGAGAAGATTAAGTTATGCTTAATCGGATCAAACAATCAAATTTGGTTTGAATCAAAAAGGTTTTAAAGAGAGCAAGAAGGAAAGAATATCTCTCTATTATGATTGATAAAAGAGATGTCAATTGACATTGAACATAAGTCGAATTTCAATGTTCGAAGTTTAACAAGTTCTATTTTTCGGAACAAGTGTGAGACATCATCAAATGACTAAAAATATCTTTACAAATTGTGATTGAGAAAAGTTATGTAATCAATTTTTATGTAATCAATTACGAATAGATGTGTAATTGATCTCGAGTTTTAGAACTCATCAATAGGTTTCAAAGTTGTTTCAACTGAAGTAATCGAGGAGATTTTTAGATCTTGGGCACAGATCAAGTTTCAACAATATTTTGAAGTCAAGACTTAACAAGTTTGATTTAACAATCGACTTCAATGTAATTTTGAGTTACAAGAGTTCGATTGAATAATTGGAGTTATTTTGAATTGAAAATATTGTTAGAGAGGTTTTGGAAGATAACATCTCTTTGTCAATTAATATAAGGGATATCAAACGAAATTGCAATTTTAATTGATTGTAGGAAGAATTTAGGATTTAGAAATGTTGTTTTAGTCAATCGATCCAAAGGATGTCAAAAATATGAATGATAGGTCGAATCAATAGAAGAATGAAATTTGAAATTGTGGCTTTTACGTCTGTGTTGATCAACACAGAGTGTGTCGATCGACACGGAGGGTGTCGACCAACACAGAGGGTGTCGACCGACATGGATGTTGTGTCGACCGATATTGGGGGTGTCGATCGACACCAAATGTGTCGACCGATATGAACGTTGTGTCGACCGAAACAAATGGTTGACACTCCGGATTTCGAATCGAGCAGCCATGTCAACCGACATGAAGGATGTCGACTGACGTGCTCTGTGTCGACCAACACGTATGCGTGTCGACCGTTACAGGGGATTTGTGTAGATCAACACGCACGCGTGTCGACCTATACAGAGGCAAAAATGCCTTTGGCAGAAAATATGAGTTTTGGCTCAAACGGTTATCCGAGCTCGTCCAATCGATTTCTAACAACACAAAATGGTTTTCTAACAAGTATAACGAGTCTAGACATGAATTTAAACATCAAAACATGTTGGAATCGAAAGAATACCTCAAAATATCCAAAAATGCTCCCAAATCAACACAACTCGATTCCTAGGTCGATATATCCTTTCTAGACTCATAAAATCACATGGTAAACATGAATATGTTCTTATAAACTCAAGATCAAGCCTAGATCATAACATTTATCAACAAGGGCAAAAACCATAATATGCTTAAACAAACAAAATAGCTCGAGAGAGGTTCGATTTATACCCCTAGGACGTTCATAGAGCTTTGAAAGCTTAATCAACCCTTGATCTCTCGATTTCTCACTTGAAAACACAAAGGAATCGAAATCCTAGGTTGGAAATGGGAAGGAAACAAAGAGAGGATTCTAAAAAGGTATAGTTTTACCTTGAAAACTCCTCGCCAGAACTTCGCCGGAGCTCGCCAGAGTTCTCGCCGGAAAAACTTTGGAGAAATTTGAGAGAGAGAGTGAGAGTAAAACTTATGGAAGAAGACTTCTATTTATAGAAGGGGAGAGGGGTAATTTTAGAATTATCGAAAGTTAAAAAGGTTAAAGTGGTTATCATTCGCTTGTCACATCGATCACTTTAACATCACCTCACGTCAACTCCACATCTCTTCGCGTCATTGCACGGGAGACTGTAATATTTTGTCTACCTGTGAATATTTATCGATCGATATTATCCCGATATGAAAATTTTAGGTTGTCAAATAAATTATCGATGTCAATTATATTGATTAATAATTAATTATTCATTTTTAAATAAGGGTGGCAATTGAAAAAATGCCAAAATAATAATTTCCAAATTAAGTCGATTGCGTAGCTTTGAATTAAATTCGATAAAAAAATATAAATGTCTGAAATTCGATAAATACATTTAGAATTTACGAGGGGCGTTACATCCTCCCCCATTACAAAAAAAATTCGTCCCAAAATTTCGCAAGTTACAAAAATAGTTTGGGATACTTCTCCTTCATCTTGTCTTCAAGTTCTCACGTTGCTTTTTCAGTGCCATGATGCTTCCAAAAAACTTTGCCAAGGTTGATTTTCTTGTTGTGGAGCTCTTGAGTTTTGACATCCATGATTGCTTCAAGTCCTTCT
Organism: Plectranthus barbatus; assembly: GCA_026898455.1. Classification (NCBI taxonomy): domain Eukaryota; kingdom Viridiplantae; phylum Streptophyta; class Magnoliopsida; order Lamiales; family Lamiaceae; genus Plectranthus; species Plectranthus barbatus. Next base: position 438,850 of record JAPKLW010000380.1, on the reverse strand, counting down.
TCGTAAGTTAAATCGGGTTGGAGATGAATTTCATCTTGATGAATAATGTGTCTTGGATCGAAGATATACTTCCGCAATTGCGACACATGGAAGACATTATTAACATTTTTTAAAGTGGGTTGCAAAGCCAAATGATACGCTATGGCTCCAATTCTTTCGAAAATCTTGTAAGGACCAATATATTGAGGTCTAAGCTTACCTCTAGCTCCAAAACAAATGATTCCCTTAGAGGGCGGTATCTTCAGAAACACTTTGTCTCCGACTTCAAAAGTCAACTCAGTTCGTCTCTTGTTAGTGTAAGACTTCTTTCGATCTTAAACTTCATTGATTTTAGCGCGGATTAGTCGAACCATTTCTATCATATCAGCAACTGAGTCAGGTCCTAAAATTTTCCATTCACCAACTTCATCCTAATACAACGGGGATATGCACTTTCTTCAATAAAGTGCTTTGTATGGGGCCATTCCAATAGTGGCTCAGAAATTGTTGATGTATGCAAATTCGATCAATGGTAGAACGGCTTCCCATTTCACCCCTCGATCGAGAACAACTATTCTGAGCATATCCTCCAGATTTTGTATGGTTCTCTCAGTTTGTCCGTCAGTTTGAGGGTGAAAAGCAGTGCTGAAGTTCGATTGAGTTCCGAGCACTTTCTGTAGGCTAGTCCAAAATCGTGATGTGAACTTCGCATCTCTGACGGATGTGATTTTCGTTGGCACTCCGTGCAGTCGTATAATTTCTTCGACATAAAGCTGGGCCAACTTATATGTTCCATACATAATCTGAATCGGCAGAAAATGTGCACTTTTGGTCAAACGGTCCACAATCACCCAAATGTCGGTTTTCCCTCTTTGAGACTTGGGTAGACCAGTCAAAAAATCCATTGCTATTGCTTCCCATTTCCACTCGGGAATGTTAAGCAGCTGTAACTTTCCATACGGCCTTTGATGCAATGCTTTTACTTGTTGACATGCCAAACATCGTTCTACAAATAGGGCTATGTCTCGCTTCATACGTTCCCACCAAAATTTTGACTTTAAGTCTTGGTACATCTTCGTACTTTGAGGGTGGGCAGTGTACGGGGTTTCGTGTACTTCTCTCATGATTTCTTCTTTCAAATCATCAACTTCAGCACACACAATCTTCCATCGTACATTATGGTATTATCGGAAGCTTCTTGAAAGTTTGCAACTTTCTTCTCAAGGATTTGAAGTCGTATCTTCTCCAATCCTTCATCTTTTATTTGTGCTTCCACAATTCTCATCCTTAGGTCAGGACTTGCCAATATGATTGCTATTCTTATGCTCACCGTCTCTGGTGGTGAAACTACTTCTAGATTCAACTTTTCTAAATCTTTGATCAATTCATCCTCTTGTGTTATCACAGTACAAGCTTTGGCTGGAGTCTTTCTGCTCAATGCATCAGCTATTGAATTAGCTTTACCAGGATGGTAATTTATGATTAGATCAGAATCCTTCACTAGTTCCAACCATCTTCTTTGCCTCATATTCAGATCTTTCTGTTCGAAGAAGTACTTGAGGCTCCAATGGTCGGTGAAGATTGCACATCTAGCTCCATAGAGATGATGTCTCCAAATCTTCAGTGCATGCAGAATGGCTGCTAGTACTAGGTTATGGGTTGGATAATTTAATTCTTGTGTCCTCAATTAACATGATGCATACACAATTACTTTGCCTTCTTGCATCAATACACAACCTAGACCATTTTTGGAGGCATCAGTATACAGCTCGTAGTCTTTGTCAACCTTCAAGCGTTGGAAACTTGCTTCGCACTCTTAAGTCCAAGTATACTTGATTCTTTTCCACAAAAGTTGCGTCATTGGTCTGGCAATTTTGGGAAATCCTTCAATGAATCTGCGATAATATCCTGCTAGTCCAAGAAAACTTTGAACTTCGTTTGGGGTTTTAGGAGCTTCCTAGTCTTTCACCGCTTGTATCTATGCTGGATCCACTTTTATTTTTTCAGCGGACACAATATGTCCTAGGAACATCACTTCCTTCAGCCAAAATTCAAATTTGCTAAATTTAGCATATAGTCTCTCCTTTCGTAGGGTTCTCAAGACTGTTCTCAAATGTTCTCGGTGTTCTTCTTCACTCTTCGAATAAATAAGAATGTCATCTAGGAAGACTAGGACAAAATTATCTAGATATGGATGAAACACACGATTCATAAGATCCATGAATACTGCTAGCGTGTTTGTCAATCCAAAAGGCATCACTACAAACTCATAGTGGCCATATCGTGTTCTGAATGCGGGTTTTGGAATATCCATTGAACGGATCTTTTGCTGATGGTATTCAAAAAGAGAAATCTTCGAGAAGACCTTTGCTCCCTTAAGTTGATGAAAGAGATTGTCAATTCTTGGGAGTGGATACTTGTTCTTCAAGGTGAGTTGGTTCATCTCTCGGTAATCATTGCACATATGCATAGATCCATCTTTCTTCTTCACAAAAAGAACAGGCGCCCCCCAAGGCGATGCAATGGGTCATATGAATCCCAAATCTTGAAATTCTTGCAATTGCACTTTTAATTCGTGCAGTTCCTTAGGGGCCATTCTATATGGAGCCTTTGAGATAGGAGCTGCACCTGGTTCGAGATCAATAACAAATTCTAATTTCCTATCTGGCGCCAATCCAGGTAACTCATCGGGAAAAACATCTTCGAATTCTCTAACGACTTCCACGTCAGTGACAGTTATGTCCTTTCCATCCTCATTGAGGTACACAAGGAAAGCTCGACTATCTTTCATATTAGCCAATCGGTAGACTTGCATTGTGGAAATTAGGGGAATCCTTGTTCCTTTCCGAACTATGTGCAAGTACACGGGTTCTCTTTCAAACTGTTCAAAAGACACAATCCTGTCCTTGCATTGAATGGTAGCATGGTTCTCTTCTAACCAGTCCATTCCTAGAATTACGTCCACGACTTTCATTTGTAGGACATTCAAACCGTTGGCTTTTAAAATGCATGCTCCAAAAAGAGATCTCTAGGGTCGGGCAGACAAAGTTCAAGAGAGTTGATCCACCGGTTCGGGTGATTACGCACAAATCGTTCTTAGTTCTCTCGGTACTAAGCCCTAGGTTCTGGATACAATCTTCTGACACAAATGAATGCGATGTGCCGGTATAAAAAAGTACAATAACGGGTGACTAGTTTATTAATCCCATACCTATCAGGTTTCCCTGATCTTCCATCTCCTTTGGTTGTTCAAGATCGTAGGCTCTTCCTTCACACGATGGTTGTTGAGCTGGCTGAATTTGGTTTTGCTGCGGCGGTAGCTGCTGGGGCACCTGTTGAATCGTCTTTGCTTGAATAGCATGGTTTTGGTTGTTTCTAGGTTTTTGTTGGCCTTGCAGTCCGCGCAGTTGAGTATTGCCTTGGTGCTGATTTCATAAATCTTGACGATTTTTGCCCTGGCGACACTGTGACGAATAGTATCCCATCTTCCCGCAGTTGTAGCAGTTGGCACAAAGTGCAGCGCATTCACCTGGGTGGTCTCTTCCACAACGGTTGCAACATTTGATGGCAAATTTTCCTTGGCGGTTGTTCCCTTGGTTTTGGAAGTTCCTCTGGTTTACAGCTTGGTAGTTGCAAAAATTATGGATGCCTTGCTAGTTTCTCCTCTGTCTGGTTGCCAAAGTTTGTGGAACGTCTTCCTGCTTCCTTTTCATCCCTGTTCCAGTATTTGGCTCTGATTTGTTGGCCAAGAGAGTAACTCGTAGTCCATTCTTCAGTGTTGTTTTAATGTTCAATGCTCGTTGCAGTGCGTCCGTGTAGTCTAGTACAGTTAAGCAAGCAATAGAAGCTTGGATGTCTGTTCTCAGTCTAGACATAAACTGAAGTGCTTTCTTCTGCTCGGTGTTCACCGCATCTAGAGCATACCTCGACAGACTGTTGAACATCCAGTCATATTCTGTTACGAACATTTCTCCTTGCACTAGGCGGTGAAATTCCGCCTGTTTTTGAACCTGGTAAGTCAGAGGGATGCACTTGGTGTAGAATTCTTCCTTAAATTGATCCCAAGTTAGGGTATCTTCTAGTTCAGGGGTGAGCGTCTTCAGATGAGTATCCCACCAATATTCGACTCCGTTAGTCAATTGGAAGGAGATGCAATGGACTTTCTCCTGGTCAGTGCAGTCGAGTATCCTGAAGATCCTTTCCTTGGACTTTATCCATGTTTCAGCCTTAGGTGGGTCTTCAGTTCCGTATAGTAGCGGCGGGTTCTATCACGTAAAGATTTCCCCAATTCTTCTAGGTTCAACGGGAGGTGCTTGAATTTCTTCGTTATAGTGCTCCCAATTCTTGTCTGGCTGGGGTCCTTCACCTTGATTTGGATTTGGTCCGTCTGGGTTCATTTGAGGTTGGCCTCTTCCACAGCCTCGTCCCCGTCCTCGGCCTCGGCCTCGGCCTCTAGCATGGGCTTCCCTTGGCGGCATTCTGCAAATTAGATAATCATTAAATGGGCATTCACAACCCTAGGTACGCAAGATGCGTAAAGAAAAATTGCTTTGAGGATTGCACAAATCCTAATAAAGCACTTGAATAAGGTAGGTTATCCCACAATTTAGGGTTAACATATTATAAGGGACAGTACTCCCTTCGATGCTAGGCAATGGCCAAGATTATGGATACCACTTTGTCATTATAGTTAAGAATAAAATTAATTAGTAAACAAAGCTTAATCACACACTAATAAATACAACTGAAGGCCTGGAAGGTGGCCAGGTAGCTTTCATTGAATATTTAGGCTTGTCGTTTTGGAAAATGGGCTCCCTTGGCTACCAGAATTACAACATTTGTCCTTCTCCCGTAGGAGGCATCCTAATTATGACTTCATTAATTACATTCAAAAAATTAGAAATGGGCCCAACAAGGTGCCCTACAATTACAAATCCTACAGATACATCTGATTAATACTTATATATATATATATATATATATATATATATGCATCTAATTCAGAGAAGACTGGTGGCTAGTAATCGTCGTCAGACGAGTCAAACATCCATGCGTCGGAAAAGTCGACAATCTCTAGGGAAGTGATATTTTCCTCGGGGTCCTCATCATCATCTTCGACTGCAAACCAATCTTCAGGCCAGTTATTTGCCACCCATTCAAAAGGCATCGGGGCTGCTCCTTCCTGTTGAGGCATCTCAAGGATGGCTTCCTCTTGTTCCTTGACTTCTTCCTCTGGCACCTCTTCCTCCATTCCTTCCTCCTCGTCTTCATCTTCCCCTTCTTCTTCTTCTTCAGTGGGTTCAAGCTCTTCATCAGAATCCTAACATTGGTCCCCTAGCCTTTCCTTCATCTCCTTCTTCCATGCGCCAGATTGCTTCCTCTCGTAGTCGTAGCATTCCTCAGAGTCATCACAATCCTTGTCGGAGATGTAAGGGTAGTGACTGCTATCTAACTCCTCATCACTTGGTCCAAGTGATGGATTCTCTTTGGGGTCCTCTACTGGGTCGGACTCGGTTTCTCCTTTAGACACCGGTATTGGTGCTCGTGAAGTTCCAGCTTCATGATCATGTATTGGGGTCTTTGTGCATGAATGAGGGCTATGAATCTCTTGAGATCAGATTCGTCAGCAGGAGAATTATCGAGGAAGTCCCGGTACTTAGCTTGCGCCCAAGATTCCTAGTAAGGCGGCTGCAGTTCCACCAAGCGGTGTACTCCTTCGGTACGGGTCACCCCATGAGGGTGTGCGTTGGTCCAGAACTTGTAGAAGTCAGTAAGAAACCGGTTTAGGGAGTCGCCATGGCATATCTTGTAGCTTCAGAAATAGCTGACACGTCGTTCTCCTAAGGCATTGCGTGGCAGGGGTTTGCGGCGAGGGAAGAATGACTTGGCCATCTGTCGAATAGGTAAGGTCAAAAGATTTAATGGGTTAGGCAGATATAATAATAGGTTGTGCAATTTAAATACTAGAGTAGCGAAAATAACGCAATTATAAAGGTAATACTTCTATGTTTGGATACGGCGCATAAGAATCCTATCTTAATACATGTTTATTCTAGGTCTCGGAAAAAGTATATACTAAAACATGCTCCCTAAAAGCATCTAAGTTCTCTAATAAGGTTTTATAATGGTAAACATCTAGAATGCATAAATTTTTTTTTTAGTGAAATGCAACAATTTATGCAATGAAAACTTGAGATGCAACTATTTATGCATTAAAATTTTAATTTGAATGCGACTATATATGCATTGAAATTTTATATTTGGAATCTAACTATTTATCCATTAGAATTTCATTAATCAGAATGCAACTATTTATGCGTTTAAAATTGGAATGCAACTATATATGCACTCAAAATTTTTATAATGTGCAACAATGTATGCATTAGAACTTCATAAACGGGATGCAACTATTTATGCATCAATCCTACATGATATTTAAATCAGAAATGCAACGATGTATGCATCGAAACTCTTTAAAATCTCTAAAAGAACTGCAACAATTTATGCATTGAAAATTTGAGATTCATCTATTTATGCATTAAAATTTTAAGTCGGGATGCAACTATTTATGCCCTTTTAATTTGAATGCAACCATTTATGCATTAAAATTTCAATATCGGAATGCATCTATATATACATCGGAATTTTAATAATTGGAATGCAATTATATGTGAATTTTAATAATTGGAATAATGTATGCATTATAATTTCATAAACAAAATGCAACAATGTATGCATCAACCCTCACGATATTTAAATAGGAAATGCAACAATCAATGCATTAAAACTCTTAAAATTTCTAAAAGTTGCATCAATATGTGCATAAACTTTTCTTAATTCAAAAGAGAAAGGCGTATGCCATAAATTAAATGCAACAATTTATGCAAAATGTATCCTCTTGATGCGGTGCCAAGTACGAGTGCAAGAGCAGGAGCTAGTAAGGACATTTTCAATTTATTGAGAAGATGGAGGTCTCGAACCAATGAGGTCATCGGTTCAGAGCAAAAAAAATAGAACGAGCTGGCTCTAATACCACTTTGTCACGCCCCGATTTAAAAACAAGACATAAATCAAAGAATTGAGGCACATCGGGAATGAGACATGCATTTGGGATATTTATTCAAAAGGATAGACAAGCAATTCAAGATATGAATCAATACACACATACCCCAAGAGAGATAGATTCAATAAAAGTGCCTCCTTGAGAAAGGATCTTGGCTTCTAAAGAAAAAAGATCAGAGTATTCGAGTTTAATATTTCATCAAAAGGCTAACAAAAGATAAAGAGTTTCAGCAGCGGAAAGTTATCAATGAAGTATGTATATGAAGATACATACATCAACATCTAACTATTACAAAAAGAGTCTTCATCTCCACCTCGACTGCTGCCTTGTAATTTGCTCCAAAAGCTTCTTTTAACCTGTGCATTTTATAAATAATGGAAGGGGCTAAGTACAAATTGTACTTAGTAAACACATGTCTGAAAACATAGATATATAAGTTTGTCATGCCTTTTAATCGGGTTGCACATGGGGTTTTAAGTTTGAAATCCTCTCATGGCACCAAAACATTTTATGAATGAGCATGCTCCTTTTTACTAAGTTAAACTATCTACAAAAGAGTATGTGACTGGGAGGTGGCCACTTACCACAGTCACGATGCTAGTCCGAGTAGGGCATGACCCCTAACATGTCAGCATCATAGTGCACTAACCCATGGTATCTCTTTCACTACCTGGGTACGATCGATAAGACTCGTAAAATGCAGAGTCAACATCCACGTTGAATACGCTTGATGTTCTTCTCTAAGTGGGGTTCCCCCACAAAGAGGCCATATAGCAAACACAAAACAGTAGGCAATGACATAATAATTCAAAACAAAACATTTCATTTCATGCTTGATATACTTTTGAAAAGAAAACATCATTTTATACTTTTATTTTGGCCTATTATATAAGGGTAAAAGAAATCCCACCTTGAGTAGGTGCGGTTATGCGATTGGTTGATCTAGTAATTGATCTTCTTCCAGCCCTTTCCTACAGTATAACGAATAAATAAATCCTTGGAGGATAATGGATCGAGACATCTATCACTTAAACATTAGGATTATATACTTTTAATCAACTATGGAATTTTCAAATCCTTAGCCATCTGATAAGGATATGAAAGAATGATTTGACAATCTAGTTTGACGGACAAGGTAGTCAAACATTAATTCAATAGCTCGTGGTTCAATATCGAGCATGATGACCATTGTAATTCATGGTTCAACATAATGGAACAAGTACGAGGCTTCGTCAATTGACGGAACATCACTTCAAATAGTATGATTGAAAGAATTTCATAATCCATTATGAATCATCGTACATTGCTTGAGAGCATGAGAACTCATCAAGTTGTTTCGAGAAAAGATTAAGTTATGCTTAATCGGATCGAACAATCGAAGTTGGTTTGAATCAAAATGGTTTTAAAGAGAGCGAGAAGGAAAGAATTTCTCTCAACTATGATTCATAAAAGAGATGTTGATTGACATTGAAGATAAGTCGAATTTCAATGTATGAAGTTTAACAAGTTCTATTTTTTGGAACAAGTGTGAGATATCATCAAATAACAAAATATCTCTTCACAAATTGTGATTGAGAAAAGTTACGTAATCAATTACGAATTGATGTGTAATTATTTGAGAGTTTTATAACTCATCAATAGGTTTCAAAGTTGTTTCAACGGAAGTAATCGAGGAGAATTTTAGATCTTGGGCACAAATCAAGTTTCTACAATATTTCGAAGTCAAGGCTTAACAAGTTTGATTTAACAATCGACTTGAAAGAAAGTTCGAGTTACAAGAGTTTGATTGAATAATCGGAGTTATTTTGAATTGAAAAGATTGTTAGAGAGGATATGGAAGATAACATCTCTTTGTCAACAGATATCAGGGATACCAAAAAAAAATTGCAATTAAATTGATTGTAGGAAGAATTTAGGATTTAGAAATGTTGTTTTAGTCGATCGATCCAAAGGATGTCAAAAGATATGAATGATAGGTCGAATTGATCAAAGAATGGAGTTTTGGGTTTTACGTTTGTGTCGACCGACACGGAGGGTGTCGACAACCATGGAGGGTGTCGACCGACACGGATGTTATGTCGACTGATATTGGGGGTGTCGATCAACACCAAATGTGGTAACCAATACGGACGTTGTGTCAACCGAAATAAATGGTCCACACTCCGGATTTCGAATCGAGCATCCATGTCGACCGACATGAAGGATGTTAACCGACGTGCTATTTGTCGACTGACACGTACGCGTGTCGACTGATACAGGGGCTTTGTGTCAATCGACACGCATGCATGTCGACCGATACAGAGGCAAAAATGCCTTTGGCAGAAAATATAAGTTTTCGCTCAAACGGTTATCCGGGCTCGTCCAATCAATTTCTAACAACACAAAATAGTTTTTCAACAAGTATAACGAGTCTAGACATGAATTTAAATATCAAAACATGTTGGAATCGAAACAAAACCTCAAAATATCCAAATAGGGCAATTATACTAAAAATGCTCCCAAATCAACACAACTCGATTCCTAGGTCGATACATCGGTTCTAAGCTCATAAAATAACACAGTAAACATGCATGCGTACTTATAAACTCAAGATCAAGCCTATATCATAACATTTATCAACTAGGGCAAAAACCATAATATGCTTAAACAAATAAAATAGCTAGAGAGAGGTTTGATTTATACCTCTAGGACGTTTGTAGAGCTTCGAAGGCTTGATCAACCCTTGATCTCTCAATTTCTCACTTGAAAACACAAAGGAATGGAAATCTAAGGTTGGAAATGGGAAGGAAACAAAAAGAGGAATCTAAAAAGGTATAGTTTTACCTTGAAAACTCCTCGCCGGAACTTCGCCAGAGCTCGCCAGAATTCTCGCCGAAAAAACTTTGGAGAAATTTGAGAGAGAGTGAAAATAAAACTTATGGAAGAAGAATTCTATTTATAGAAGGGGAGAGGGTTAATTTTGGAATTACCGAAAGTTAAAAAGGTTAAAGTGGTTGTCATTCGCTTGTCACATCAGTCACTTTAACATCACCTCACCTCAACTCCTCATCTTTTCGCATCATTGCACGGGAGACCGTAATATTTCGTATACCCGCGAATGTTTATCAATTGATATTATCCCGATATGAAATTGCCAGGTTGTCAAATAAATTATCGATGTCAATTATATTAGTTAATAATTAATTATTATTTATTAAATAAGGGTGGCAATTGAATAAATGCCAAAATAATAATTTCCAAATTTCATTGATCGCATAGCTTCGAATTAAATTCAACAAAAAAATATAAAATGTCAGAAATTCGATAAATACATTTAGAATTTACGAGAGGCGTTACATTGAGAATCTTCTCGATTACTTTTCTTGAAACGACCTTGAACCCTATTGATGAGTTCTAAAACTCTCAAATCAATTACACTTTAATTCGTAATTGATTAAGTAACTTCCTTCATTCACAAAACGTGAAGAGACATTTAGTCATTCGACGATGTCTCACACTTGTTCAGAAACTTGAACTTGTTAAACTTCAAACATTGAAATTCGATGTGTATCCGAACTCATTCTTGTTATCATATTCTTGACATGACTTGAAATCACTTGATGAGTTCTCGCACTCTCAAGCCAAAATACTTTAATTCAGATTGTGAATCTTCTTTCACTTGACGAAGTCAGTTGTTGGTTCAACTATGAACATCATTTCTTGAAATAATGCTCGATATTGAATCACGAGCCTTATGAATAATGTTTGACTTCCATGTTCGTCAAACCAAATTGATCAGATAATTCTTTCACATTCCCTTATCCAACGGCTCAAGATTTCAAAAGTCCAATTTATTAAGAGTTTAGAATCCTAAATGTTTAAGTGACAGATGTCTCGATCCATTATCCTCTAAGGATTTATTTATTCCATATATTGTGGGAAAGGGCAAGGAGAAGATCAAATACTAGATCAACCTACCGAATAACCGCACCTACTCAATGTGGGCTTTCTTTTACCCCTATATAGTTGGCCAAATTAAAAATATAAAAATAATGTTTTCTTTTCAAAGCATATCAAGCATGAGATGAAATGTTTTGTTTTTGAACTGCTTTATCATTGCCTACTATTTTGTGTTTACTCATCTCTGTGGGGGAACCCCACTTAGAGAAGAACATCAAACATATTTAACGTGGATATTGACTCTAAGTATTATGAGTCTTATCGATCGTACCCACTCTGATGCTGACATGTTAGGGGTCATGCCCTACTCGGACTAGCATCGTGACTGTGGTAGGTGGCCACCTCCCAGTCACATAATTAATTGTAGATAGTTTAACTATGTAAAAAGGATCATGTTCATTCATAAAATGTTTTGGTGCAATGGGAGGATTTCAAACTTAAAACCCAATGTGCGACCTGATTAATAAGGCATGACAAACTTATATATGTATGTTTTCGGGCATGTGTTCACTAAGTACAATTTGTACTTAGCCCCTTGCATTATTTCTAAAATGCCTAGGTTAAAAGAAGCTTTGGGAGCAAAGTACGAGGCAACAATCGAGGTGGAGCTCTTTTTGTAATAGTTAGATGTTGAAGTATGTATCTTCATTGATAACTTTCCGCTGCTGAAACTCTTTATCTTTTGTTAGCCTTTTGATGAAATGTTAAGCTTGGATACTCTGATCTTTGTTCTTGAGAGGCCAAGATCCATTCTCAAGGAGACACCTTTTATTAAATCTATCTCTCTTGGGATATGTGTGTGTTGATTCATACCTTGAATTGCTTGTCTATCCTTCTAAATAAATATCCCAATTGTTTGTCTTGTTCCCGATATACCTCAATTCCTTGATATATGTCTTGTTTATAAATCGGGGCGTGACAAAGTGATATCAGAGCCAGCTTGTTCTATTTCTTTCGCTCTGAACCAAGGACGTCATTGCTTCGAGGCCTCCATCTACTTAATAAGCTGATAGCATCCTTACCAACTCCTGCTCTTGCACTCGTACTCAGCACCGCATCAAGAGAAAATGTTTGCATAAATTATTGCATTTAAGGCATACGCCTTTCTCTTTTGAATTAAGAAAAATTTTGGCACATATTGATGTAACTTTTAGAAATTTTAAAGAGTTTTAATGCATACATTGTTGCATTTCTTATTTAAATAGTTGCATCCTGTTTATGAAGTTCTAATGCGTACATTGTTGCAAGTTATAAAATTTTTTTAGTGCATATATAGTTGCATTCCAATTTTAAATGCATAAATAGTTGCATTCTAACTATTGAAATTCAAATGCATAAATAGTTGCATTCTAAATATAAAATTTTAATGCATATATAGTTGCATTCAAATTAAATTTTAATGCATAAATAGTTGCATCTCAAGTTTTCAAAGCATAAATTATTGCATTTCACGAAAACTTTTATGCATTCTAGATATTTACCATTATAAAGGCCTTTATAGAGAACTTAGATGCTTTTAGGGAGCATGTTTTAGTATATACCTTTTACCAAGACCTAGAATAAGCATGTATTAAGATAGAATTCTTATGCGTCGTAGCCAAACCTAGAAGTATTACCTATATAATCGCATTATTTTCGCTACTCTAGTATTTTAATTGCGCAACCTATTATTATTTCTGCCTAACCTATTGACTCTTTTGACCTTACCTATTCGCAGATGGCCAAGTCTTTCTTCACTCTCCGCAAACCCCTGCCACGCAATGCCTTTGGAGAACGTTGTGTTAGCTATTTCTGAAGCTATAAGATATGCCATGGCGATTCTCTGAACCAGTTTCTTACTAACTTCAACAAGTTCTGGGCAGACGCACACCCTCATGGGGTGACCCGTACCGAAGGACTCTGTCGCTTGGTGGAACTATTGCCGCCTCACTGGCAATCTTGGGCGCAAGATAACTACCTGGACCTCCTCGATAACTCCCCTGCTGATGAATCCGATCTGGAAGGGTTCAAAGCCCTCATATGTGCTCAGAGAGCATCTCTCAGGAGCCCTCCTCCGAACCCACTGGTAAATGACCACAAAGCTGGTTCTTCACAAGCCCAGATTCTGGTATCTGAAGGTGAAACCGAGTCCGAACCTGAAGAGGTCCCCGAAGAAAATCCATCGCTTGGACCAAGTGATGAGGAGTTGGATAGCAGTCACTACTCTTACATCTCCGACATCTGATGACTCTCACGAATACTACGACTACGAAAGAAAGCTATCTGACGCTTGGAAGAAGGAGATGAAAGAAAGGCTTGGTGAACAGTATCAGGACTCTGACGAGGAGCTCGAACCTACTGAAGATGAAGAGGAAGCTGAAGATGAGGAGGAAGAAGTGGAAGAGGAAGGAATGGGGGAAGAAGTCGAAGAACAAGGTGAAGCCATCCTCGAGATGCCTCAACAGGAAGGAGCAGCCCCGATGCCTTTTGAATGGGTGGAAGATAATTGGCCTGAAGATTGGGTTGCAGTCAAAGATGCCGATGAGGACCCCGACGAAAATGTCACTTCCCCAAAGATTGTTGACTTTTCTGACGCAAGGATGTTTGACTCGTCTGACGATGATTACTAACCACCAGCCTTCATATATATAAGTATTAATCCGATGTATCTTGTATGATTTGTGATTGTAGGGTGCCTTGTTAGGCCTATTTCTAATCATTCGGATGTAACTAATGAAGTCGTAATTAGGATGTCTCTTTCGGGAGAAGGACTAATGTTGCAATTCTGGTAGCCGGGGGAGCCAATTTTCCAATATGGAAACCCTAAATATTTCAATGAAAGCTACCTGGCCACTTTTCAGGCCTTCGGATGTATTTATCAGTGTTGTATTAAGCTTTTCTTGCTAATTGATTTTATTCCTAACTATAATAAATGAAGGGATTCGTGAACTGAATCACGAAGTCCGTTTGCCAAGGATCGTTAATTGGGATATCAAAATAAATTGCTATGCCTATGAACAATCCTAGCATGCTCCTATATTATTATGCATAAGAAGGTTTATGCGGAATACCTGGATCGATGAACTCTGAAGAACGCGTGTGCGGAGATGCCCTTTGATCTTTCCCACGCACCAAGATTTAATTTCCT